>NWSH02000008.1:6068383-6081818 GCA_002382865.2 Heliothis virescens
ACTTGTTTGTATTACTTGTTTGTATTTTAATTTTGTTTGGTAAGAAGGCTGTTGCATAGGAATTCCAATATTTAATTTCATTATTTTTCAAAAGAATTGTCTCATATTTTTTAGGATTAGTCCGAGCATTTCCAATCAAAGTTGGCCATTCAGATGGCGCGTAAATAGTTATTTTCTGTATAAATCCGTCAATTGTTGCATGCACAGAGTCTACTGATCATGGTGTGTCCAGGAATGAGAAAATTTATAGTCAGTCTTTCCACAAAACTTGCATGTTTTTGCATGAAATAATAACGTAAGTACCAAGTAGGATGCTGGCAATAAAATTATTAACCTAGTAATATATCGTAAGCGACAGGTACTATACTTACGATCAGTCAGTTGGTGGAGGTTACATTAAAAAAACTGGTTGAGTTGTAACTTACAATAAAAAATTCGAAATTAAAAAAAAATAGTTACATTTCGAATTTGAACACTAAAGTTAGTGCTAAAAGATGCAAAATCAGTAGATCTAACGGTTAATATGAAAACAGTATTTTGGGATTTTTGGCGCTTACGACGTTCTTCCTGAAAAGGCTCGATATTATTGAGTATAGGTAGGAAACCATGCGAAGAATCTTCAGTAGATGAGTTTTATCTAACGGCCGTTCCCAATAACCTACCTAACTCCGGATTTGCTTACCAGAGATAGGAATTTGACATTACTTGTATGGGGCTAATGTCAAAATTCTATCTCTAGTAAGCAAATCCAGAGATAGACAGAATATTGATTTCCGCAGTTAAACCACGAGGTACAACCTGTACAATTTAATATATACGTATATAGAATAGGAATATTGCAGTGTGCAACATATTACTTTACTCACTCGTGTTTATTTCAAAAACCTTTTACAAAATATTCTATGACTTTCTACTTTGAAATGGAGAACGATTCTTGAAGCACTCGCTTCTGTTATACTACTGGAAATATTTGAGAGTGATTTTCATCGGTTCACAATCTATTGCAGAAATTTGACAGATTGCGGTAACTTGATGTGCTGTCGTCTATACATAGAAGAAGTTTTTTTTGTTCCTAGGACCAGATTTCGAGGTTCTAATAGCTAACTGACAGACAATGCTTTAGAAAGTAGTCAAAATTATAAACAGTTATTTGGCATTATCTGTGATAGCTATCTAGGTCTTTATCTGATACTGACCTCTGAAATTAACCTCTGAAACTAGGGGTGAATCTTAACACTTCGAAAAACTCGTCTTATGAATTTGAACTTTAAGAAAAAACATTATTTTAGTATGCTTTTTCAAAATTTGATGCTTTTTGTGAAAGTTAGATATGCACAATATTACATCATCATTTTATTGAGTGAACGAAACTCAAGACGTAAAGATAGAAAATCAAAAGAAAATAATATAAAATAACTTTACATAATTCAGGTACCATATGAAAATTTTATTTTCAGCACACATCAAAATAAAATGTAAACCATGCTCTTGTAAAAGAATATTTTTCAAACCAATATACAAACAAACAATGTTAAAACTTTAACCGTTTTAAATATTTAAAACGACAGTAAAATTCATGTAATTTATTTGTTGAAAACATTCGAAAAATTTGAGGTCACCACAAAACTGTTACCTACATAGTTTATCGAATGCTTCGAGAATATTCCACAAAAATGCTTTTATGTTAAATTCTAATGTGAATTTCAAAGCGTCTGCTTATTTTTAAATGGACAATGTGTAATAGAATAAAGTTCCTTTATGTTTTCACAAAGAACTGCATTTCTTTGTACTCTAAACACATTAAATTAATTGTTATGCAATTCTGATTATGTTTGCTAAAACATATGTAGCATTTGAATTCGATAAGGTCGGAATTTAATGTCTATATAACCTGATATGTTAAAGAGGAAACGTTTTTTGTTTGTTTGTACACTGTAGGGTCAGTGCACACCGAACTGCAAAATGCTCGCGCACGGTCGACCAAAATTTTTACTGCTCGAGCATGCAGGCGGCATGCTCGACAGTGCGCGAGCCATCTCTGTTAAATATGGTCTGGGTTGCCCGGCGGCGGGTGTGCTTCACCAGTGTGTTGCTCGAGCACGCTCGCGCATGTACAATGCATACTCGAACACGCAGTCAGCTTGGTCGAGCATCAAATTTGGGCGTGTATTAAATTTTGCGAAGTATGATAATAATCGTAAGATATTTTTTTTCAATAATCTCAGAAAATGCTTTGCTCTGCTCTGCTCTTGGTGTTCGCTGACGCATAGGCACCGATACTATAGGGCCAATTTGGAAAAAAAATCATTGATGACATTCACCCGTGCATCGGAGAGCACGTTAATGTCGCTCCTGCGCCTGATCTCTTTCCGGTCGTGTCGAATTGCCGTCCCGTCGGTCTATCAGAGTGAGGGAATAGGGAGTGCACCTGTGTCTGCGCAAATGCTTGTGTAGGTACTATAATGTGTCCTGCGCAGCTAGCTGATCTCCTTATATGAGAACAGCCGCCGTGGCAATCGGCTAGGATGCCATTATTATTAGGCTCTTATGAAGCAACCCAACCAGGACGTCAGTGAAGCAACTTTCAGAAGGTGGTTAAAAAATATCGATCACCTCACGAGGTACTAAATCAACAAAATAATTTTAATTACTCTCTAAACAATAATTTTATGAAAATTCCCCCATACTGTTGGTATGTTTGTAAAAATACGAATGTATAGCAGGTACGTGAAAGTCTTCCCGGCTTCAGCATCATCAATCTTCACTACGTTAAAGGATTTAATTAAATTTCGTACTGACTCAGTTACGTGGGCATTGATTTAGGTGTGCTGGATGTGGCTTGCTTGAGAGTGGAGTCTGTTAGGTATTTTGGGTTGTATAAGAGATACTATAGTATTTTTGCGTTATGATGAGTTCCCTGACAGATCTAAGTTTTCATCTCACGCATACTGCTTAAGAGCGATAACAAATAAACCAACGTTATTTTAAAGTATTGTCTCTTTGTTAATTACCCAGTAAACCAAATTTCTTGATATTTTAAATGAACTTAATAAATATGAATGGCCAATAAACTAAATAATCGATGTTAAAAAAAAAATATTTTAAAAAATGTCCAAAATGTCAAATGCATGAAATGGAATGTGACTTGCGTCAATAGAGATTGACACAAGTTACTGAATCGGTAAAAAAATCGATGTAAAGTAGCGGCCATTTAAAAATTCGCAGTTCCAATTTCATTTTCTTTGCCAACCGATTCGATATTAAAAAATATTCGATTAAAGAAGAAAGAAAGAAGAAAAGAAAATCCTTTTATTAAGTTTCGTTAGGTTACATCACTATAACTATCAGTTATGAACTGTCAGGGAACTCATGATAAAATAAATGGACTATTGTTGAAATTCAATTAGTTAAAAATATCAGCTTTATAGGTTTACAGGTTTGGGCCCTGTGTTGATGAGTCAGTGAAAAACTATTGGTCAAAGTCCTGACGACTTTGATTTTTATATTTATAGATATTTTAGTGGAAATTTCAAACATTCTTTGTAAATGGACGTGGATTATGCTGTTTGTGAATGCCATGCTAGAGGAACATATGTTGATAATATAACAATTACGTTAAGACTCATTTGGTGACACAAAATTACACTTATGTAAGTATAGGTAATGGCTATTTATTTCCAATAAGATAGCATTGTAAAAATACCTAATGTTTCTATGTCAAAAGTACATACTTACTTTTATTTACTTACTCACAGTAAGTACTTTAACAACTGCCAAGTCACATCCAGTAAATCTAACTCCACACACAAAGGGCTTACGAAGTACCCACCTTAGTAACGCTATAATTAATTTAAAAATAAATTAAAGTAGATTAGACGCGAAGGTGACAGTCTGGTCCCAGTAAATTGTCTAAAACAATCCGAACTTAGGCTTAACATGATTTGCGGCGAGAATTTTAAGTCTATAAGATAGTTTTTAAAAAAAAAAATTTGATCAGTAAAGTTTACCTAATTAGTTTGACACGTTTTGATTAGCATGGAAAATAAGATTTGGATATTTTTTAAATCTGGATAGATTTCCATCTGTCACTAATAGAAAAATATTCTACCATAGCAGGTTACCTATTGATCACAATCAATTAATCCGCTAAACAATACTAATAAACGTGAATATTTGTATGTTTGTACTACTACAAATACAACGTCAGATTTTTATGAAACTTAAAGCACTTTTTATCCAGCTGCAGGAAGGAGTTCCTTCGAGATCTATGCATGGGCACACGCACCGCGGGCAATAAGTTAAATATTTTTTACACAACAATCGAGCCTTTTCAGGAAGAACGTCGTAACCGCCTTCTCTTCTTTGTCCAACCCTTTTCCCATTATTTGGGGTCGGGTCTCCTCACTAATTTGCGCCAGGTTAATCTGTCCTGGGTTGTCACATCAGGAAGTTGGGCTTTCTTGAGGTCTCTGTCAATGCTTGACCACCAGGTCAACGGCGGACGGCCTCGTCCTCTTTTGGCTTCCGGTAGGTTCAATGCGACTTGTACCACATGTTCCTTACTGCGTCTCATTATGTGGCCATACCATCTAAGTCGTGCCTCTCGGACCTTTTCTGCAATAGGTGCGACTCTAAAACTTCCGCGTCTAAACGTCGTAACCGCCAAAAATTCCAAAAACTGTTTTACCTTATAATAAGGTGTAAATCAGTTGTTTTCGCGGGTAATATTAAAACAGTCTTTTTGGATTTTTTTGGCGGTTACGACGTTCTTCCTGAAAAGGCTCGAAATGTTTTGAGAAAGTACTTCCTAGAAAACTAATTTCTACTTTAACTTTAGAATCCAAAGTCCCTAAAGCATTCGCTTCAATTCCATAAAAAACTCTTTTAGCAAAACATCTGAAGATCCCTACATTACACCCTTATACCAAGAGACGGTCCCCAAGCCGTAGCAATTAAAATCCCCCGATATCCTTGAACCGCAGTAGGTACACGCACACCCATCCACTTCCATAACGTACTCATTAGTCACAAATGTAATGTACTTAAAGCAAACATACGAGGATCTCTAAATATGAGCACACTTGCCTTTTGCCGCGGAGGTGCTCGTGGCTCGTCACGAAAGGTTCTTAGATGCGAGATTGTTAGAAAGAGTTACCTCAGCCCTAGTACCTACATAAAAGGCTCCAGAAGGAACCGAAGTAGATTTTGGTCAGTGAACGTCTAGAAAAGATTTCCCATTAAAAAAAAGAAAGTTCATAGCTATACTTGTATCTTAACTACTTAAGTTAAAAAGAGACCTGGCACTTGTGAAGTAGTTCATATATTTTGACTATTGTGAAGTTACAAGTAGAAAATTTTGGACATGCAAGAATATTTGACGGAAAGAGTGGAAGAACGAACATCTTATATCATGTTAAAGAAATCCTGAAGAGTGTTAAGGAAACAGTCTCAAACCCTGGATTTTAGCTGTCGTTACGGGTATACCTATCTTACCCAGATAAAATCGTGTTGCCCAGAAAATTGTGGTCTTTAGACTCATATGTATTGTCATTTAGTACCTACAGACATTTACACCAACAGACCGTCACATTTATAATATTAGTAAGGATCTGGAAGATATATTAATTACTCGAGGAAGGTAGAGAAACGTGCGCCGTATCATAATCTTGTAAAGACAGGGTGTTGTTTCTAAAATGTTATTTAATTTTGAGTTTGAGAGACATACAGAATAAGAATACCTATCATCCTCTCAAGTAGGTACGAGTGTTCAAGTTATTTGTACAGACAACAGCACATCAAGTTACCACCAATTTCTGCAAACGATTTTCAACCTTATCACAATGGAGGTAGGTTAATGGTCGATTGGTAAAATTTTACAGATTCGTATACGTTGACCTGCTGTTGTCTGTACTTTCCACGGTAGGTACATTTTAAACACCAGTGAAAACATTTTGAGGAAACCTGTTCCTACTTAAAAATGTGGAATCCCCAATCCATCTTGAGCGTATATGGTGATTAAAAGGCTAAATGATGGTGCAATTAGTTTTATGGTTTTTTTTTTTAATGGGAATGGAAAAAAAGACACCAGAGGTTGTATTGTTGGTTTCCAGGTTGAAAGCCATTAAGTTCTTGGCTAACATTTTTGACTTGATTTAAAGATGTTTCTCCGTGTCGGTAGTCGGCAGAAGACTGTTAACAAAAAAATATATATATTTTAACGTGAAAGAGTATGTAGCCAACATACATCCTTACAAATTTTCGCATTTATAATATTAGTAGGATTCATATTCATTTATTTGCATTCCGTAATCTGTGTTAAAGATATTAAGATTACTTAAGTTTGCGAAGTTGCTCGTACGGACCACGAGTATAAACACAGAACACTCCTACTAATTTATAAATTTCGAAGTTGCTTACCATAATTATTTCCTCAAAAAGTTGTACCTACTTATCACCCAAAATTATGAGTAAAATATTTTTTAACAGTTTTTGTTCATCTACATTAAAATTTATGTCCGTGCTACGGTTTTGTCCCATAACCAAAGCTAGGAAGGCACAAATTAAAAGTATTATTTTTAAATAAAAATACATTTTAAACAGAAAGTGTGTTAAAAAATACTGACAGCCAAAGTGACTGCAACTCAACTGAAGTGAAAACATTTTTATTTTTTTCATTTAAAATACCTGTTTTGTACCTACCTAGAACACTATCTACTTACTGAATTTTAAATGTGTCTTTGCTACTGGTTGCAATATAGATAGAATTTCCAATGGCTCAGATGCAGATAAATGCAAAACTATACGAAGCGATAATAGTGTATAAAATCAATAGTGGTTCTGAGAGAGTTCAGCGAAGTATGATATTATTATCTTCATTACAACCAAAATCTATTCGTCCAATGAAAAATAACATTTTAGTGTAAAAAATTACATCTTATCCGGATGCAGGTAAAGCCATGAAGAACGGCTTGTAATGAAATAGTTTTCCTTCTCTCTAACGATAAATCCTTATATAATATGATAAAATTTAAAAAATGTAATTCTTTCAAAAAATATTTGATTAGGGTCCCAACAAAATGCTTTACAATGTATAGACAATTTAATCTAGAAAAAGTTAATCTAAGCAAAAGTGACCTACTTTGAATTGTTGACAATAATACAGGTATGGATTTCGAATTGTATTTTACGGCGCTTGGGTACTAATGATGAGTATAATGATTTTTATATTCATGTGTCGAAGGGTCTACCTATACACTGCACCCGCAAAGTAGCTTAATTTCTTTCTCAAGCTCTTTAGACTATCTATACCTATACCAAAAAATCTAATGTTGCAACCCCAGAATACCTTTTTAATGCACTAAAATACGGCTAACAACCAGTCTTACGTAGAGGTATCGGGTTGCCAAGGTAACTGGGTTTTGGAGATCAAATACAGTCACTCAGCGTCTGCTGCTGCTGTGAGCTGATGCAACCTGTTAGACTGGAAGCCGACCCCAAAATAGTTGGGAAAAGTCTAGGTAATATCACTTTTTGGCTAAAAAACTAAAATAGTCTTACACACTTTTCTGACTACCTAACTCCCTCTCTGTCCCATATATACAGAGACAGCCGAGCAACATTTAGCATATTAATGTATGTAAATAATTGGTGAATTCAATCGGCCATATTGGAATCGTGGCTGACAATGTGTTCAATTAGAATCAGCCAGTATTGTGTCGTGAGTCTATTGTGTTTAGAAAGAAAGCTAGTTTTCTTTAGATATAAATATAGGGGTAGTTTGCTGATTTTTCTTTATTTTCGTACATGGTTTTTGTTCTGGTCGTTCCTATTTTTAACCGATTTTTTTATGCCTTTATTTCAGGCAACTAGGTTTACAGTTTGACCTTTGAATATATCGCTCCTTGAATACAAAAGGGCCACATTTCAAAAAAAAATGAAAATCGTTTTATTGCAAAAATGACACCTGAACCGACTATATTTTATAGTAAAAAAAAAACTCCCATCATTTTAGCTTAATTATGGCTGCACTAACCTACCGTCATTTTTGCATTAGCTCACTTTGACAGGCAATGTCAGTGCAAAACCGCCATTTTGTTAGTTGCGCCCGGAGATTCAACGGGAACGCACGTCGGTTGAGTGAAAAAGTGCCTCAATTCAAAATAAGTCTGTGTTGGATTCAAAATTTCAGGTAAGTGTGATTATATTTTACAATACAAAAGTGCCATATTTTGGAAAACGTCTGTTTTGCATTCAAACATTAGTATTTATAACCATTATATATTATACAAAAGTGCCTTATTTTGGAAAACGGCCGTTTTGCATTCTAACATAAGTATTTCTTATAATATTTTGTAATAAAAAATTGCCATATTTGAAATGCGTCCTTTTTGTAATCCAATAGTAGTATAGTATGACTATATTTTATAATACAACAGTAGCATATTTTGAAATACGTCCCTATTGCATTAAATTATACTGGAATATGTAAATATTTTTAGCGTGTTAGAATGGGAAAATCAGGAATATGGCCGTTTCGCATGATAATAATTTTAGTTTTCGTTTTTTTTTCAGTAGCCTTGTTATCGTCCCACTGCTGGGCACAGGCCTCCTCTCACACGTAGAAAGCGGGTTGCCGTTAAATTGTTTATAACTGTGATTTTGTAAGACCCTAGATTGTAATTTGTGCAGGTAGTATATATTACATAATAAAACTATATTGTTTGGCACTGTTATGTTTATGTTGCCTTTAAAACTTGATCTCGTATTTGTTTTGTTAATTTTATGTAAAAGAGAGACAATATTAGTGTCGTCAGTTCATTATTTTTTTAGAAGAGTTATTAATGAATATGAGTTAATTATGTTTTTTTGAATAGATTATTACGTTTATCTCTAGTTTTTTCTATTATTTTAAATATAAGTGTAGAGTTTTAGATGAGAAATGTGTTAATCTTACTTAATAATAGTTACGTAGTAACAAAGTATACTGCATATATTTAAAACAGTTAAGTTTTTAGTATATATTTAATACAATGTTTACCTGGGCCATTCATAATGTTTTTACTAGTAAATTAGTAAACTTTGAAACGTTTTCTGCCAAAAAGTTGGCAATAACCATTTTTATTCGAAAACTGTGTTTAATTTTTGACAATTTTAATATATTGTTCAAATTGATGCAAAAGGGACTTATAACTGCTTTTTTCTAAAGGTTACAACTATTGCAAGTTTATATTGTAGTATAGATAGAGCTAAAAATACGCAATCTATATGATATATTACATCTTATTTAATAAATAAATATTAAATATTATAAAAAACAGTTTCAAAAATTGTTTGGCTTGCCGTAAATTATGGATTTCGATTTGTTCTCCTTTATATTTCAGGAGCATATATCCAAGTTGTGCGTTTCATTGTAATTGTTAAGTTTTTGGGAATTAAAATTATATATTGGGATTTGACAAATTATCTTTCTAAGTTTTAGAGATACTTACGCTTGTCTACAAGTTCCCGGCAGTTTTCACTCACCGTTCTTGAGACCAACTTCCGCAGCCGGGATAAATAATAAACCAGGTGTCACAGATACTTTCAATCAATACAGACCAACAGCAGGGTCAACGTATACGAATCTTTTCAATTTCCCAATCAAAACTTGTAACATAACCTCCTCCATTGTGATGATAAGGTTTGAAAATCGACGTGCAGAAATGTGGATAAATGTGGTAATTTGATGTGCTATCGTCCTGTACGAATAGCAAATAAACCCTAACTACGAATTCTATCTTATTTTTATAATTTTCAACCTTTTCACAATAAGTGGAATGTTTAATGTTCGATTTGGTAAATTTGCCATATTCGGTTCGGTTGACCACTGGTCTATCTCATAACGAACAAGTTGTAGAACTTGTTTCCAAAAATTCCCAACCTTCCTTTTACCGGACATCCTAATACTCGAACGAACAGTGTAGTCATGAAATCTCCTCGAGTACCTCTATTTTATTCACCGTATATACCTTGTTACAACAGAAACAACAGGAAGGAAAAAACATTGTCAATCTTCCTCCATCCTTCCCAGCGGATTGTTTAGTGATCAGACGAATGCATCTCGCTTGATTACTTGCTTTTGTCTTAGAGACATCTAACCAAACAGGACTGCCGTAACGCTACACGATCTTAGTATATAGAATAAGCTGGCAATTTAGCTACGGTTGGCGAGGCTATGCAACAAAATGTATGATAGTTCAGTTCAGATTTTTCGATCACAATTTTATAGATTGGCCTGACAATTATCTTAATTATTATTTCTTTAATTTATTAATTTTATTACTTATACAATTATTTATATAAACAATTTCCCACAAACTGGTTAGTATGCACACTACACTACACCAACATAAACTTACGAAGAGTGTTACGAAGATGTACTAGAATTGTGGTGCAAGGTGCACCATGTAAGCTTCTGGATGCACAAACCGCGAGAGGAAAAACAAGAAGCTTTCGATTGGCGCGGACGGCCTGGACAGGGGAGGATGCAAGCCGGCGCGAGTGAGTGCGCTTTGTCGCTTTGTTTTGATGACTAACACAATATACTAACCAGTTTGTGGGGAAATTGTTCTACTATAAATATGTGTATCTAAGTTAATAAAATAATAAAATAAAGAAATAATAAATGATAATTGTCAGGCCACACTATAAAATTGTGATCGAAAATTGCATGACTGAACTATCACTACATTTTGTTGCATAGCCTCGCCAACCGTAGCTAAATTTGCCAGCTATTCTATACTAAGAGTCGTAGCGTCGGCAGGTCCTGTTGGTTAGATGCTCTAAGACAACAGCAAGTAATCAAGCGAGAAATGCATTCTCCTGATCCACTAACATCGCTTGGAAAAAGGATGCGAGGAAATTTGCAGTATTTTATCCTTCCTTTCGTTTCTGTTGAAAGGTAATAGGTGAAAAAATAGAGGTTGAGAGTAGCTAACTTGTGGTATAAAGGATCTGTAAAGAGATGTATTAGTGGATTTTGGAAACAAGTTCTAAACTGTTCGTTGAATGAGTAGTGTAGAGACACCGTGGAGTCAACACGACCCGAATGGTGCCAAGATTTAGCCAAAAATCGAACATTAACCCTTCCACTATTGGTGAAAAAAAGGTTGAAAATCTATAAAACAAATAATGGATAGCCGATTCTGTAGGTTTTATGTGCTATCTGTACAGACGATAGCACATCAAATTAAACCACAATTTTATCCAATTTCTGCCACCTCGATTTTCAACTTATCAAACAATGGAGGTAGGTTAATGTTTGATTGGGAAAATTTGACAGATTCGTATACGTTGACCTGCTGTTGTCTGTATTTGATTGTAAGTATCTGTGGACAATGGTTTAATTTTTACGCCGGCTGCGGAAGTTGGTCCTCAAGAGACGTGGAGTTGAAACTGCGGGGAAACTGCTAGACAAGCGTAAGTATCTCTAAACTTAGAAAGTATAATTTTGTAAATCCCAAATATTACATTTTTAAAATTCCACAAAAATACTTAACAATTACAATTGAATCACGCACAAACTTGGATATATCGCTCCTTGAATACAAAAGAGACACAAATTCGAAATCCATAAATTTTACAGGGCAGCCAAACAAATTTTTGAAAACTCGATTTTTTTATAATATTTCAATATATTTATTTATTAAATATTAGATTGTTAATTATATTCATTGATGCGTATTTTTTTAGCTCTATCTATCTACAAATAAACTTTGCAATGAGTTGTAACCTTTTATATGAAAAAAAAAGCATATAGCCTTTGCATTTCAAAATTTGGAACCAATTATTATAAAAAAATATGTCAAAAATTAAACCACAAGCGATATTGTCTTCGAACTAAAAATGGTTTAGTTGCAAACTTTTTGGCCAGAAAACGTTTCAAACAAGTTTAAGTCTTATTACTAGGTAATAAACATTAAGTGAATGGACACCAGGAAACATTGTTACATATCAAATAATATAAACTAAAAAATCTTAACTTGTTATTAATAATACTTTTTTTTTATTGAGATTCAACTTTTTGTAACGTAACTATTATTAAGTAAAGATAACATTTCTCTCTAAACCAATTATTTTGTAAAGAATAATAAGAAAAAAAGCTAGAGAATAAACTGTAATAATCATTATCAAGAATACTAAATTAAACATATTCATTAATAACTTCTCTAAAAGAAAAATAATGAACTGACGACACTAATTTGTCTCTCTTTTACATTAAATAATTTAAAACAAAACAAAATACGAGATCAGTTTTAAAGGCACATAACATAATACAGTAGCCAAACATAATAGTTTTATTATGTAATAATACTACTGGCACAATTTACAATCTAAGGAGTCTTAACAAAATCACAGTTATAAACAATAAGGCCACTTTTTACGTAAACTATTTAAGACCGAGGTTCACATATTATTATTAAGAGTAGCGCATTATTACGATTGTATCGTTATGTGCGAGTGAGTACTATTCATTCATTTCAGAGAAGCAGCCTGTTGGTGCTTTGGACAGAGAGAGGAAATGCCTCGCTCCTCCTGTCCACACAACGCACAAGTCTAACCAGGAAAATTCTATCATCCTCATTGGTGACTTTGAGGTGCTCGTGCTTGCCGACCGATGAATGCTTTGGAAGAATGGCTTGCCCAAATAACGGATTTGCCCAGTGGAGCCCCTCCTCTCAGAGACAGTGGGATGGGCCGCATTTGTAGCATTCCTCTCTCAAACCGCAACTCATTTGACCATGTAATGTGATCAACCCAAACGATTATAGGAGGAAAAGAGTAGAGATTAGAGCGAGCGAAGCTGGTCGTTGTCGCCGGACAGGAGTGAATGCCCACTGTCTCTAGAGAGAAATTGGGTCAGAGACATAGAGGTCATATCGTTATGTCATGAGAGCGTAAGCGCGATGCATCTCCTCAAGCATTCATGCGCGATAAGGTCAAGGCACAGGCAACGAGGACCAGAGAATGCAATCCGAGTCACACATGAGGGAAATAGAGATTTTCGACCTGTTACACTTGTGGGTGCTGTGGACAGAGAGAGGCATTCCTCTCTCTGTCCACAGCATCCACATTGATAGCTGCTCTCTGTTAAATGAATGTAATAGATATATAATACGATAGCATTCGAACGTTGAGTTCTATATGTATATATTGTATAGAAGGTCTATATATAGTTGTACTGTAAAAGTGCTTAAAATGAGTAACTGTGATTCTTGTAAGAATCTAGAATTGGAGATTGTGCACGTAGTATTATTACATAATAAACTATTATGTTGGGCTACCTGTATTATGTATGTGCCTTTAAAAAACTGATCTCGTATTTTGTTTTTGTTTAAATTATTTATGTAGAAAAGAGAGACAAATTTAGGTGGTCGTCAGTTCATTATATTTTTAG
>NWSH02000008.1:6096337-6121172 GCA_002382865.2 Heliothis virescens
GACGCGACGCTGCACGCAGATTTTACATAGAGCGACTCAAAATATACTTTATTCACTACACGAAACGATACACATTCAATTGTCAGAATTCAGATACGTTGCGCTGCACCTCGAGACGCCGCGCTCACAATCAAATGTGTATCGTTTCGTGTAGTGAATAAAGTATATTTTGAGTCGCTCTATGTAAAATCTGCGTGCAGCGTCGCGTCTCGGTGTGAATTGATGCTTACACTAAGATTAGCCTGAAATTGTCTGAGCATGAAATACTCAACTATAACCCATCAGGCTCATACAAAACCTGTAAGCAACTACAAGTGACTAAATAAATCTTTGGTTATTTAGTGCAAATTTACTTACCTAAACATAAGCAAAAATAGTGCAAGAACGTGCAGAAATATGAACTAAAATTATATCATTTTAGTGTGAGATTTTTAGACCAGGAAAGATACAACCAAAAGACAGACATAGAAAAATCTCACACCATCCAAATATTCTTGCACCGCAGAAAGAAGAAAGCATTGAAAGAAGTATAAAAATGTGAATAATCCCCCTTCGACCACAATACAAGCTGAAAAACACTCATTACTGTTTCTTGTACTTCTTAAGGCTCTTCAGACGGCTGTTCTCCATAGACCTGGTGACCAACCAAACGCAGAAACTGTAGCACATACTCTGGATGGACATTAGAACATTCCCGAAGATGACGTGGGGGAAATAGCCAGTAGTCTTTCTGGCAATTCCGACAAGACCAATGGCAGAATTCACAAAGACTTTCGCAGAAGGAGCTAGAAGAGTGCTCTTGCGGATCCCAGACATGTTTGAGCAAACGAAGCCTGGTAGAACGCATTGGACAATGATGCCCTTCTTGCCGTATTCCATTTCGAGACCTTCGGTGAATTTGTCGACGTACGCCTGTGAGACAAAAATTAAAAGTTATTGATATTATGATTGTTGGTAAGTAATGATCTTTGAGGGCCTACTAACCTTAAATTTAGAAGGCCCTCTTCAACCCTCAAGCATTTTTTGAGCATCAAATAATCTTCAACCTTTAACATCCGTGGTTCAATGAGCATAATGCATTTATCACCCACGTAAGTATGGCCCTCCCGTTTTGGTGAAATAAAACTTCATTCAGTTGCAGTTAATTCATTAAATTTCAAACCCATTTAATTACAAAAAACAAAACTAAATATTAACATCATTATAAAACAGAAAACAAAATAATAAGCAACAAATTGCATCCACGAGCGAATCTCCTATAAAATTTAAAGATCAAGTAAAGAATGGTCGACCAACAACCGCTAGCAATATTTCATCGTATCTCTCAAGGGACCTAACTGTTCTTTGTTTAGAAGATAAAAGTATACTATCATTGTATTCTAGTTTCCGCAATGGAAAGTTGTCGTGGGTTGTTCTGCGGAGGTTTAGGGACATAGATTTTATTTCGGTTGTTTAAAGAATATTGTGTTCTGTCTATTACAGAGTATCTATTATTGTCTTTGTATGGATACGCTCGAAAGCGGTCGCCGAATTGTACACACATACTTATGACCCCACCCTTCATGTTCAAATGAATTTCAAATGACAGCCGGGACTCACAGGTTTACCGTGCCTTCCCAAACACGGAAGAACTCGTCATGACAAGATGATCAACCATCTATGGACCGACCGCGCCAAGTGCTGCTATCTTATGAATGACCCACCCACGCGGCTTTAACATAGCCACGAGCTCTTTAAACAACTGTTAAAGAATTACAAGTGCCTTCGAAGATGGCTTTACTGACAAAGGAGATTCCACCATACTTATTAAGTAATCTGTGATTCCACGCCTCATGAGATATAGAATCGTACCATGTCGGGATGACTGATGTTAAAAAGAATAGAAAACGGTCGTGTGGTGTTTAGTCTGGTAAAATTAAAACATTTATCGGTATTTCTGTTCTGAACTCTTTATAGGTACTACTTAAGGTGAATGCGACGCCTGGAAGCGGCAAATTCAAATATAAAATGTTTTTTTTTCAGTTTTACCAAAGTTAAAATTTAATATGAGGCATGATCTTATCTTCCGCGATTATAATATACCACAAAGTAATTTCTGATGTCCTTGTTTAACTTCAAAACTTCTTACAATTCAAATGTTACTGGATATACTATGATATTTCGCAATGAAAAGTTTAATACTACGTACCTTAGTAGCAGCATAAACGCTAAGCATGGGGCAGGGTATGTCAGACGACAAGGATCCAATGTTGATGAGCACTCCCTTCTTCCTCTGCACCATTTGTGGGAGTACCAGCCTTGTCATACGGGTCACTGATACCACGTTAGCTTTTAGAAGGGTTTGGATGAGATTGTCCCTGTTGGAGAAGAAATGTGGTTAATTATGAAAGTGATGAAGTAAAAAATGGGAGGGGAGGGCTAAAAATATATTAATGTACTGGCTGTTTTACGCGGTTTGAGACGGGTGTTGAGGGAACTATTTCCTGCACCCGGATAAAAATAGCCTGTCTTTATTCAGGCACTTCAAATCTTGGTATCAAAAAATGAAATCAGTTCAATATTATTGGCGTAAAAGCTGGACGCAGATAGACAGACATACTTTTGTTTTTATATTATTAAAATGACATTTGGCACACGGATACTCTATAGCCTGCGGAAGGCCATAAGTAAGTTACTTTTTGCTTAGTTGCGGAAAAAGGTTTTCCCAAGAATTGGGTGAAACCGCGGGTTACAACTAGTTGTTATGTTCAAAACCTATCAACCTTGTATTAAAAAATCCTACACAAAATACCTTTAAAATGTAAATAACGAAACTAATACCACAAATTGCTTTGCGTTTCACATTTTGTAAGACATCAGCACATTTTAAAACATTTTGAAAGAATTGCAACAAATATATATGGCTGACGTAACGAAAATTTTATTGGTACGAAATTATTGTGTGTGTTTCAGAAATGTATTATTTGGACTTAGGGCTGGTGCAGATGGGCAGTTTTATTTGATTTCATGACTAGCTGATTCCCTCGGCATCACGCGCGTCCCGTTGTATCTAATTCCCGTGGCCAGACATAATAATATCGGCTATGTTACTCAGGGAGAATCATCATCATCTCTCTGCCTTGTTCACAATTTTCTTTGGGGTTAAATGGTGAAAGAATTTTTTAAATCGGCACAGTAGTTTTCAAGTTTATCCATTAGAACTCACACACACACACACAATATTATTTTTTCTTCTTTACAATTACGAGTGTAGATAAAATAAAGAAAGAATGTTGAGCTTCAGCCAAAAGTTTCACCCACATCCCGTAGGAACTATTCCGCGAACCAGGATAAATAGGCCATCTGTCACGTGAAATATTATTTCAAATCGGACCAGTAGTTCTTGAGATTACATGGTAGCAAATTTTACTCAAAGAAGTTGTTTATTTACACAAAATATCGCCCATATATTCAAGCCCTTAGCCCTTAAATCGCAAGTGTTGATATTGAAATTCAATGTCAAATGATCACTCACGCATTTTGATAAGGTCGTTTTGTTTCAAAGGTCAAAAACAAAAGGTCACTTTTATTATTACAACAAGGTTTTTGGTGCTGACTTTACTTTTTCAATAAAAAAAGGTATAAAGCGAAAAGGGTACCTTTTTGTATCGAAAATTTAAGTCAGGTATTAAATATTTTAATGTAAATTCAAGGTGAGAGATTTAAGAGGCCAGTCAGTTGACCTGCTTGATATAATAAAAGGTATACAGGAAAACCATTAAGTACTAAGTGTAGGACACAAAAACCTTTTGAAACTTAATTACAGTCCACGTCAATTAACTTTGCATTTCCGACAACCACGTTGGCGCAATGGTCACCGTTTCAGACTGCTGAACTGATGGTCCCGGGTTCGATTCCTGGTAGAGTCAACTTTTGTATGATGAGCATGTCCCCACAAAGCGATTTCGACCAACGAGGCAGTTGCAGCCATATATACTAGTGCTGAAAGCCGATCGCAAAGTTAGGAAAAGGTGAGGCAGATGATCCTCTGTAGCAATCTTTAATATGCAAGTGGTTTTACCACTAGAAATAGCCATTATTAGTACATGATCAGGTTATTACCACTTTAGTGCAAGTACATAATCCTGGAAGCCATCTGATGCGGCGATTAAGTTCGAACCATTAGCTTGAACATTGTGGCTAGCTACTATGTACCGAGTATAGAATATCTGTACTGATACTAGAGTTACTACATTGTAAATATCTTTTAGTAAGCTTCTTTCTAAATACTTAAAATCTAAACTAATACTGTAAAGGTGTACAGGTTACCTATTTGTTTGCTTGAACGTGCTAATCTCAGAAATCGGAATCGGTCCTGTAGCAATTTGATATTTTTCAGTCTTAGATAGACCATAGTATATCGAGGAAGGCTATAAGCTTTTTATCCGGGCACGTGGCTCCCACAGGACGCGGGTGAAAACGTTGACAAATGCAAGTATTTTTCATGCCTATCAATCTCTCTCACAAGTCTTGCTCGAAATAGAAGTATTCTAAAGGCATTTAAGACGAAATTCTATAACCTGTCTATTCAGCTAATGACAAAATTCTATCTCTCATTGCAAAACAGCGGATAGATTGATTATAGAAATCGGCTATTCAATAATCTTTTAGTCGATATCGCAAACGCGTAGTCAAATGCACCCGCCAATCTATCAAAATACACCTCCTTCTGCATCTCCCGAATATTTTCGCAGACCCAAACCGACAAGACCAGACGATGCAATATGAAATCCGTCGCGTCACACATAATCTAATATCAATGACGACGTATATTTCAGTTCCTATACAGAATCCGGCAAACGGTTAGCATTCACCTCGAAAATGCTCAGGTTTTCCGCAATATTAGGCGAACTAAATTCTCGACTATTGAAGTTGCAGACTTTGGATGGCGATATTATTTTCTGGAAAGTTCTGATAGTTTTTCCGAAGATGTTTTGGAGTTTCGTTCTTGAGGGTGTGAGCTTTGAACGTATGTTTTGTGTGTTTGGAAACTTGGCTAGTGCCGATCTATACGTATATTATAAAGCTGATAAAGTTTATTTGCTTGAAGGTGCTTATTTCAGGATAACAGGACGGATTTGAAAAATCCCTTCAGTGTAAGAAAATCCATTCATTGAAGAAAACATAGTCTACTTTTCATCCGGGTACTCGGATTGGTTCCAATGAAACGAGGAGGATGAAATGTGGAAGCTAGTAAAAAGTATAAATGAAGTTTTCTTTTTATTCGTCACCTAGAAAATATTTTACCATGCCCTGTCGCCAGTGGGCATCAGACCTTATAACAGTCTTTTATGCCAATCTTCATCAATAGGCCCTAAGATTTCAGTGTCTTCTTAACAAAAATAAGGGACATCTTTTTTGTCGATGGCATATCATCAAATGACCCTTCCCTCTGTGGGTGCAGCATGAGGGAATGTCAGACTTTTACTGACTAAAACCCACCGTGTTCCTTCTTGATCCCTTTGTGTAGCTGGGGTGCGGTAACTCTCTCGAACAATCCCGCAGAAATAAGGGACACCTAACGCAAGTTGCGTGTTTTAGGCTGAGTTTTGGAATAGAGGTCTCTCTGCATTGCCGTTTTTAGAATAGTTTCGAGTGTAACCACGAGACGGATTGCATCTGCAGTCGTATATCAATAGTACGCAGTTCGCTGTGTTGTCAACACATTCCTTTTCCTAACATATATCTACAACGTTGCTGGACAAAAATGCATGATAGATTTGAGTATGGACGGAGTTTGTAACTTATTTGTTGGTATCTACTTCTATCAGAAGAATAAGTTACAGTCAGTTAGTCTTTACATCTATTTTTTCATGTTTCCAAGCAAGTCGAGTAGGACCGTTTTTTAGGGTTTCATAGTCAACTAGAAACCCTTAAAGTTTTGCCATGTCTGTCTGTCCATCCATCCGTCCGTCCGCGCATAATCTCACTGACCGTAAGCACTTAAAGCTGAAATTTGGTTCAGAACCGATTTGAAAAATGCTTTCACTGTTGCGAAGTTAGCCTATCCTTTAGTAAATAGTAAAAATAATTCCCCCGGGACACGTGTGAAACCGGGAGAAACAGCTAGTAAATGATATCATTTTGCAATACTATATAAGTAAATCTGAAAATGATAATCTCAAAATAAACAACTAATATGTCTACGCAACTTACCCATCAGGCAAATCAAGGAAGTACTCAGGATAAGCGTATGATACTCCAACATTGTTCACGAGTGTACCGATCTCTAAGCCGGCGATCTCCTTCTCAATGGTGCTGTAGATCTCATCACCGCCACAGAAGTCCACTTGGATGATCTTGGTTGATACGTTGAATTCCTTTTCTGGACAGATCAGTATAGTGTGATTAGATATAGGCTCATTTTATATAAGTAAGAGACTAAGGCTGACTTTATTACTTTATGATAAAGAGCTATTTTCCTTAAGATGGATTTTTTGATTAAATTAACCTCCGTCGCGGCCGGATAAGGTTAGATTAAAGTTAATTCGTTCCCATTGGTCACACAGCTTCACAGCTGTGTGACCAATGGGAACGAACTCGCGAATTTGACCAATAGGCAGCCATTTCACGGCCGTTTAAGGTTAGGTTAGAGTTAAATCGAGCAACTCATCATAAGGAAAATAGCTGTTTACCATAAAGTAGCTGTCGCGTCTTCGCCCGCGCTAATTTCTTTTTCATCCCTAATTCACCCCCTTAAAATGGAATTCCCGAAAATCGTCTCTTAGTGCTCCCCTGCACTCCCTAGGGAATCTTTTTACCAAACTGCTCTCTACGTACAGTAGTTTCGGCTATGTGTTGTCCATCGTCAGTCAGTAAGTCACTCAGTTTACTATTCATAACTCTTCTACCCATACTTCGTATGTAATCAATTATCACAAAGACTACTAATTGTAGAAACAGATACGACAGTAAGGAGGATAGGAATTATTTACCTATTTCTTGCGCTGTTGCCTTCAGTTTGTCAATTGAACGGCTGACTAGAACAATGTCGCATCCGCGAGCGGCCAACTGAAACAAACATTTTCTCTTTAGCATTACAATTAGACTTACTAAACATACATAATACATTTTAATAACGTGCACTGAAATATTTATCTACTAATATTATAAACGCAAAACATTGTGTCTTGATGTTTGTTCCTCTTTGACGCACAAAATTCTGAATTGATTATGAAACTTGACAGTAACACAGGTTACATATCAGAATTAAACATATTTTTATCCGGGTGCGGGAAGTCGTTTCCCCAGGACACAGTTGAAACTGCAGGCGAAAGCTGGTTGTACATAATTTAGGATTCGAGAAAAGTGAATGTTTCCATTCGTTACAAACAAAAAAAGAATTTTGAAAATCGGTCCAGCCATCTTCGAGTAATCGGTGAAGATACATAAAAAAATGTTACGGTCGAATTGAGAACTTCCTCCTTTTTGGGAAGTCGGTTAAAAATAATGTCACAAATGTAAATTTTATAATACTTCAATTGTCATTTGAAAACACGACAATCATCTATGTAAATTAAAATAGTTGTAATAATATGTAGGCACAATACTCTGCCATTTCTAACTAATTTACTGTCGATTAATCTTTGACAATGAATGATTGAAACTTCGATTTGTGATGTTACGGTCTTGTTCATCTGCTTATTGTACTATTAATCACTAACCAAATATAGGTTTAGCAAACGTGAGTAAATATTGGTTGAATGGTTGGCATCTATCAACAACTTTAACGGTCAGTTTCAGAGGTTCTATATAAAGTAGGTACTTGGTAGCTATTTCAAAAAGCCTTAGAAAATTTGTCAAAATCAAAAACCTTTCTATGGCATTATCTGTTAGATAGTTATTAAGAGCTCTGACTGCCTCGTTGGTCTAGTGGTCGCATAGCGCGACTGCCGATCACAGTTCTCGGGTTCGATTCCCGGGCCAGGCCGAAATCGCTTTGTGGGTTTTAGAAACTTANTTTCGAGTGTAACCACGAGACGGATTGCATCTGCAGTCGTATATCAATAGTACGCAGTTCGCTGTGTTGTCAACACATTCCTTTTCCTAACATATATCTACAACGTTGCTGGACAAAAATGCATGATAGATTTGAGTATGGACGGAGTTTGTAACTTATTTGTTGGTATCTACTTCTATCAGAAGAATAAGTTACAGTCAGTTAGTCTTTACATCTATTTTTTCATGTTTCCAAGCAAGTCGAGTAGGACCGTTTTTTAGGGTTTCATAGTCAACTAGAAACCCTTAAAGTTTTGCCATGTCTGTCTGTCCATCCATCCGTCCGTCCGCGCATAATCTCACTGACCGTAAGCACTTAAAGCTGAAATTTGGTTCAGAACCGATTTGAAAAATGCTTTCACTGTTGCGAAGTTAGCCTATCCTTTAGTAAATAGTAAAAATAATTCCCCCGGGACACGTGTGAAACCGGGAGAAACAGCTAGTAAATGATATCATTTTGCAATACTATATAAGTAAATCTGAAAATGATAATCTCAAAATAAACAACTAATATGTCTACGCAACTTACCCATCAGGCAAATCAAGGAAGTACTCAGGATAAGCGTATGATACTCCAACATTGTTCACGAGTGTACCGATCTCTAAGCCGGCGATCTCCTTCTCAATGGTGCTGTAGATCTCATCACCGCCACAGAAGTCCACTTGGATGATCTTGGTTGATACGTTGAATTCCTTTTCTGGACAGATCAGTATAGTGTGATTAGATATAGGCTCATTTTATATAAGTAAGAGACTAAGGCTGACTTTATTACTTTATGATAAAGAGCTATTTTCCTTAAGATGGATTTTTTGATTAAATTAACCTCCGTCGCGGCCGGATAAGGTTAGATTAAAGTTAATTCGTTCCCATTGGTCACACAGCTTCACAGCTGTGTGACCAATGGGAACGAACTCGCGAATTTGACCAATAGGCAGCCATTTCACGGCCGTTTAAGGTTAGGTTAGAGTTAAATCGAGCAACTCATCATAAGGAAAATAGCTGTTTACCATAAAGTAGCTGTCGCGTCTTCGCCCGCGCTAATTTCTTTTTCATCCCTAATTCACCCCCTTAAAATGGAATTCCCGAAAATCGTCTCTTAGTGCTCCCCTGCACTCCCTAGGGAATCTTTTTACCAAACTGCTCTCTACGTACAGTAGTTTCGGCTATGTGTTGTCCATCGTCAGTCAGTAAGTCACTCAGTTTACTATTCATAACTCTTCTACCCATACTTCGTATGTAATCAATTATCACAAAGACTACTAATTGTAGAAACAGATACGACAGTAAGGAGGATAGGAATTATTTACCTATTTCTTGCGCTGTTGCCTTCAGTTTGTCAATTGAACGGCTGACTAGAACAATGTCGCATCCGCGAGCGGCCAACTGAAACAAACATTTTCTCTTTAGCATTACAATTAGACTTACTAAACATACATAATACATTTTAATAACGTGCACTGAAATATTTATCTACTAATATTATAAACGCAAAACATTGTGTCTTGATGTTTGTTCCTCTTTGACGCACAAAATTCTGAATTGATTATGAAACTTGACAGTAACACAGGTTACATATCAGAATTAAACATATTTTTATCCGGGTGCGGGAAGTCGTTTCCCCAGGACACAGTTGAAACTGCAGGCGAAAGCTGGTTGTACATAATTTAGGATTCGAGAAAAGTGAATGTTTCCATTCGTTACAAACAAAAAAAGAATTTTGAAAATCGGTCCAGCCATCTTCGAGTAATCGGTGAAGATACATAAAAAAATGTTACGGTCGAATTGAGAACTTCCTCCTTTTTGGGAAGTCGGTTAAAAATAATGTCACAAATGTAAATTTTATAATACTTCAATTGTCATTTGAAAACACGACAATCATCTATGTAAATTAAAATAGTTGTAATAATATGTAGGCACAATACTCTGCCATTTCTAACTAATTTACTGTCGATTAATCTTTGACAATGAATGATTGAAACTTCGATTTGTGATGTTACGGTCTTGTTCATCTGCTTATTGTACTATTAATCACTAACCAAATATAGGTTTAGCAAACGTGAGTAAATATTGGTTGAATGGTTGGCATCTATCAACAACTTTAACGGTCAGTTTCAGAGGTTCTATATAAAGTAGGTACTTGGTAGCTATTTCAAAAAGCCTTAGAAAATTTGTCAAAATCAAAAACCTTTCTATGGCATTATCTGTTAGATAGTTATTAAGAGCTCTGACTGCCTCGTTGGTCTAGTGGTCGCATAGCGCGACTGCCGATCACAGTTCTCGGGTTCGATTCCCGGGCCAGGCCGAAATCGCTTTGTGGGTTTTAGAAACTTACACAAAGCAGCCTGGAGTTTGGAAGTTGGCGGTGTTACACCTCCGTGCCTGGGAGGGCACGTAAAGCCGGCGTCCTCGAATGCTACTCAGTAGCAGTCGTATATAAATTCACGTCAGAGGCCGTCAGGCGGATTTCAGAAAAACTCTGACACTAGGGCTTGTTAGGTGATTAAACCTGCAGCTCACTCGATAAGAAGAAGAAGAAGATTAAGAACTCTTCAGATAGAGTACCTGTACCTGTAGCCTGTGTAAAACTCCCGGCCAGTTTTTTGGCCAGTCTTGTTTCTTTATGACTAGACCTAGATCAGGTTAGGTATAAAGTAGCCAGAAGTCTGGAAGTTGGTGATTGATACACCCGTGTATCTGAGAGCACGTAAACGTTGGTACTACGCTTGATCTCTCTCCGGTGGCGTCGGATTGCCGTCCCATCGGGTTATGAGAGTGAAGGAATAGGGAGTGCACCTGTGTCTACGCACTTGTGCACTACAATGTGTCCTGCGTATCTGGCCGATCTCCTTATATGAGAACAGCCACCGTAGCCGACAATTGGCTTGGACTTATTTACGCAAGTAAAACAGAGAATGATAAATACTAAAAATAACTGCTCCTAAATTAACTTTCTTCATAATTATTTCCGTCTTCCCACGCACTTTATATACAAAGCAATTAATCATTATACTGAGTTATTTTGAATGAGTAATAACAAGAAACTTATGTACCTGCTCACGACAACCCCTGAGGGTGTATTATTATTAATAATACTGAAATGGATGGGGGTTGTGATATGGATGAAAATTAATGGTGTCTTGTTGACTGTGTTGGAATCATGGAAGGTAAATACTCAAATGATTAGTGTAGACTTTGTGGTGATACAGAAATGAAAATTATTTGTAGACTAGCTTCTGACAGCGGCTACGCCCGCTTCCCGAGGGAACTATTTCCCATACCCGGATAAAAAACCCGGTAGCCTATATGTTATTTTCAAATATAAGCTATATATGTCTGCCAAGTTTCATCAAAATCCGTCCAGTGGATCCTGAGATTAACGTGTGCAAACAGACAAACATTTAAACATACAATTATACAAACAGACAACATTTTTTTTAATTCTTACTCTTTTTTAGGGTTCCGTAGCCGAATGGCAAAAAACGGAACCCTTATAGATTCGTCATGTCTGTCTGTCTGTCTGTCTGTCTGTCCGTCCGTCCGCATGTCACAGCCACTTTATTCCGAAACTATTAGGACTACACAGTTAAAACTTGGTAGGTAGATGTATTATATTAACCGCTTTACGATTTTCGTACAAAAATAAAAAAATAATAATATTAGGGGGGGCTCCCCATACATGAAACTGAAACTAAAATTATTTTTTTTCATCAAACCTATACGTGTGGGGTGTCTATAGATAGGTTTTAAAAAATGGTACCGAGGTTTCTAAAACCATTTTTTCCTAAAGTCAATCATTTTAGAGTAAGACACTCCCAAAGTGCCAAAATGTGTGTCCCCCCCCCTGTAATTCTTAAACTACCAAAGTGAAAAATCTGAAAAAAATACAGGCTGTTCTAAAAACCCCGTCTGACACAGTGAAGGAATTATTAGGTACCTACATGAGATTCCATAAAAAATTTCTCAAGCTCCATACGAGTAAAAAAGAATTACCCTCAAAAAACGTAATAATATTTCATTAAAATGACGAAAATCATATGGCAATACGGTTCAAGGGTCATCGTCTTCCGGGTAATGACTTCGTAAGGTCATGAACCCAAATAAATTTAAAATACAATAGTCGGCGGGTGCCTTTGACTAGAGATTAAGATGTTACCTCTTTAAATATTATTTAAAGTTGAAATGTCCATATCGATTGAACTCGTGTCAAAGGTGTGATTGTCAAATTGATATTAATTTACAGTGCCATTGCATTGTTAAATTAATAATTGTCGTCTGCCTTGTGATGGTAATTCGTGTTTTACACTTTTTGGATAAGTTTATTTTTGCCGGGATTGTATTAATTTCACCAACTTCGTATCATAAGCCCAGTTCGTTATTATGTGTAATTACTCTATTACATGTAAGTTATTCAAGTCACCATTCAACACAATTACGATACATGTCGATAATAAAATCGATAAATCGCAAAAAAGTGCGTCTCTAGTAAATTGGCTACTGATTTATGATACACGTGCCGCGGGCAGCGGCGCGCCTTTGAGACGCGCGGTGCGCCTTTGATAAGAGCCGCCAGCGCGCGGTGCGGGCTGTCGGCATATCCTCAAAGTTAAAAACACAATAACCGCCACACTAATAAATCAAATACCACAGAAATCGGTGTTGTCGCTTTTTTAAAATTTGCCTGATTTAGGGGAAATTGTAGCACATTTGGGGCAAAAAATAGGTTTTTCAAAATTCATTATTATTGTTGCTATGACGAATCTATAAAGTTTTCAAATTTATTTGGTCTTGTGATTGCGTAACCTAAATTACCCTTATGAGTCCGACGGGGTAAACATAACATATTGTACCTATATGTTATAGATCTCAATAAAAACTACCAACCAAAATTGGTTTGAACAAGATACGGTCAGTGGTTTTTGAGATATAGCACTTTTTCAGTAACCGCAAATTATAACTTTGTTTTGGCAAATTTTAGGTAATAAGTACGTTTATTTTTCCTAGATTATGGAACGGAACCCTTCATGTGCGAGTCCGACTCGCACTTGGCCGGTTTTTTTATTTCATAATAGATGTCCCTACATATTTTGTTTTGTAAAAATATTTAACATACACACACGATTTTTTTACCGTCTTATTATATGTATAGATATAGATTTTAAAGTGTATACGAGTATCTATCATATATATCTACCACTTAACATAAGTGCAGCAAATTCCTCCAGTAAGTCTTAATATAACTAAGTAAAGCTTATGTATGATGCATCACCTGTCTTGCATACTCCTTGCCGATGCCGTCGGTGCACCCAGTCACCACTGCAACAAACAAAACAACATTGATCGATGACGATATAGTGCTTATCATGTTAAGATAACAATTAGTGTCTGGATTAGCGTATTAGAAATTAACGTAGTATATTTTGAGACTTAAAACTTAATGAAGATGTAGATAGAAAATTGCTACCGATAAATGAAATTTTTGACTGTACATAATTTGGGAATTTCGTTAGTGACACTTCCATCTACATAGGTTTACAGGGAAAGTTGTTGTCATTAACGAATTCGCCTAAGGGTCAATTCACACCGAGACGCGACGCGGCTGTGATGTAGCGCGACGCCGCGCGGCGCCGCGCGACGCCTAGCGGTGTCGCGAGACGTATCTTAAAAACAAAGCAAATCGCGAGATGCAGCACCGATCTTGCACGCCGCGCGTCACCGCTGCGTCAAGATGCGTCGCGCGGCGTCTCGAGGTGCAGCGCAACGTATCTGAATTCTCACAATCAAATGTGTATCGTTTCGTGTAGTGAATAAAATATATTTTGAGTCGCTCTATGTAAAATCTGCGTGCAGCGTCGCGTCGCGTCGCGTCTCGGTGTGAATTGACGCTAAGTATACTTTTATTTTTCCGTTACAATTTCAACTTGACGTTGTCAATCTATAAAATCAAAAATTCCGCATTTATTGACCTACCGAGGGATATAATTTAACCAACGAGAGAATGAAAGTGTCCCCAGAAAAAAACACAATCCGGAATTCAAACTCAAACTTCGAGGTCAGCAGTCGAACTTGTAAAGGCCAACATGGCCATTATAAGACCGATTTTTACAATTCTTTTAAGCCTATATGGCCAAAGGCCTTCCCAATGTCTTCCATATTATTATGATCCTTTTTTAATCTCCCAAAATTGTAACACTAGTATACTTCGAAATAAATATGCATGCTCATGCGACGTCAGCGAGCATGATATCTATAGCAAATTATGCTAATAGCGGAACATCCTACGAGTCAGCACTATTCCCGAATATATTAGTATTAGTGGGTAAATATTTGTGCGGTTAGTGTAAAGTCCTAGTCTTAGAGCGAGCGGAGCGGGTATTGAGAGTTCAAGAGCCAGCGATTGCCAGACCTGCGATGGTCTGGCAGGCGCGGTCTCTTGATCTATTAGGTGGACTCTGGCTGTGCTTTCTTTACTGTTAAATGTATTATTAAACTATAGGCTCTATTTTATATTGGTACGGGAAATAGTTACCTAGATACGCCAGTTATGATCTTCCATAGTGACAATGTTTCGGGAGATTTCGGGATATTTAAAGCCTCTACTGGACTTCATCGTAATCTTCAACTTCGTAATTCAATCCTAAATTCATAAGTATTTATCACTTAGGTCATGTGTAACTATAATGTGTGATAAGTCCCACGATCTCCAATCGCCACGCTTGCAATGTGACTACGTCCTTAGGTTACCAAAATTATGAAGGGGTTCAATAAGATACGTGCGTATACTATTTAATATTAGCAATATTACTTGATGACTGTTAGAAAAAGGCTAACCCTTTTGCCTGCTTTTAGATATTGCGTAAAATGGTGAAAGAAAGGCATTCAAATAACTTCAAGTTAAAGTTAAAATTGGTATCTGAAATATAATTAGTCATGTTTAGCGAATTAGTGGCCTTGATACGTTATTTGTAACTTTAAAAATACATTTTACAGTTTTTGAAAATAGAATCAGAAGAATTAGCAAACATTTGAAACTGTTTTAGTGGCACCCCGGAATAAATATTTTTTTTGGTAAGTGGGAAATAATAAATCCCCTCTTTCTTTCCCATGAGGCCGAAGTAAAAGTAAGTATTACGGCAAGTTTCATAGGTTCCAGAAAGAGTTCCAGATAGCTATCTGCCAGACCATGTCATAGAAAAGTAATAAAAATAAAAAACATTTTTATGGCCCTATCTGTCAGATAACTAGTTGTTAGTAGCCACTATCTGTCAGAATTTTATCTGGAACCTGTGAAACTGGTGCTTAGACTGAGCAACTAAAATCTCCTCAAAGATCCTTTTGGAACCCTTCCTGCTGTTGCCTAGTAACAAAACTATTTATAATCACATCAATTAATATAACATCATCTGCATCATCTGCCTAGCCTTTTCCCAATTTTCTTGGGGTCGGCTTCCAGTCTAACCGGATGCAGCTGAGAACCAGTGTTTTACATGGAGCGACTGCCTGTCTGACCTCCACAACCCAGTTAACCGGCAACTGGCACCCCTTGGTAAGACTGGTTGTCAGACTTTCTGGCTTCTGACTACCCGTAACGACTGCCAAAGATGCTCAAATGGCAGCCGGACCCACCAGTTTATCGTGCCTTCCGAAACACGGAAAGAACTCGTTATGACAAGATGGTCACCCATCCACGGACCGACCGCGCCAAGCATTGCTTAACTTTATGATCGGTCGATCCGCGCGGCTTTGACTTAGCCACGAGCTCTTCATCAATTAATATAACGTGAGTATAAAATACCTAATAACTACAATGACACGGAAAATAAACAAAATCTCTTGCATCACACACTTTCTCAGTAAACCCGTTCTTGCAATAAGTCGTACATCGAAAATTAAACCCTAACTTATAGGATTTAAGACATAAATTAGAATAAACGATTAAGTGGAGGTGAAAGTTATTGGCGCCGTACGTATAATTCGCCGTGATTGTCAGAAGTGTGGAGAGATTACATTTTAAATATATTTATAAAATATCTTAATATTCCAGCATACTCTTGCAGCGGTGGTCAGAAATACATAGTATTACAATAATTATTCTCAAATAATAATAGGGCTATTAAGGAGAGGAACGATCGAAAGATCTTGATTTTATAATCGTGGATTTTTATAACCTTCCTATCCTTGATTTGCAATTAGAGATTACATTTTGACATTAGCTTCATGCAGACTGGAAGGAACACGGTGGGTTTTAGACAGTAAGGGTTTGACACTTCCTCATGCTGCACCAACAGCGGGAGGCGTATCTGATGATGTCCCACCGATAAAAAAGGCCTAGGTATATTTATTTAGGTTGTCGAAGTCAAAGAGATATCCAAGACACAATATTAACTTGAAAATCATAATGATC
Source organism: Heliothis virescens (assembly GCA_002382865.2). Taxonomy (NCBI): domain Eukaryota; kingdom Metazoa; phylum Arthropoda; class Insecta; order Lepidoptera; family Noctuidae; genus Heliothis; species Heliothis virescens. Next base: position 6,112,777 of record NWSH02000008.1, read on the forward strand.
TAAACCCTTGTTAGATTAACCTGTTGATTAACCAATGGGTCTATCTTCTTAAAATAATAAAATTGGAATTGCTATCTACTATTTTATTAATCGTGAGCAATGAATAAGTGTCTGTATCGATATAAATTAGTTTTAAATCAGTGCTAGGCTTCTAAACAAGGCTATTTATTTACCGTTGGTTAACCTGAACATTATTTAAATCTGGCCGTTGCGGTTTTTAGTTTAAAATTACTGAACAACCCTTTTTTCTCTTTCAGACATTCTTGTGGTGTTTTTGGTAGTATACTTGAGGTTAGGTTTGTTCAGATTTATCATTGTATGACATTTCTATTTTGTTTTTAACCCTTAATGTTAAAAGGGTGTGTGCTTTTCCGTGGTACCGTAATTCTTAAACGGATGGACCAATTTGGACGCGGTTTTTTTTTACTTGAATTGAGTGTAAAATAGCCTATTTGTTAACAAAGCCTTAAGGCTAATTCATGTCTCCAGGTCTGGGGGAATAGATTCTATGAGCAGGTTGAGACTAGTAGTCAAAAAATCCCAAAAAAAAAACAAAATTAATCAAATACTTTACATTGCATATTATATCTTACTCACACAACCATCTCACTCTTACACATACTGACACATGTCACTGTCAGTCTGACATAACCCTTATCAGCTAAGTGTTATCTAATCAATTAAAATTAACAACGGTTTCATTTTCGGGTTGGATACAAGTATTTTGTAGAATAAAATAGGTGTTTGTGGCTGTCATTTGAACATCTTTGGCAGTCGTTACGGGTAGTCAGAAGCCAGTAACTGCGGAAATCCATATTCTGCCTATCTCTGGATTTGCTTACTAGTGATAGAATTTTGACATTAGCCCCATACAAGTAATGTCAAATTCCTATCTCTATAGTTAGATAGGTTATTGGGAACGGCCGTAAGTCTGACAACCAGTCTCAGGTATCGGTTGCGGAGGTTAGATAGGCAGACGCGCTTTGTGGAACATTAGTAGTCAACTGCATCGGGTCAGACTGGAAGCCGACTTCAGTATAGTTAGGTTAGGGAGATTGATTGATATCAATCATGGTTGAAATAAATTTTAGAAACTGCAATAATGTAATAACTAATACAAGAGTCTATGTATAAGTTTTATCCTAAAAACCCTCGTCACGTAGGAACTAATCGGCGCACCCGGATAAAAAGTAGACTGAAAGAATTTTTCAAATCGGACCTGTAGTTCCTGAGATTAGCGCGTTCAAACAAACAAAAAAAACTCTTCACCTTCATAATATTAGTATAGATAGCATAGATTGCCAAAAATACGCTCAAAAAACAACCCTGCTGGCAGTCAGGCAAAAAAGCACAAAAAATAATTTATTTAATTAACTAAAACCCTAAGCAAATAAACTCCTTCAAATAACTTCTTAAAATATCAACTTCTTAAAATGTGAAGCAAAACTTGCATCTTTCACACAAAGTACAAGTGAATAAATGGAGGGTAGTTTGACATTTGCTGCAGCAAAAGCATACAAAGTCTCTCACAGTTAGGAAGTGTTAAAAGTTTGAAATACCCTCAATGTGTAAATAAACTGAGAGTTATAATGTGTGGGCCATGAAATGAGCGGAGCACGAATTTGTTCAGACAGATTAGCTTGAACAAACATTTTCTGACGGAAATTGTTCTGAAATAGTTTGGGGATGTAAATAGTGGTAAAAATTTCAAAGGATGAGACTAGTTTGTATAAAAGAAAGGGATTGTGCTTCATTCTGTGTAGCTTTACGGCCGTCCTTAATAACTTATCTGTTGATTTGCTTACTAAAGATAGGATATTTGACAATACGTGTATAGGGCTAATGTTAAAATTCTATCTTTAGCAGGCAAGTCCAGAGGTAGATAGAATATTGAATTCCGCAGATGTTACATCCGCAGAAATTACATTCGATTTCCTCTAACCTCTTTTCGTAAGACAGTCAAAGTTTAATATCAACTGAATTTGTGAACCTATTTTGTAATGAAAATCTTCTATTCAAATTCATATTTAAAGCATAGAAGATGCAGTTCATCACCTGCCTAGCCTTTTCCGTTTTAAAACAGTTATAATATAATAATTATTGTACATTTTTTCGCGATATTGCATATAAAATGCAACATAAACGTGGTATAATAATTTCAAATTAAACAAGTTGGTCAGAACGCGTGATTCCACAAAACTGATTGTTAAGCACTACAAGTACGTAGATAGTCAGCAATACTTACTTTAATGACCTAGACCTAATTTTATTTTTACAGTAAGAAATTATACAATATTATGTCTAAACACCAGTTTCTAGTGCTGATGTTAAGCATAATCAAACACGTTCATATGTAAAATGTTATACTTCCAGGCTAATATAATAAAGAGGACACATTTTGATTGTTTGTACCATTATGCTTCGAAACTACTGAACCGATTTGAAGAATTCTTTTATTTTTGGGAAGCTACAGTAATTCTTGCACCCAGATTCCTCCGGGATCGCGGGGAACAGCTAGTTTTGGATAAAATCCATCACATTAACTTACCTCAATCTGTCAAATATCTTCAATGGGTTTTCAATCTTATGATAATAGTGGATGGAAGGTTAATGTTAATGTTCGATTAATAATATTTGACAGATTTGGATAGTTTGACTGCTGTCTGTACTTACGAGTAGACGTTACAAATGATCATTAAGAAAAATATATTTCAGCTTATGAACCCGCTAATTTCCTAGCCCACTAATAGGTACAGTAAGTCGCCTACAACTACAGCAGTAAAGGTAACATTTCTCAGTCTTAGAACAACGAACAAGTTTTACTCAACTCCAGCAAAGAGGATTTTAAATATATTTCACTTATTTGTTTAGTTTCTTACAGTTATTTTCTGACATTACTAGCTTTCGCCAGCTGTTGCACCCGTGTTCCATGGGACTTCTGCGCACGCGGATAAAAAGTAACCTATAGAACTAGTCATGTTTGATAAAAGGGTTTTGTAACACTGAAAGATTTTTTCAAATCAGTCCAGTAATTCCTGAGACCAGCAAGTTCAAATGATCGTACGACGACAGTAAATCAAGTTACCATAATCTGTCAAATTTCTGCAATAGATTTTCAAGCTTATCACAATAGTGGAAGGTTAATGTTCGATTGGTAAAAATTATCAGATTCGGGTTGACCTGCTGTTGTCTCTAAATATTTTTTTTTTAATAGTTCTAGTATAGATAAACTCACAGGTTTAATTATAAAATATGTCAAACATTTAAATGTATGTATTGGTAATACTTGATGAATAGATTGCTAATGATAATGAGCTATTTATTGAAACAAGTTTAGTAGAACATGCTCCAACAATGGACGCAATAGTCTAATAGGTACAGACGACAGTAGGCTGACCTATCTGAATCTGTCAAATTTTATCAATCATACAGACGATAGCACGTCAACTTACCAATCGAATATTAACCTTTGACTATTGTGATAAGGTTAAAAACCTATTGAAGAAATTTCACAAATTCGTGTACGTTGACCTGCTGTCGTCTGTACCATATTTCTAGATATACTATACTTTATTGAGACTTAACCATTTTCCTTAACACTTAACAACTGTAAACACAAATTCAAATTCACCAAAGCACTAAGAGAGTATTTACAAAAATATTAAAAATTTCTAACTTAAAAAAGACCGAAGAAAATTGAACAATAAAAGTTTGTCCCAAACGCAAGTTAAACTCTACAGTCCAGCAAGGAGTTTAAGAACACCTTTGTGACCAAAGAACAAGCATTTACATATTTAAATAACAACTTAAGTAGCCAAGTAGCGGTTTTTACAGGACCCTTTTCGAGAAAAATAAAAACGACGTAGAATTTTAGAAGTTTGGCCATTTATTTAGGGAAACGAGTTAAAATTCTTGCTTATACCATAAATACGTAAGTAAGTCTATCTCTCTGTCGCGTTGTAACCCCAAAATGTCCGAATCGAATTAAATGGGATACAGCTAGATAGTCTAAAGGCCGAAAAAGTCCTAAAGAAACTAACTACATCTTCCTATAGATCTGTAGAGAAGACAGACAGAAGATTTACTTAAGGCAGAAAATAGTATTTTTCTCTATTTTAATTAATTGCGTATAATATTTCTTTTGATCTTCAATATGCAATTTTTTGTTACAATATAGTATCCACTCATGTATGCCTCAGCAATAACATTTTAACCTTTTCAGGCTTACATCGTAATCAGGTGACAATCTAAATGAAATCTGGTCCGGCAGCATTTTTGAGAACGAACAATGATTTACCAAAGTTTCCTAATAAATTTAACCAATACCATATAACCCGGCAAACTAACTAACGGCCGTTCCCAATAACCTATCTAACTCTGGATTTGCTTACCAGAGATAGGAATTTGACATTACTTGTATGGGGCAAATATCAAAATCCTATTACTAGTAAGCAAATCCAGAGATAGACAGAATATTGATTTCCGCAGTTAGTAACTAGACCACCCGATATGATATAACGTAAACTATGAACACGATAGCCGATGGGTTCACAATTCTTATCTGATAAGACACGTGGCCGTACATATATACTGTTTTTCACCAAAATATACTGTTCATTTTACACCAAATTTACAAAATACTGTTCAGTTACAGCATCACAATGCAAACACAGCTCTAAAAAATATGTGTTTTTCTAAAATACTGTTTAAAATTGTTCGTAGATCTGAATATACTTTATTTCTTGTAGTAAAAGTTGGCAACCCTACGTGGCCGTACCGTGGTTGCGTTAGCGCAGATACAGCTGTAAATATGTGTGAGCGTGTGCTAGGCAACCTAGTCAAATATCTGATGAATTTTGTATTACATGTATCAAGTGTTATTGTATAAATCTTTGTATAGAACTGGTTCTTCAAACCATGCAGACATAATTGTGTTGCTGGGGAGTTTGTTCCACTATTTCTTCTTCCCAGCCAAAAACATAGGAAGTTGTGAAAGGCGGGCATTTTGGGGGCTGTCTTTTGTAAACTTGACATTGACTTTCAGAAAATATAACAGGAAGTCGGTTAAAAATTGCTGATTTTCAGCCTACTTCGATTAAATGAGTTTTTATCTATATCTTTCACTGATTTTGTAAGGAGGTTACCAAAATATTTTTTCTGATTCCAATTTGTAGACAAGTATTTTAGCCTACGCCACCCAAGCATAAACCAACGCAAAACCCACGAGATATAAGGGTAGAAAATGGTAAATTAAAAAAAAAAGATTTGGAATTTTCCCTAAGGTCATGCCTGGACTGCGGAGGTGGCGCCATTTTAAGCAATTAATTTGTTTTCTAGGTGGGTTGAACTGCTACTCGTTGAATATAAATAAATCCCAAATGTATTGGAATCATCTTAAAGCCTAACGGGTTACAACTGAGAACCAATATTTTACATGGAGCGACCACCTGTCTGACCTCCTCAAACCAGCCACCCGGGCAACCCGAACCGAACCTACTAGTTAAAACTGGTCGTCAAACACTCTTATATAATATTAAAATATTCTTCTATCAAGAAAGCAAGGACCTCGTAACATTTTATCTTCCTATAACTTCCAAAAACAACATAACCATTATAAGAACCAGCCAAACCAGTAAGTCAGTTACGACCAAAAATAGCAGAAACTAATTTAAAAAAAAGAGAAAGTTTTTCGCCCACTTTCTTCTACATAAGAATGCAAAACGCGTCTTGCGAATTTTACCGAGCGATTCCGAACTTGACCGAATGATTCCGAAAGTGGCCGAAGGTGACTGGACTTTTGCACTTTAGCCAATGATGTAACAAATAGGTGATAAAGAAAATAAAAGTGGCCTTCAAATGTACCGTTATCTAAGCATGAATAAGCATTGTATATCATTATTTAATAACAGGTTCTAAAATAGTGAATTAGATAATGATAATGTGATACCTAGCCGGATACCTAGCCGCATGCAAGATGTATGCAGAAGCATACATCTTGCATGCTATCACACGTTACAACTAAAAGACTATCATTACCTATACATGTTTTTGTTCTTTTACCGGCTTTATCCGCATTTTAGGGAACAGCCTCATAAAATCTGTAATCGATGGGCTTCCCCAGATTTCGCTAATTTTGAAATAAAATTCTATCTAAATCGCTTCAGCTTTTTGCTAGTAGATAAACATTTTTATTAGTCAGATGGTATAATGGGTACAATGGAAAACGATAAATGGGCACATAAATATATTAGATACCTATATAATAATACCNTCTAAATGCTAGTAATTAAACTAAACCGAGATGATGGACAGATGGGCGAGGCGCAAGGCAACCCTCAAGTCTTCTCACTCTTTCAGTACATCTGTAGGCACTATACGACAGTATAAAATTATTTTGTTCGTCTTGAAATGTTTGTAAACAATATCCGTCTACCATTAAGCGTCAATTCACACCGAGACGCGACGCGACGCGACGCTGCACGCAGATTTTACATAGAGCGACTCAAAATATACTTTATTCACTACACGAAACGATACACATTTGATTGTGAGAATTCAGATACGTTGGCGCAGCGCAACGCATCTTGACGCAGCGGTGACGCGCGGCGTGCAAGATCGGTGCTGCATCTCGCGATTTGCTATGTTTTTAAGATACGTCTCGCGACGCCGCGAGGCGTCGCGCGGCGCCGCGCGGCGTCGCGCTACATCAAAACCGCGTCGCGTCGCGTCGCGTCTCGGTGTGAATTGACCCTTAAAGGACATGATATTATTTTAAATATGTGCTGTTACAATATTTACCTACTCAAAGACGTGCTTAAGTCCACATGAGATCATTTTTGTTATCGCATGAACTGTATTATTAATAGCAGTAATGTTTGGTTTCTTCCTCATCGATTTGTTCTCATAATACATTTTAATTAACCGGGAGTTCCAGAATAAAATTGTTCTCTACTACACAAACCGTATTTTAGCCGAAGGTACAGACGACAGCATATTATCAAGTTACCACAATCTGTCAAATTTCTGCAATAGATTTTCAACTTTATCACAATGGAGGTTAATGTTTGATTGGTAAAATTTGACAAATCCGGGTACCGATACCTGCTATTGTTTTATATCTACTAATTAATAAAAACCGAAGAAGATTTCGTTTGTCTGTTGGCTTGAACACATTAATCTCAAGAACGACTGGACCGTTTTAAAGAAATATTTTAGTATTAGACATCCCATGTATCAAGGAATGGTTAACCTATACCTATCCGAATTCATATCCAACTGCGTGAATTAGTTTCCACAGAACGTGGGTAAAACCGCTCACGGAAGCTAGTAATAATTATATACAATATTCAAAATAATAATGCAGGTAGATATTTTATAATATAAACTTAAAATAAAGTTAAGACTACTTACATACGGAAGATATAGCATTAACAATGAGACCTGAATTTCAGGTTTTTTACATTGAAATAATAAAAGTTGTTGTCATTGAAACTTCAGGAATTAATACGGACATAATTACAATGGTTTACTTAATTTCAATGTCAACGAAGTAGGTAACTGTAGTGTTTTTTTTTCAGTCTACAAGAATGCTGGGACATTTTTGATACGGAAAAACAAGATGGCTGGGTGTTTGTGCCCTAAAATCTCTAAAACGAATGAACCAAATTGAAAACTGAATTCACTTTTGGGAAGCTACTCTATTCTCGAGTGACATAAGGTATTTATGTTTTATCCGGGTATGAAGACGTAGTTTCCACGGACGAGAAAAAATCGTAGGCAACCTCTTGTAATAAATATTTACATTGTTGATTCGGGGGACTGCAAACTGCGTTGACTGATAAAATCATTTTTAAGCAATAGGTATTGAATTTGTTTATTCTCAAATTAGTTTAACGCTACTCTATGTATGTACAGACGACAGCACATCAAGTTACCACAATCTGTCAAATTTCTTCACTCGATTTTCAACCTTATTAGACTACAGGCCCATGATGAAAAATTGCGGGTCATTTGAACCACCAGGCGACCCATCCAGAACGATATAAGAGCATAAAATAGTAAGATTCAGCACCATGTCGCCACCTGTAAGCTGTCCAACTGAGTGCAGGTGGCGGAATCGAGGGTTCAGCCCTCGATTTTTTCCCCTTGTCGCATGATTTTTGTACGGCATTCTTACCACCGATAGATCCATTAAAAATAATAAGAAAACGCGCAGTGCCGTAAAAAAATGCTGCGCCATAAAGTCGGATTTTTTTATTTATTTTCCGACAATTACCGGGGTAAATTTGGTCATTGATTTTGTACGGCATCTATGTCATACTATTTCAATACTGCTTCTAATCCATTATTCCGCAACGCCGTACAAAAATCATGCGACAGGGGGAGGAAATCGAGGG
>NWSH02000008.1:6130676-6150700 GCA_002382865.2 Heliothis virescens
AAAAAAAAAAAAAAAAAAAAAAGATACGGTCGAATTGAGAACCTCCTCCTTTTTGGGAAGTCGGTTAAAAAAAAACATCATTTACGCAGATACAAGCATTCTTTTCATTAGCTCTCATAGCCCGGTGGAACGGTCAGGCGCGAGCAATTTTACTAATTATTGCATGAGACTAATCATTAAAATTAAGATGACTGGGCGATTTAACACTGTAACAATTTTTCATATCGATCCAGAGCTATCTGAGATAAGCTCGTTCAAACCAACTCTTCAGCTTTGTAGTATTGATATAGACTAGCTTTCGACAGCGATTTACATCACAAGATTTTGTCTTAATATACATTTTCTTCTACTATGGGACCTCGTCCTTACTTGAATAGAAACTTAAACGCTTTTCAAGTTATTAAGTTACCAAGTTGCTGACGATATTGAGCTGCTTATACGGAAATTTTAATTAGCTTTTAAACTTGCCTTTGGTAACAAACAAATCAATCTACCAATGTGTTTATTGAGCATCTACCAATTAATCTACGACTTTAATACAATGGAATAGGATACCGTATTCTGTACCGCTCACCATACATAATTATCATCTGCCTAGCTTCTTTCCAACTACGTTGGGGTCGGCTTCCAGTCTAAACGAATGCAGCTGAGACTGAGAACCAGTGTTTTACGTGTAGCGACTGCCTATCTGACCTCCACAACCCAGTTACCCTAGTAAGACTGGTTGTCAGACTTTTTGGCTTCTGACTACCCGTAACGACTGCCAGAGATGTTCAAATGACAGCAACTGGTAATATATTCCGTTTATCCTCAATCGGTCGATACACTTCTCTACACAAATAAGACAAAAAAGCCAAAAACCATGTCAATGACTTTTATGTGTTTTTGAATTTTCGCGACTTTTATGAAGGTACGATACCTTTTTATTTACCCGTCGCGGTCGTTTCGGTCGAATTGCACCGACCGTGGTCACGGACCCCAGCCGTTAAAAAAATTGGTAAAAAAATCATGTTAATTTTATGAGAGGTGCAGGAAACAAAGATTTTTTTCATCACAAATAATTATGATATTGAATATACATTTGTTATTTTATTCAGGTAAAAGCATGAACATTATAGTGTCTTTAAGACATAAAAAACAAAACCTCTTATTGTTAAAGTCGGTCAAAAAAACAGATTCCCCGACAAAGTAACGAATGTAACTAATGGTGGCGTCCTAGCCGATTGCCGGCCACGGCAGATGTTCTCATATAAGGAGATCAGCCAGCTGCACAGGACGTATTATAGTGCACAAGCATTTGCGCAGACACAGGTGCACTCCCTATTTCCTCACTCTCAAAACCCGATGGGACGGCAATCCGACACGACCCGACAGAGATCAGGCGCAGGACCGACATTAACGTGCTCTCCGATGCACGGGTGTATCAATCACCAACTTCCAACTCCGGGCTGCCTTGTGAAAGTTTCTAAAACCCGAGACCTCGTGCACAGCAGTCAGCTATGCCACCACTAGACCAATGAGGCAGTCAGTCAATGTAACTTTGTACAGACAACAGCAGGTCACGGTTCCCGAATCTGTCAAATTTTACCACTCAAATATTAACCTACCTCTATTGTAATAAGATTGAAAATCTATTGCAGAAATTTGACAGATTGTGGTAATTTGATGTGCTCTTGTCTGTACATTTTTTTGCCGTAACATAAATTACCTAAATAAATGCGATCATTACATTAATATTAATTAAGCTTATTAATGAATCTCATTAACATAATTAAGTAGCATAATAATTTGCAATTCTATGAAGATATTAATATAAATAAAATGGTATATTTTATCCTTGATTTTTAAGCCTATACGCGTGAAGCGTGCAATATTTAAAATAATTGCATTTAAATATAATATTATTATACCAGTTACATATTCATAAACAGCAATTTGTTTGTAAAATATTATTATCTATACATACAGCATATATTTGTGTTTTTTTAAGGAAGCACTTGCAACATATCCATTTTTTTTTACAGCAACCTTAAGGTCAGCGTCAGCGTCAGCCTTTATGAAATAAATACTTTCAACAATATCTATATCTATCTATATATCTATCTATACTTATAATAAATCTGTAGAGAGGTCAATTCTGTACATGAAATATTTATCCAAAATAACTATCAGGGAGTGATTAGGGATCAATACTGATGCCAAAAATTCAATTAGTAAAATTTTTGCCTGTCTGTCTGTGTGTGTGTATAACCGTTATAGAAACAAAAACTACTGGACGGATTTTGACGAAACTTGGTATCTACAATTATTATTCATACTCATGAGATGGTTATAGTATACCTTTCGTCATGCTGCATGCTACAATCAATAGGAGACAGAGCAGTGAAGGGAAAGATCTTTGATTATGACGACCCGTTGTTGCTGGCATAAGCGACATGATCCGCGAACGTAGTCGCTGGTAGAAGCTAGTAAGTAATAAAGTAGAAAACAAAAGCCTATCAAAACAAAACATGTTACAACATAAACGACCCATTTAATAGTATTGTCGTTTATAAATGGCACCCAACACAAAGCTGGAATAGGGGAGTTATAACCTGGAATTGTTGAGCGTAAAGAGAGCAACGAGGTCCGTTTATTACCTATTTCTTGAACCGTGAACTTCAAACTGGGATAGGGTGTTGATATTACTATATCTGAGAGCATGTTTATGTCCTGCGCCTAATCTTTATCCGGTCGTGTCGTATTGCCGTCCCATCGGGCTATGAGAGTGAGAGAATAGAGAGTGCACCTGTGTCTGCGTAAATGCTTGTGCACTAGTATATCCTGCGCAGCTGGCTGATCTCCTTATATGAGAACAGCTGCCGTATCCGATAATCGGCTAGGACGCCACTATTATTATTGAAGCCAGCTTCCAGTCTAACAGGATGCAGCTGTGTGCCAGTGTTTTATATGAAAAGACATCCTTTAAGACCTCCATAGCTTGAGCAACCTGATATCACTTTCTATATGACTTTCTCGCTTCTGACTACCTGTAACGACTGCCGAAGATGTTCAAATGACAGCCGGGAGCCACCAATTCATCGTGTTTTCCGAAACACGGAGAACTCGTTATCACACGTTGGTTACCCATTCATGAACCGAGCGTTGCTTAACCTTATGATCGATCGACCCGCGTGGCTTTGACTCAGCGAGCTTTCCAATAATTATGATTATAAGACAAATCTTATCTTATTAATGAACCAACTGTGCACTCAAAAGATGATTTATTACCGTAAGAGCAAATCATGTAAAATTATGATAAAATCGTACTGCAGGAAGAACTTTGTTCCAAACTAATAATAGGTGTTTCCATTAGACATAAGCTCGCTGTGTAGGAGTTAGAGTATGTATAAGACAAAGTTATCTGTATGTATAAAGTAATGGAAAGGCTAACTTTATCTGTCCCTACAGCTGATGAAGGAAAAATTATGTAGACGTGGTCTTTCACCAAAACGTAACTTTGGGGTCGCCAAAAGTGTTCCTTTTCTTGCTCTATTTTTTTGTACAATCTTTTCAGTACAATTCGGAAACTACCAAGTGGCATATGCAACAATAGTCAACAAGGGAATGTAGACATCGTCTTATTCCTTCCTTGCATTTTACCTTGGCCTGCAACAATCACCAGTATCGAATTGTACTTTATCAAATTAGTAGCATAGGTATCTTTTTAGATATGACGCCCCCAGCTGTGGGGGTAGCGAGGCATATTGTCAGATTTTTACTGATTGAAAAACACCCTTATTACTTCTGAGGCCATTTGGGTAAAGGCTTCGGTAACTCATTTAAACGATCCAGTAACCTCGTCCTATTCATACCCCGAGGTGTGGAACTTGAACAGCTTCAGTTTGATTCACAGTGGAATCCAGCGATTTAGCTCATAACTAGTATTAGTATAACTTAGTCGTTTTCTACAGTAATTGAGTTTGTTTGTTTGTTTTGGTTTTGGAAGATAAAATATTGAAGTTTTTGAATAATATTCTGGGTTTATTATACACTAGATTTTGGTGATAAAAGTTAGTGTTTCTGTACTAAATTCTATCTTAATTTGTTCTGCCGTTTCAGCGTGAAAGCGAAATAGACTTTACCTTCACATATAATATTTGTAAGGATTTTCCTAACTAACATATCTACCTATAAAGAGCCTAGCCTTTTCCTAACGACAATTTGGATCGGCTTCAGAGACATAAGATCTCAATCATCAAAACAAAATCAACAACGTTTAAAAAATAAATTTTATATCACTACTACAACCTACTCAAAACCGCAAAAATACCACATTTATTCCTTACAAAACACGAGCAAAACCAGCGGGCAGCACACACTAAGATATATCTGCTACCAGCTATCTCGATCCGAACCTATCTTCCCGGCCAGTCCGGGATAACAGATTGACTTTAAAAACAATTTTCATTAGGTCCCCGACAGTCGGGAATGGAATCCCGAGATTTTACAGACAGTTACTTATTGTCGCCTTGGCTGGATCAGCTGATTTGTAAAAACATTGTGTTGAATTGTTTTATTATATTATCTTACTCTTTTACAAGAGTATTTACATTAAAATTAAAGAAGAACTCGTGGCTAAGTCAAAGCTGCGCGGATCGATCGATTATAAGGTTAAGCAGTTTATGAAAAGATGGTCACACATCAACGGACTGACCGCGCCAAGCGTTGGTCAGTCCGTTGATGTGTGACCATCTTTTCATAACGAGTTCTTCCGTGCTTCGGAAGACACGATAAACAGTGGGTCCCGGCTGTCATTTGAACATACTTTGGAAGTACGTTACGGGTAGTCAGAAGCCAGAAAAGAATCATGGACAACCAGATATCTTATACCAAACGCTCGGCTAGATAGGTGCCAAAGTTGCCCAGGTAACGGCGTTGTGGAGGTCAGATAGGCAGTCGCGCTCCATGCAAAACACTGGTTCTCAGCTGCATCCGGTTAGACTGGAAGCCGACCCCAAAATAGTTGGGAAAAGGCTAAGCAGATGATTTACATTAATATTCAAAACTTCTACCTACTAAATAGCGTCGGTAATTCCTCCCTATCTCTATCGACCGAGAGCGTGGCCAAAAGGCTGACAGCATTGCCACGCTGGATGGCAATGCTTATCTTTGGTCCAAGGTAATGGTCAGCCTAATTACAACTAGTCCCAAACGATCACTTTAGTGTTTAGTTTACAGCGTAAGTATCTCAAAAACTACTGGTCTGATTTGTTGCAAATAATTTTAGTGTTAGATAGTTTTTTATTGAAGAAAACTATTGGCACATTTATACGGGTATGCATATTAATCTCCATGAGACACGTGTGAATCCGCGAAATAAGCAAATTTAACTTCGCGTAAAATGGTTCAGCCCTTTAAGAGCTACGACGGCATAGACACTACAATAAATGCTAACTGATAAGTACTTTATATTTACAAACATTGTTGGGATATTTTAGACCTTATTTGCATGCTACCATAAATTGTATAATACAAGGAATACCAAAAATTCCGTGAACACGTTTTCCTACTTTCCAAAATTATGTTGGTCTTGCAATTTCATTTTCCTAACTCTTCCTTAAGTTTGTATATAGAGCGGGTCCGCGAGTAAAGCTTGTATGTTCTTGTAGGTCAACTTAGAACAACTTACATGCGCTATACCGAACACAACATTGTTGACTGGATTCAAAGACTAATTCTAGTGAAAAATCTGAAATATTTTTATTGTGAAACACCACACGATTTAAAATCTATTTCATCTTAAAATAGCGTTTCCCAATTAACAAAATTGTGTGAATGCTTGATTGTTTTAGAGTGAAAATCCTAGTTCATAACTTCACTAGCAAAAACCCGTTATTGAAAACCGCATCAAAATCGGATCATTAGTTCAGAATGGGAACATTACTTTGCTGTTTTGCACTAATATTGTGGCGCCCCCTAGTGAGTTACAGCCATGACACCTGTCTAAGAAAATGTACTCATCGAAGACAAACCCGTTATTGAAAACCGCATCAAAATCAGGTCATTAGTTTAGAAGCTAGGCGGGAACATTACTTTGCACAAACACACAAACATCTCTCACCCTAAACGTATATACCTGCTCCGTTCCGTCGTGGGTAAAAAAAGGATGCACTGTTGTCCATTTTCAGCAGGGTGCACCACGGGCAGGTAAAGTTGGTAATCGGGACAGGACAGAATGTAGGTTTGCCCACTTATTCTTTGGAAATATAGTTTTCGTGATCATGTGTGCACAAAGCAAGACTGCAAATAAAATAAGAAACATTTTCTTTAGCTAATAGATAATCTTAAGTTCACTTCTTCACACACAATCTTAGGGTTACTGCCTCGTTGGTCTAGTTGTTGCATAGCCGACTGCTGTGCACGAGGTCGCGGGTTCGATTCCCAGCACGGGCCGAAATCGCTTGGTAGGTTTTAGAAGCTTTCACAAAGCAGCCCGGAGTTGGAAGTTACTGTCAGTCCTGCGCCTAATCTCTCTCCGGTCGTGTTGGATTGCCGTCCCATCGGGTTATGAGAGTGAGGGAATAGCGAGTGTACCTGTGTCTGCGCAAATGCCTGTGCACTATAATATGTCCTGCGCAGCTGGCTGATCTCCGTATATGAGAACAACCGCCGTGGCCGGCAATCGGCTAGCAATGTAACTTTAATAAGTTTGTGTGTATACTTTCTAAATATATAAGACAACAATGATTGATTAAAAAAAGGAAAACATGTCATGGAAACCTGGACTAAAAAGTCTGAAATCACCAATCCGCATTGAGCAAGCGTGGTGATTAAAGGCCCATTTACACATTGCGATTTCATTGCCCTTTGCTTGCCATTTTATTGGAGGAATATTTGATAGGCGACCATTTACCTATTGCAAGATTACATTTACACAGTGCAAGTAGCATCTTGCTGCAATAAAATGGCAAGCAACGGGCAATGAAATCGCAATGTGTAAATGGGCCTTAACTCTCAATTCTTCTCTGGGGGAGAGGAGAAAAAGGCTGATGATGAAGATTAAAAACTAGAAAAATAATAAAAAAATACTCATCATTTTGTCCTTAACATCAGAGATTTTATCAATTATATTTTTCCATAATTGGTCGACGGAGACCGCTGGGCCAGCGTTTTCGCCCCTCAACAATTGAAATTCATGAATAAAAATTACTTCACCCCCTTTAAGTGCGAAACGAGAATTTTCTCGGGAAACGCGTTTACGGTTTGTGACTTTTTAACTTTATAAGTGTTTTAAGAGCCTTCCTTTTTAAATATTTCTGGTTAAGTGAGTGGAAATTATTTTATGTGGGTTTGGAAGGTATTTTGTGTTAGGTAAGTAGGCGTAGGTTTTCGGTGCGATTTATTATAATTAAAGATTTTAATGAAGCTTACTAGCTTCTGCCCATATCTTCTGGGATCTGATTAAAGCACCCGAATGAATGGTAGAATATATAGCGTACCTCAACAGATGATATGCTTTATATGGCTTAATAGTACAGACAACAGCACATCAAGTTACCACAATCTGTCAAATTTCTGCAATAAATGGAGGTAGGTTGTTAATGTTTGATTGATAAAATTTGACAGATTCATATACGTTGACCTGCTGTTGTCTGTTCTAGAATATTTTTACAATCGAACTAGTAGTTGCCGAGATTAGCGTGTTCAACAAATCAAATAAACTCTTCAGCTACAAACCTACATAAAAACCGTTCTTCACGGTTTCATCCACGTTCCAGAAGAACCACTTCCTGCAGCGGGGTAAAAAGTAACCTGTGTCTTTTCTCAGGCTCTAGTAATGGAGTAAGTAGCTAGCTGTTTCATCACAGTTTCACCCGTACACCGAGGAACTTATTTCCGTACCCGGACAAAATATAATCCATGTTAGGTACTTGAGGATGGTTTAGCTACCCAACAGACAAAGATTTTTTCAAATCGATTCAGTGGTTTCGGATCGCATTAAAGGTACAAATAAACAAACACGGTCTATTCATCTTTATTATATTAATTACAATAGAAATATCGATAAATGAGAATTTTCATACATTTTTCTGTATCAAAAAGTTAAAATCCACCCCTTAATCCTACCAATAAATGTAAGAATTTCCATTTGATCTACAACACGTACGATTTATGATCACCCTGATACGTGTCTACTTGTCACACTGGCACTTTGACGTTGCTAAAGGTGGTGTAACACTTGGCAGATACTAGTCGTTTACTGTAGTTTCACCCGCATCTTAACGACACTGCTCCTCACGCCAGAAGAAGGCTCGAGCTAGACTATACTTGTAACTTTCATTTTTCAGTTCAGTTTTGAGGAGAAAATGTGACAAACAAGTAGAATTATTTAGAGTAGTAGGTACAGACAACAGCACATCAAGTTAGCACAATCTGTAAAATTTCTGTAATCGATTTTCAACCCTATCATAATGGTACCTCCATTGTTAAGGTTTGATTGGTAAAAGAACAATGCCCACTTCCCATACATTTAAAAACCTGAAAGTGAAAGTATATGTATAGCTATGAGATATAGTTTAAATAATTCCTGTAAGTTTAGAAAATTATGTATTATATTCATTTTGGCGATTTAGAGTTGGTTAATGTTCGATTGGTAAAATTTTACAGATTCGTACACGTTGATCTGCTGCTGTCTGTACCTTCGCATTAAAAAAATTGTTACAAAAACATTTTGATTATTGACGATTTCGAAACTGCAATAATAGAAACATTTTATTATAAAAATGTAACGTACAGACGTTATTTAACGTGTCGAGTTTCTGCAATAGATTTTCAACCTTATCACAATGGAGGTAGGTTAATGTTTCATTGGTAAAATTTGACAGATTCGTATACGTTGACCTGCTGTCGTCTGTACCTTCCGAAATACAGAGGAACTGGTAATTAAAAGGATACTCATCGACGAGGCGACCGCGCCAAGCGTTGCTTAACTTGCTTACAACAAAATACGTTATGAAAGATAAAAAGTTAAAATTAAAGAAGATATTAAAAAGATAAGTGTTATACCACCCTAAAGAAGAAAGGTGCATTTGAAATGCGTAGTGTTAGGTTTGGAAATTGCAAGTTCGGTGGTACAGACGACAGCAATTCAACCAACCCGAATCTGTCAAATTTTACCAATCGAACGTTAACCTTCCACTATTGTGATAAGGTTGAAAATCTATTGGAGATATTTGACAGATTGTGGAAGGCTGGTGTGCTGTCATCTATACATATCTAAATTGAATTGGAGCGCAGTCTTTAAGTGAATTTCCAAAACTGAAGAGGTTTTCGACTTGTCCTGTTTTTAGGGTTCCGCAGAATTGGAGTCCAATACTAAGACTTCGCTGTCCGTCTGCCACCAGATAGTATTTCATGAACCGCAATAATGTATTCAGTTGCCACTATAACAAAATTGCTGGGGAGTTTGTTCCACCATTTCTTCTCCCAGCAATAACACATAGGTAGTGGTGAAGAGCGGGCGTTTTGGGTGCTGTCTTTTGTAAACATTGACCTTCAAAAAGTGCTGATTTTCAGCCTACTTTGAATAAATGAAAATACTGGAAAGTAGTATAATAAATATTTCAAGGGGCAATGATACAGCTACTGAATGTATTTTTGCTTGATATTTATAGCGAAAACCACATAATACCCCAGTAAAAAAATGGCTTACTTACTATTTGTTCCTTTGACGTGTAAAAGATGTAAAAAAAGATCTCCATAACAAAGGTTTTCACGTTATTTTCATTAGGGGTACTGAAATTGGCAATTTTTGTCAGTAATCGCTCTGATGGTTTTCATACTCATAATATTGAATCAATTTTTGATATAGGTAAATATATTCTTGAACATAATAAATTACGTTACTGCAGTAGTACGGCATTTTTTTTTTTAACGATGGGAAATCATCAGTATGACCCCTCCCGCTGTGGGTGTCGCGTGAGGAAGTGTCAGACTTTTACCGACTAAAACCCACCGTGTTCCTTCGGGAGACCTTTGTGCGCCAGGGCCGCGGCAACTACCTACGCGGCGAACAACCCGCGGCCCAGCAGTAGTATGGCTTAGATCTAGCTTAATTGCTGAAAATATTATTTATGGTCCCATTTCATAAGAGGCCTAAATATTGTGTCTGAGACTAGTACAAAGATTTTTTGACTTGACGATAACTACGGGAAAAGATGGGCAAATTAGAGGTAACCACATTGTTTGCGTTCCAAGGTATCTATGCCCTGCACCTGGATAAAAACCTCCCTTATTTCCATCTCCATAGTATCACATATGCCGTTAAAAATTATCTTATTCGGTTAGGTATTTAGTAAGCAGCACAGCATTAGAAACAAACTCACTTTACCGCTTACAATATTAGCAATAATCACTTCTTACATCAGAAAAACCATTTCTTGAAGTCTAAAAAGCCAGAAAGCTGCGCTGAAAATATGAAAGTTCTTCTCAATTTATATCACGTAGACTACCGTAAAGTGGGGCTTCGACAGCCGAAGGATTTTCCAGGAAGCGACTGATTTCACAAAGTGACAAGGACGATCGTGGCTAGAACTGCACTTTTGTGAAAATTGGTGAAATTCTACTGAGCAGTTGAGGCTGCATTGATGTCCTCAGTCTTATGGTAAGTTTTTGTTATCACTTTGTCGGTTTTAATCTATACTTATAATAAATCTGTATAGAGGTCAATTCTGTACATGAAATATATTTCCAAAATAACTATCAGGGAGTGATAAGGGTTCGATACTGATGCCAAGCAGTAGATTTTTCGTCTGTTTGTATAATCGTTATAGAAACAAAAACTACTCGACGGATTTTAACGAAACTTGGTACAATTATTTAGTACGCCCGAGATGGTTATACTTTTCATCCCGCTACAATCAATAGGAGCAGAGCAGTGAAGCGTTGTCGCTGGCATAAGCTACGTGATCCGCTAACGAAGTCGCTGGCAGAAGCTAGTTAGAAAACAAATTAGGTAAAACTGATGAATACAATCACGCTAAAAAGTGAAGGATTACCTGGCGCCCAAATGAGGGCATAAGGCTACTTTACCATTTACTTTTTTATATGGATACAGGAAGTAGATGCGAGTGAAACCGTGGGCAGAAACTAGTATATTATGTATAATTTGTTAAAAGTGTAGATTAAATTCACAAAAAAAAAACAATGATTTCGTTTGGTATCGCCTACCCGAATAGTTATAGCAACTTGTACTATTTTTCTTAAGAGTATATTGCTCTTACTAATATCACAGAGAACGTTGTCGAAATGATTTGAATACTAGCTGAATCCCCTGGTTTCATCCGCGTTCTAAGAGAACGACTTCCCGCAGCCGGACAAAAACTAGCCTATTTCCTTTCTATATTTACCAAATTTAATTTTAATCGGTTGAGCAGTTTTGGGGTTAGAGAGGTACAGACAGACTGAGTTGCTTTGGCTTTTGCAATATTGTTAGAGATTTATCTAAACGAAACCAAAAATAGCAAAAACTTATTAGGTAACTGAACAAAGTTCCTACATAATTAAATTGTATTATACTAGCCATTTTCCCGCGGTTTCACTCGCGTCCCGTGGGAATTACTGCCCGTACCCGGATAAAATATAGCTTATAGTACTCGTGGATAATGTTACTTTCGAATGGTGAAAGAATTTTTAAAATCGGTTTATTACTTCCAGAGACCTACCCCCTACAAACAAACTTACAATTTACACAAAAAATACCTCTTTATTATATTAGTATAAATCTAACAGAAAATATTATACAGTCTAAATAACTAAACTAAATTATTATTTCAACGGCAAACAAGTTTATGTTGATACCAAACTCTAAGTTTTGTTACTTAACGAATTCCAAATAGATCGTCTAGTTACCATTTATGTTGAAAATACAAACTTTCTAGACTAAACTAGACCGATTAAATGAGTAATTAGTGGTTTAATTATTTGATAGCTGCTCTAATTAGTGTACAAGCAATGTTAAGATGAGGTCATGCTTTGGATGGGTGACCAGTATGACCATGGTAAAGCTGAAAACTCGTACCAGAGAGACACTAAGTTATCTGATGACCTCAACCAGGACAACCCAATACCCCTTGGTAAGACTGGTTGTGATACTTTCTGGCTTCTAACTACCCTCAATGACTGCCAATAATGTGCAAAAAAGGTGCTGTCGAATTGAAAAACCTCCTCCTTTTTTGAAGTCGGTTAAAAAGAGACCCAATTTAACGTGCCTTTCGAAACAACATAGTCTGATGCATGCAAATTCATATTATTCTGATGTCTACCTACTCATAAATACCAACTATGTCTTGCCCCAATTCTCAACTTCACTTGCCCCTAATGCACTCTGTTGAAAAAAAGACGAGGTTCTGGCGACCGACTGGTGGCGGTATATCCACTACAGTGTAACAAGTAGGATATTGAATGCCTTGTTTGTGAATGGTCAGCAGCATCTCCGAAGCCAAAAATATCCCATACTGCGCTCACCAACACGCATGCCCAGCGCAGTGAGTATGGTCAAATCCCCCCCAGGTTGGGGGATAATTTTTGTATTTTTAGAGAATATGGAGGAGGCCTTCGTCCAGCAGTGGACGTTTTACTGCGGAAATCAATATTCTGTCTATCTCTGGATTCGCTTACTAGTGATAGAATTTTGACATTAGCCCCATACAAGTTGTGTCAAATTCCTATCTCTGCTAAGTAAATCCAGAGTTAGATAGGTTATTGGGAACGGCCGTAAGTCTGTGACGAAGACTCATAAATAGTATACCAGCTGCATTTTCCCTAAAAACTTAAAACTACAAAATGTCTCTTCTTAGTTTATTCTAAAACAAATACATACAAAGCTAGTTTTGATCCTGCACTCTTTAAGTTAACCCACCTGTTGTATTATGTATTATGTAAATAACTTACTAACGACTCAAGTTTATGTCTTGGGCATTAGACTGTTTTTAAGTTAGAAACTTATTTTGTCAGGAAGTTTGTGGAAATGCACTTATGTTTATGTCGGAACTAGATTCTGTCTGCAAATCTGAGCAACTTTTGGTGGTAGGTGTTCAGACTGCTAGGCTTCAGGCTTAGATAACAGAGAAAAGTAAATCTTATTGGATTTATCTGTATGTAATATTTTATTGGATTTCATGTCTCGTAAATATGACTGACTAGGCTCACTTCTATACCATCATGTGCTAGTCTTTTCCCAATCTTTTTTCAAAAAGGCTCACTTTTGTATACAAAAAGTAATAATATTATGTCACCATTTCGTTAAAGTTGTCTCAAGAGGACTTCAGCGTGTTAGCTTCGGCCCCACGTTCGCCTTCCAAAATCCGGGACTCTATAGTCCCGTGATCTGGTTGTAGACTTTCACAAAGAAGGTAGCATGCAAAATATTTGTGCCAAATTAAAACGACACAATGTCAAAGGTACTTACAATTCAAAACATCTTAGCAAAACCAAATCCTTTACATTTTCTTACCGAACACATAAGTCCTTTTACAAACAAATACGACTATATCAAACAAAGCTCAAACCAGTACCAAAACAGCATTAAGCACCATTTACTTCTGTGAAAGGAAAGTGAGAAGGTACCAACTCGAGAAAAACGTTGACACGTCGAGGGCTCTACAGTCCTGCAGCAACAGACTAGTGTTGTGTGTAAGAACGGGATTTTGGCGTACATTTTTTTTGTGGTAGGTGATCCCGGGCTGCTCATAAAATTAACTGCTCCTAATCTCTATACTTTGGTCGTTGTGTCACAGTCTAAAACGTCCACTGCTGGACAAAGGCCTGCCCCAAACTGGAGGAATTTGCTCTCATACTCGCCGCGCTGGGCATGCGTGTTGGTGAGCGCAGTATGGGATATTGTAAGCTTTGAAAACGCTGCTGCCTACCTCCAAGCAAGGTATTGAGTATCCCAGTTTTACTCTGTGGTGGTTATACCACCACCAGTTGGTCGCTAGAGCCGTTTTTCGTAGGTTTATCCTTTTACCGTGAGGTAAAAGGTCTGGTTATGTGGTAAATTAGATTGATTTGAGAGGATGATCCTCTTTGGTATTTGGTTAAAACATCAAACAAATGTTCACTTTCAGCTTAGCATTTCTTGGAAGGATAAAATCAGATTCTAACTGGTTTAAGTAATTAATAGGTAAGATAGTTCTCAATTAACTGGTAGTAGCAATCAATCAAGAAAATTAAGCCAACTTCATTGACTGGGACGACTTGATTACCCTACTCGAATTAATTTAGTAAGGTATTACTCTGTAGTATGTATCTTTAGTGTAAAAATATAAAGTTACCTAAATTTTCGGTTTAATTAATGTACGTTTCAAAGTAACAAATCCTCAAAAACTGTACTAAGTAATAAAACAGTCTGCCTAATGAAACTAGATAATGTCAAAGTTTAACTCCAAATCCCGGTTTTAACTCCCCCTTCCCGGGATTCAGTGAGTTAAGCCCAACACTAAGTTCCCGACTAAGGGCGGTGGGACGCAAAGTGGTGCACTCTTCCCCCTTTGTGGTATACAGAGAAAAAGTAGTACATTTTATTTTTTTTCTTTCATTTTTTATCTTTTCATAGTAAATGCTATTAGATGGAGCCACTTTCGCTTCAAAAGGAAAGTTGTAGATTTAGTTAGGGGCCACTTTATTTGTTAATGCAATTGAGGTTATTTTAAAGAGTAGGTATTTTGTGGTAGTGAATAAGGTTCATTTTAAGTTGGCATATTGGGTAATAATTGAATACGCAATAATAACTGAATAAATCACCATTTAGTCAATTTCTATGATGTGAGAATGAAGCATGATGAACTCTAAAAGGTTTATTACGGTCAAAGACATTGAATATGTATTAAGCATTAAGGACAAAAAGAATCTCTTCCATCTTCAAAGTCGGTAAAAAATTAAACTGGACAAAAAGTTCTTACAAAAATTTCCGGAACATTTTGACCTTTAACCACTGTTGATAATAATAACCATTTTTATAAGTTACTAGCTTCTGCCCGCAACTTCGTACGCGGATCCTGATTTTTTTTATAATCATATTTTCTCATCGTTAAAACCTTCTTTCGATCTGTACAAACATTTTAAGACCAAAATAAGCCCGATCGGTCCAGCCGTTCTTGAGTTACGCGCTTACCAACACATTTAGCGACTCATTTTTATATTATAGATATACTTGAGTGACTTTTTGAGTATAACCAACCACTTTTTAGCACTTACCACCACAACATAACCAAGAAAAGAGAATTCAGAATCCGTTGAAAACCTCTCACCCCGGCGCTACTAATCTATGTTCAAAGAAGTACTCCTGAAAACTCAATACTCACCGAGGCAGCGCTGAACATAAATAGAATCACAATACCTGCAACGGCGAGCTCTCTTGACCTACCAGGCTGAGGACATAGGACAGAGGAATCGCAGAAGTCTTGTTCAAATAATGGGCAAACACAGGGCAAATGGTGAGTGTGGACATATTCTCCTAGCTTTGGGAGGGTTTTGTCAAGCAGTGGACGTTTTTAGGTTTCCGTACCCAAAGGGTAAAACGGGACCCTATTACTAAGACTTCGTTGTCCGTCTGTCTGTCTGTTACCGGGCTATATCTCATAAGCCGTTATAGATAGAAAGCTGAAATCTTCACAAATGATGTGTTTCCATTGCCGCTATAACAACAAATACTAAAATTTAAAAATATATTATATTAAGAGGGGTCCCCATACAATAAACGTTTGAAACCGCAAATTATAACTTTGTTATTCATATATTTGTATGAAAAACAAAGTTATTTTTTGCGGCCCGAAAAATGATTGTATTTTGGCTAGTTGTAAATAATAGATAATTACGTTAATTTTTCATAGATAATGTAGTACGGAACCCTTCGTGCGCGAGTCCAACTCGCACTTTTCCGGTTTTTTCGACTTTAACGTAGACGGGGTTTGAGAATGGTCCCAAAGGCAGGTGATGTCATAATTTTAATGCTTCATACGTAGTTTGAAGAAGCAAGCTAGGCAGAGCCTGATCTCCCTGGTAGGTCGAGTTGAATTGCCATCCTAACGGGCTATGAAGGTGAGGGAATAGAGACCGCACAGTGTCCATCGTCCAGCGTTGGTTGGCTAAACTCCCTCAAGAACACTATGAGACTAATGAGTTTTACCCGTGGTTCTAATTCACAACAATTAAATACTGGCATATGAAACGATATAATTTGGGAATTACGCATTTACCTTATCCTTACTGTGTGATCACTGACTATTTAAAATTTATTAAGAAAATAAATGTAGATAACTACGTTTGCGTTATTAAATATACCTGGTAAAAAGATCCAGTGCTTTTCAATCAGGGATTGGTTGCCTCAATACGAAAACTTGCATTGATTTCTCTTGCAGTTGTTATCTTCTTCTCTTATATATAAAAATGAATCGCTAAATGAGTTGGTAAGCGCATCACTCAAGAACGGCTGGACCGATCGGGCTTATTTTGGTCTTAAAATGTTTGTACAGATCCAGGGAAGGTTTAAAGATGAGAAAATATGATTATATAAAAAAAAACAGGATCCGCGTACGAAGTCGCGGGCAGAAGCTAGTTTGCAATATAAAGTGGAACTTCTACAACTAACCTGCAATGCAACAGGTGAGACGCAGGGAAATTTCCTTTTTAAAATTCATGAGACGAAATTGTGTATATAGCTGTCGATAATATTACAGTGTGATCAGCTACTTGCTTATTTACTATAGAAAATGTAATAGCATTTGATTTTCTTCAAGACAAATAGGATTTTGGTTCGTCGAAGATAGAAACAATGGATTTTTCGTGACACAAAGGTAGGAGGTTGATAGACTTAACCTATGTGAAAATGTATGCGAAAAGCGACTTGAAGCTAATCTATACTAATATTATAAAGAGGAAAACTTTGTTTGTTTGTTTGTTTGTTTGTTTGTTTGTTTGTTTGTTTGTTTGGTTGTAATGAATAGGCTCAAAAACTACTGGACCGATTTTAAAAATTCTTTCACCATTCGAAAGCTACATTATCCACGAGTGACATAGGCTATATTTTATCCGGGTACGGGCAGTAATTCCCACGGGACGCGAGTGAAACCGCGGGAAAACGGCTAGTTTTATTATAATAATGATGGTTGCTTTTAATGTTCTACGATGGGCCCATGCTACTACTATGGCAACTGAATTTATAGACCGAAAGACCGGTAGACATATTTGAGTTAGCGTAAAAAAATCTCCACTTGACTCCATTTTGGTAGAGGTTAGGGATTATTTTGAACTTAACCTGAACTTTTACTGACATTTTACAGACCACATTACCAGATTTTAAAATTTTCCACGATTTGCAAAAGTAAAAGTGAGAAGACGTGATGGCCTAGTGGGTGAAGCATCAACCTCTTAAGTATGACTATGTGCGTTTGATTCCAGGTCAGGCAAGTACCAATGCAACTTTTCTAAGTTTGTATGTACTTTCTAAGTATATCTTAGACACCAATGGCAAATTAAAGGTGAAGGAAAACATCTCGAGGAAACATGGACTATAGAAGTCTAAAATCACACAATCAGTGAGAAGAGGCATGTGCCCAGCAGTGGGACCATAAAAAGGCTGAAACAAAAATTGCAAAAGTGAGAAAACTATAACTTCCACGTCACACGACATTATTTCGGTGAACTTTTAATGATGGATCTAAGCCTAAACTTTTATTGACATCTGACTGACCATATTTTCAGATAAAAAAAAATACCAGAATTTAAAAAAGTGAAAAAACTAAAACTTCGTTTAGATGTTAAGCTCATCACCTAATTTGCAGCGCCATCACCCGAAACGCAGTCTTACTTCAAGCAAAGCTTTGCTCCAAAACTTAGGTTTAAAGTAACTTAACTTAAATATATTCTGAAGTTTAACTTTCAGCGAATACTCGAGGAATATTACAATTTGCGATGCAAAATACTTTCATACGAATATAAGGTTCTAATTAGGACAGCGTTTAAAAAGTCTTTAGCACTTAAGCCTTGAGCCTTCTTCGTTTTTAGGGTTCCGTACCCAAAGGGTAAAAACGGAACCCTATTACTAAGACTTCGTTGTCTGTCTGTCTGTCCGTCTGTCTGTCTGTCTGTCTGTCTCCATGCTGTATCTCACTAACCGTGATAGCTAGAAAGCTGAAATTTTCACAAATGATGTATTTCTGTTGCCGCTATAACAACAAATACTAAAAATTAAAAAAATAAAGTATTAAGCCTGTTGATTTATAATTATTAATTGCAAAATTGTATACTTACTAGTAGCGCCATCTATTAGAAATAATGTAGGGAACCCTTCGTGCGCGAGTCCAACTCGCACTTGGCCGGTTTTTTAAAGACGTTGACTTTTTGCTATTTTGAAAATTGAAGGCGGTACATGTACTCCTAATTAAGACGAGACTTGCAAAGACATCAAAATTGTAGCGAAGGTTTAAAGTGGTGCTATGAAAGAGCTACTCAAAATTATGTTATTAACAGAACTAATTGATATACTTACAATAAAATAACCAATCTTACTAAGAGGTAGGTATAATATATGTAGATCCATCAACCTATCTCAATCTGCCAAATTTCTTCAATAGATTTTCAACCTAATCACAATAGTGGAAAGTTAACCTTCGATTGGTAAAATTTGACATATTCGGGTTGGTAGACCTGCTGTTGTTTGTACTATCATCAGAGGTCGGATTTAGGTAGAGTTATTTTGGTACTGAGACTGATTTCATACGGCGAAAGAAAAAAGTGGATATGCCTCAAATCGAACTACGGATCAACGAAACTACGGATTTCTTAGGAAGAGCTGTCGTACATTTGTTGGTAAGACCATAAGAACTTAGTAGGTGACATCGGCCTAACTTAGTAGCATGTAAAATTATATTGTAAATGGAATAGCTATATCACAATTTGTTCAATATTTATCATAATAATAAAAGCTGTGTGTTAATTATCTTTGTTTTATTTGTCTTATCTATCTATGAATTTTTATTATTATTTATTTAATATAATTGCCCACACAGGATCGTGGGAAGATCCATATTAATATCAACATTTCGATGCAAATATAAATTATATTATGCAATAATTCCGACCTATGACTATCATGTACCATAATTGATGTAAAATAAATTATCATATATACAGTCACATAGGTAGTCGCTCCATGTAAAACATTGATGCTACATTGAGCTAGACAATCATCATATCATCATATCTATACTAATATAATTATAAAGAGGTAAATTGTTTGTAAATTTGTAAGTTTGTTTGTTTATTTGTATAATTATGAGTTGGCTAACAAATAAAGTTCACACCACTTAACTAAATGCTACCATCAACCAAAGGATATCATTTCAAGCGTAGCAAAAAGGCATTTAGTTCCATTTGCCTTGCAAAGCGCAGCACAAGAAAGTTATGCATATTTGTGCAGTAGTGTTGGGTGCAAGTGCATAACGATTTAAGTCTCTGCTGAGTTGAAAAATAATGCTAAATATATTTGGTGAGAAAAAAAAATGATGTAGGGAAATTGAGCGATAAATATGGATTGAATAATAAATGCTTTTAAAAGATCGACTTCTAAAAACACATGAGAGCAAAAAAAATCTTTAACATCGCCATTCCCGGTGGTAGCTGAGTGCTTAAAGAACCTACGTCTCAATAAGTGTACGAGTTTATCGGTTCAATTCCAGGTTCAATAGACCATTGCTTCTAAAAGACTTCCAAAAATGGTTTATAATAACTTTTACATTTATAAAATTACTTGATTCACCAGCGGCTTTACCCGCTTCTTGAAGTAATTTCTTCCCGGATTAAAAGAGTTCTTGTTACTCAGATGTATAAGCTATGTTACCTACTGTCAAACATCAAAATCCTGTCAGCCGTTACCTTAGATTAATGAATATATAATAGATTATCCCTAAGGGTCGAAATGGCCTACTACTCAAAACGTCAAAATTATCATCTAATGATATATAAGACTTGAGTAACATCCTACC
>NWSH02000008.1:6158127-6170990 GCA_002382865.2 Heliothis virescens
CCGCTTTGTTCTACTGCTGTAGGTAGGACAGAGAAAGAAATGAGCGCTAATCACCACGCTTTGCTACGGGATTTCAGACTTTAGTTGCTTTCATGCCAGTTCACCCTTTACCAATATTTAGTTCATCCAGCGTTCATCCGCCCATGGGAAACTCGGACGCACCGCAGGATAAAAAGTAAACCTATAGCCTTCCTCGGATGAATTGACAGACTGTCTAGCCACTGAAATAATTTTCAAATCAGACCCGTAGTTCCTGAGATTAGTGAGAGGGGGTGCTTCAGAATAAAGCAAACAAAAACACGTATCAGCTTAAACTGTCTTATAACATTATATACGGATGTGAAGTAGCTAGTCCGATCCGTAGCTAGCTTGAGAGAAGGGAGAGAGAAGAAAGCCTGCAAGCAACAAGAGTGCAGAGTTGATTAGATGATTGGTTTTATTATGCCCCGAGAAGGAGGTTAGAAAAGTGATGAAAAAATGAGCATCAAACTTCTGGAGACGAGCAGAAGGACCGAGCAGCAAGGAACATCTTTAAACACTTATATGACACATTTCATGTTAAGAGAAAGAAGGAGAGGCACTCTTTACGCAGCAGATTTAAGCAGATTCGGCGGAGATGTAGACAGAGAGGAGACAGATCTCGACGTATAGATAGCACTCGCAAGCGTTAGAACGCAAGACAGATATGCAGACGATCGGCAAGGGTCGTTCGCCGTCTAGATGTGTGTCTTATCTTCAATCGGTTTGACATGGCTATGTATTGTTAAGTTAGTAATTATGTGGTGAAGAGTTGTAGCAGCTAGACTTGTGCCCTCAGACCTCGAAGTAGCATTTTTCTTTGTGGTAGGGTTAGTGAAGGGGAGAAGGGGAGCTGAGACGGGAGAAGTAGGGAGCTAAGTGACGAAAAGGGGAGGCCGCGAGAGGCAGGAAGAATCGAAGTGCGAGGTGCAGAGAAGCAGAAAGTAAGCGGAGGTCAGGCGGGTTAGCGGATAGATGAGGTCGAGAGAGAAGGGAGAGTAGCGCAGAGGACGAGGGCTGTGGAGAAGAGGCAGCGTTTTCATAACGTGTTCCCCGATAAATTGGTGGCGTGGCGGAGGTCCGGAGCGGTCTGATGCAAGTTTGAGAGCCATTTTTGGCAGTACAGGTGCTACGGTTGAGTCGAAGAGCGCAGAAGGTCGTGTAGGAGACAACCAGTGCTGAGACACAGAGAGATGAGTATCGGGTCGCCCGCAGGTAACTGGGTTGTGGGAGGTCAGACCGGGCAGTTCGCCTCCATGTAAAACAACTGGGTTACTATAGCTGCATCCGCTTGAAGACACTGGAGCCGACCCGCCTTAAGCAAAAGTTAGGAGAGAGAAGAAGAAAGGGGCTATGAGCAGGCTGATGGTGAAGGGCAGGTGTTCAAGATGCGCCAGAGTTGTAAAGATGAGGAATGTTGTCAGTTATATTGACGTATAGATTTATTCAAGCCGATTGAAAGAAAGTAAGAAAGAAATTTGAAGGCTAAGAGTGAGAGCTATGAGAATATCGTTACGAGTATGACTATTCTTACTGTATTTTTGTCAGCAGTTGGAATAAGATTCCTACGGTATCAGAATAACGACAACGTAAGCTTTTAATCTCTTCGACATATAGTTGAGAGCAAGGGCGGCTAAGAATCCGCACTTCACTCGATCGTACCTGCCTAGGTAGGCCATGTTGTGCCCCAAAAGCCATGTAGATGGAGGGTCGAGTTCCAGTCCTAAGTGCGGATGGCTAGCTAAGAACCCAGTGTTGTTTACATTGAGAGAGAAGCGAAGAGAGCTAGCGATCAACAAAGTGACTGCACTCCTCTGTACATCATCTTCACAACAACTCCCCAGTTACCCCGGCGACCCGATTACTCATTGTAAGACTGTGTCAGACATTCTGGCTTCTGAACTACCGTAACGACTGCCAAGATGGCTCCAAAATGACAGCCGGGGGAACCTCCCACCAAGTTAACGGGGGATGACACACTCTCATGGACGTGTCCACGGACGGCTCCCACGCACTTTGTATCCCAGCCCCCTTCAATGCTTAACTTGTGACTTTTTCGCCATCGACTTCTCCTCGGTTGTCTCTCTCGTTGAGGAAGAGATAGCACAGGTCATTTTTATCGTCAAAGGTTACGTCATACCTGTCCTGTTTTATGCATAAAACTCCACGACATTATTTCAACCTCATGTGGGCAAACATAATTTTTCAAGCTCAATATAACTTGCAGGTGCTTGCGCCTCTGTTCTAATATCGTTATGAAGCAAGCGCAAATCATATAGAAAAAGACTCAGATAATGTTGCAAAAGACAACATTTGTTGCCGTACGAAGAACAAGCTCATCAGCAGCGAGCTAGCAAATACAGAGAGCTCTAGTAGCTGCTTGATGGCAAATGACGTAGTATTACACTGCGCGCATAGATGCACAACATGCTTGATCAGGAAGAATACACAATCGAATGCACACAACTCATCCTCTACAAATATGAGATACATTAACTAATTAGGATGTGAAGTATGTCTATTGCTTCATTGCAATATGTATGTACGAGTTCTAATACAATCTTCAATTAGGCTTCTTTACTTCCTGAGTAAATACTTGATGAAAGCAATACTTTGCAGACTATTTGAAACATCACGACTAAAATTATTAGGCTCAGTTAAAACTCCAAAAAGCCAACACATCACGATGCACTGATTATGACCTAGAACACACAAAATTATTTGTGCGTCGATTGAGAAGGTCGTAGTGCACTATGACACTGTTACGATGTAATAGTGTCTAATTCTGTTCGGTTCAGGATGACGGAAAATAACAATGCTATTTTTAGCGCTCGAAGTTGACTTGAGCTTAGCAGCTTATCTGTCGGACGTATCTTGTCCACGAAAATTGTATACTTATATGCGTGTCAGTCCGACCCGTACGAAATGGATCTTAGCATGTGAGCAATTCGTTGTGCATGTTCTAAACGCAGCATAAACTACTACTAGTAAGATGTACTCCATTTTGGACAGTGAAAGCTCCTAGTGCATGCATCCTCGCTGCCATGTTCAACGATGTATGTTATTCATGAGTAAGAAACTGTGGATAATTAAAAACTAGGAACAGGTTTCTAAATCGTGCGTAATCTAGACTTAAACGAGTCACTCGATTTTCCAATGAATACGGCACATGCCATCGTGATTGCCTGAATGCATGTCGCTCTATTACAATCTATGTAGGCCAGCTAGAGTCCAACGTATATTGCTTTGTTTACCGTCGTCATGGCATCGCTAATATAAAGTGCACATTTAAGTTATCGAGAGAAATTAAAGCATCTATCGACTTGCATGAAGCATTTGCAAATTCACCCTTGGATATGCAATGTTGAGCTACAGAGAATAGTAATGTCGTATCTTTTTATGATATGTAAACGTGAGAAGACTTTCAAAATAGAGCAGATCTACATGTTAATGGATGTCGAAGTTCGGAGAGTTTAATTTCACCCTTATTTCGGAAATTTGGTGATATATAGTACTATTTTTGTCATTTTCTCCAAAGTTCGAAGTGGCTCTGAAACCCTTTATAGCTAGCAACTCTATATCGGCAGTTAGTCTTTGGAACGATGGAATCGATAGGGTTGATCCGGTATCGCGTGTGCCTACAAGATCTCAGTTGTTCTCAGTAATGTTTATTGGAACTCAACTTATTACAATGGTTCTTGCCCCTAGGCGGCTGCTCCATCTCCAATCGAGTTGGGTGGAAAGCAGATGAGACTATAACATATAGCCCATTATCAGACTGTTTCGAAGAATTGTTATAGCAAGTAACTGTAGCACTGAATTAGGATCCAGTAAATCTACCTTACTAGCATACTCCGCGTGTGAGTTTATCGCCTAACCTCAATAAATAACCAGATAATAGCCACAATTCAGGCACAATTTTTGTAACGGCACATGGAGTTTTCTCAGAAGGACTGTTTGCGACATTCTGTATTGCAGTGAAAATTACTTCGCAATAACAATTAATTTTCAATATTTTGAATAAAAATCCTCAACGGTGCAAGTCATTTTGAAGGACGAGACCTGGAAAGGGTTATGAATATATACCCGAGGATTACAGGGAAAAAAACATTACATGTCAGACAAATTATGCATCTCAAGATGCTGTGAGGGGTTCATCTGTAGAAGCCAACAGTTTAAGAAAAACACTTGATTGTCAGTGAAAGAATATTGCGATAATTTGAATTATCCGGAAAAAGCGAAATTTGCCAAACCGTCTTGTAACATAAAGTCCAACCCAAAACAGACAATATGATGTGTAGGGATAAAGATGATGATAGATAGAGAAACCTTGAGCGATTGCGAAGACGTTGCTTCTTGTACAAATGTCTTGAATAGAAGTAAAAAACAACAACCCTATGCGCCCCAGTCGCGTAAAGATGCAGCCAAGTAGTCCTTGCCAGCTTGTAACAATGGCTTACGGGCCTTTATGGTCACGCTTGTGCGTGCGGTCGAAGGGCGACAGCGCCCAATCAGGAAGTCGTACTTCAGCTCAACTTGCACAAATTACCACATAAATAATGTATTATCCAGTGCCTTGTTGAAAGCATTGTGTTGGGCGATGTGAATTACTGCTATTGTTGACAGATTGACTAGTTTCGTGTTTTTCACCTTTGTGTACCAATTGTAAAGTAATTCAATTGCGGCGAGTTCATGAAAATGTTTGAAAACAAAAAGAAGAGAAGAGTTTGTAGGTTAAATTAATCGACTGCTTATTTTCATTTACACTGATACAGAATTATGTCTCGCACCTAACTCTGACACTTTTATCGAACGAGCCTAGCTATAAGAAATAAGCAGCGATGTTATTGAAAAGCGTCTCAGCATGCTATGCCTTCTTATCTTATAATGATTTGATTAGACTGCAGTTATAGATAGATCGTTGGACAGGATTCTCGGCTTATCTAAATTTAATATTCACTCTCGAGATGTTAGTGTCTCTACAACACTTAGCGCTTCACTCTCTCTGCGTTTTTGCTCCGTCGCGTATGCGAGATTCTATCTGATGTATGTTGAGATGATGATCATAATCTACTAGATCATAACACTCATAAGTCATAGCTGAGTGCGCGCTATTAAATTAGTGTCTACATAGCTGATGTAGAACCTAGTCAGAGAACAGATAATGCTATAAACGCGCGCAAATCATCTATCAGGTGCAAGAATGCGTCCACGGGATCTCATGAGCATTGACTGACTGCATATGCCAGATAAACTACTTCTCTTTCTATTCAAAATATTAGGGCATTCTATAGCTCTCTCAGCTTTCGTAAAGTCACACGTGTGCGGTCAGTGACACTATTTTCTGTATTATCATATTCATACTAACAGTAACAGCACCACCAGTTGACTATATAAACCGTAACCATAACGTCTCTCCTCGTTTTTTTCTCAAACATTTTGACAATGACTTCGCTCGGCATGAACCTCACTCTGAATATATACAATTGTGCTTTACACTCAACCTCGATACAACGTCTCGACACATGTAAGGATCTACAGTCGTGTCAAACTCAAATATAATATATATAACTCAATAAAACATATCTACAGCGCCATCTACAAATGTGCTTTTCAACAAAGCACTTGAAATACTTTATTTCATTTAACATAGGTATGATGGTGGAATTGATTAACTTAGCTTGCAAGTTGCGTACTGAAGTGTAGACATACACGTTTAATTAGATGAGCGCGTCTCACCACAAGTCCGCGCTCTTACGACGTCCTGCTACGCATTAATATCACAAAAGGTTAATGATGAAAGTGGAACCATTAAGTGCCGAGCTAAGTCCATTATAGTTCACCAGCAGACGCAATGCATACTATATAGAACTCTTGCATTGACGCACCTGTCCAGGGTCGATTGTGTGTGATATATATATTACTATTCTACTTCAAATTTTATCAGACATTCTCTCGCGAAACTAATGCTCTCTCTCTTACTCAGGCAGCTTCACTCCTACATTCTATTGTGCGATCTGTTTCCCCTATATTGGATATGGTTATATCGACACTGGGAATCTCTCGTTCTATTGAAATCTCAATTTAATCTCGAGTCGATTAGTACTTTTATTGCAGCTCATGTACTAGGTGAGCTAAACATTGATAGCGTTTGGTGTGTTTTGAGACAAGAGCTGTGAGAGTCTGTCTTCTATCAGCTCGACATCCGACTACTGAGTGCCATTTCTTTCTGTATGTCTAGTTAATTTTTGGTGCTGATATAGTGGAGTGAGCTCGTGGCTAACTTCAGTAAGATCCTGCGGCGGATCGATATCTCTGACACTAATCGCATTGTTAAGGGTCGCTTCGTTTCTCTAGAGATCTTCGAGTCACTTTTGACACCGTGTCGATAGAGCGTGTTTTTATTGTATCAAAAATGGTAAGTGTCGATCATCTCTGGTACTTGCTGCAATTACTCAATCCTTTCTACTACCGGTAATAACAAGACACATGTGACACAGCAGGTCAAACCAGCTCTGATATCACTGTTGGCCCGTTTTACATCGAGTTGGTCACCTGAGAGGTGAGATCTGCGGTTGTGATGAGATACTGACGGGCCCAGTCGCACTCATGTTAAAAACACTGGTTCTTAAGCTGCATCGCTTAGAATGGAAGCCGACCCCAACATGAATTGGAAAAAGGCTAGCAGGTGATAAGATGTGAAGGAGGTGTTCAAAATCGCAGAGTTTAAAGTTAAGTTGTCGTTTATTTGACGTAGAATTTTTTCCAACCTGATAAAAAAAGTAAGGAAAGAAATAGCTAAATGACTAAATATCTTTGGCGAGTTCTTTCTTACTTTTTTTATCAGGTTTGAAAAATTCCTTACGTCAAATAAACGACAACTTTAACTTTAAACTCCTGCCGCATTTGAACACCTCCCTTCACTTCATCACCTGGCCTAGCCTTTTCCCCAACATGTTGGGGTCGGCTTCCAGTCTAAGCGGATGCAGCTAAGAACCAGTGGTTTTACATGGAAGCGACTGGCCCGTCTGACCTCCACAACCCAGTTACCCGGGCGGGACCCGATACTCATTTGGTAAGACTGGGTTGTCAGACTTTCTGGCTTCTGACTACCCGTAACGACTGCCAAAGATGGTCAAATGACAGCCGGGACCCACCAATTTATCGGGAGAACACGTTATGACGTGTCCACGGACGGACCGCACGAAGCGATGCTTAACTTTGTGATCGATCGATCCGCGCGGCTTTGACTTAGCCACGAGCTCACTCCCCTTCACTAAACACTAATAAAGACAAAATGCACAGGTCCTGAGGGCACAAGTCTAGCTGCAAAACACCACAAATGTACTAAACTTTACAATACATAGCCATGTCAACCGATTGAGATAAGACCCAACATTAGACCGGCGAACGATTCCTTGGGGAGTGCTAACGTGGAGTGCATAGCGAGGGAATCGCGAATGTAAATTTGAAAGGTGCTATTTTAAACATGATAATGTGTCATAAGTTTTAAAGATGTCTGCTGCGTTGATAAGTTTGATGCTCATTATTTCATCATTAACCTTTTTATAAAAAAATACCTGCACCCTGTGTGGTGCAGGTATTTTTTCAAACATAGATGGAATGAGTAATTCACCATCTATACTAATGTTATAACATTTAAGCTGAAGTGTTTTTTGTTTGTTTATTTGAACACGCTAATCTCAGGAACTACGGGTCTGATTTGAAAAATTATTTCAGTGGTAGACAGCTCATTCATCGAGGAAGGCTATAGGTTACTTTTTATCCTGGTGCGTCGAGTAGTTCCCATGGGACGCGGATGAAACCGCTGATAGAAGCTAATATTTGGTAAAAGGTGAACTGGCATGAGCACTAAAGTCTGAAATCCCCGTGAGCAAGCGTGGTGATTAGCGCTCATTCTTTCTCTGTCCTACCTACAGCAGTAGAACAAAGCGGCTGATAATGATGATGATGAATATTTAATCAAATCTCAGTGTCAAGAAATCACAGTAAATATTTTAATTTCAAATAGGCCTTCACAGGCTTCTATGAAACATCACACTTGTTGCATGGCTCCAAAAGGTTGGTCTCTTGGAGAAGAGTCAGCAAAAAACGACACCAAAAGGTAAGATTGACTTAGATTATTGATAAGTATGAAACCACCCTTAAGAAGGTGTGAGTGACAAACACAACACAAGGTGATAGAAAATTAAACAGCAATTTAAACTTGGTAATAGAATTCGTCTTGGCATGCCGACAAGGACGAAGCAACTCCTCACGGAGACAGGTAATCATGTCTCTTAATCACTTCAGGTGACGCTTTGGACTTCAAATATTACTTAGTGTAGATAGGTATATAAGATAAATATATAGTACTAGCTTTCCGCCCGCGGCTTCGCCCGCGTGGAATTCGGTTTAAACGACACACAGCGCCATCTACAATCCATCCATCAAGCAAACAATATTTTTGTTTTCCCTCGGGAATATCTATTTTTTTCGGGATAAAAAGTACCCTATTATTTAATCCGGACTTCTAACTTTACGTCTGCAAAATTTCAAAGCAATCGGTTCAGTAGTTACGGCGTGAAAGCGGAACAAACAAACAAACAAACAAACTCACTTTCCGATTTATAATATTAGTAAGGATAAGGATTAGGTAGGATATCAACTTAGAAGCAGAAATAACTAAAATATTGTAAGCAAAGAAGGGACATTTTATAAAGAAAAAAAATGGCCTAGTGGTTAAATCTCTGCTTCTAAAGTACGACTATGTGTGTTTGATTACAGGTCAGGCAAGTATCAATGTAACTTTTCTAAGTAGGTACTTTACAACACCTACGCATGGCACGCATTTTGTAAGTGTGTCTTGGATAGGCCATGGAATGTTCCGAAGAGTTACCACGTACATAAATGGCTCCGGAAGGAACAAAAATGGGTTTCAGTCAGTAAAAGTCTGACAATCCCACTGCATCCACAGCGGCATGGGTCATTTGATGATTTCCCACAAAAAACGTGTGCCTTGGACATAAATAACTGAGTTAAGGTGAAGATTTCTTGAAAGATGATCTTATAGTAATCTGGACTCCAAAGTCTGAAATCGCCAATCCATCTTGAGCAAGCATGATAACCAACGCTTACGATAAATGCCTGCACCCCGAAGTAGGTCAATAAACAAAATACCCTAGCCCATGCTTATAAAATGGTTGACTTCACAGCAGCAAAATTATTTGAAGTGTAGTGTAACACAATTTGTTTTAAACAAGTTATGAATTCAATTTGCCCAAACGTTCCCTGTTTTTATATGCATACGTAAAACCGCTAGGGAGAGCCACTGTAGTTGCCAGTAATCCTAGGTGCGACAAACAATATAAGTTTTTTTATTATTTTTCGCTCAAACCGTCACGTTTTTGCGTTAGTTTTTCCGAAAGGCGCTTTCGGGGAAACTGAAATTGCTTTGATTTTTTTAAACTAAGTTTTTCCTGTGGTTTTGCTCATATCTTTAAATTAATAATCAATTATTCATTCGTACATACGACAGTAGGTTAATCTATCCGAATCTGTAAAATTTTACCAATCGAACATTCATCTTCCACTATTGTGATAAGCTTGAACATCTATTGGAGAAATTTGACGGATTGTGGTAGGTTGATGTGCTTACTTCTGTAGGTAGATACATATAAAATTACAAGCAATTTTTCGCAGTCTCACCTACGTTCACACATAACATCTTGCAATCGTGTAAAACATAGTCCCTCCTTTCTCAGGCTCTAGACTATTTGTTGGTATACCAAACATTTAAATCCATTTAAAGCTTTGATGTAAATCGTGATACAAAGACTGACAGAGGTACTTTCGTTTTATATAATAAATAATAATCTGTCAACAAAAACGGTCAAACTTCTTTTTAATTTGATTCAAGAATTCACCAATAATTTAAAACACTGCCACACCAAAATATTTTCACTGCACTAAACTTAACTAAATACACTCGAGGCCAAAAAACTCTAGCCTCCGCTGGAAGTCTGAAAAAATATATAATATCACTCACCACGAGCCAAGTCGACAATTGCCTCTCATGAATTTTAAAAAGACATTTTCTTTGACGTAAAATGCGCTTAATCTTCAGAGAGGTGTAGGGGAAAACATGAAAGTTATCAGAAGAAAGAGTTTTAGTATATTTAGCTTCTATATTTTACAGAATTCTTTGTAAATATTGGTTAAAAAAATTTTTTTCTTAATACTTTCTAATGTAAAAAAGAATTGTTCTAACAATTTGATGAATATTAATATTTAATATATTTTTCATTAGAGTTACTTAAAAGTACCTGTAAAACCTGTTTATGTATAGTTACACTACAACAATGTACTATTATAACCTAATATTAAGACAAACTTTTTGTATGTAACTGTAGATAAATAAATTTAAATTTAAAAAAAAGTCTTAGCGATAAAATTAATCTTTACTAATATTATAAGTGCGAGAGTCTGCCACTTCTGTCTGTCACACTTTCACGCTGAAACTACTGAATCGATAAAAATGAAATAAGATACACAGATAGTAGGCAAAGAACACTTGCTACTTTTTACACCAGTAATTATTAAATTTCATTATTTATATTTACCCAATTCTACACTAAAAACTATTTTTTTAACCCAATGTGTTTACCCCCATAAAACTACCAGCCTTTTTAAATCCATCTGAGCCAGTGCAAAAAAAAGGGAACGCAGATAAAACAGTCACCTAATTCCGAAGTCAGCGATGCAGATTTGCAACTCTTTTTAGTATTTTGGCTGTGTCTCGTGGAATGGTAATCTCTGGGATAATAATCTTCTGGCACGACATTTGATAGTGCGGGGGTTGTTATCGATAAAGTGATGTCGATGTTTTGGTAATTTATTACTTAACGTTCTGGTTGATAATGTTATTGTAAAAAAATCATGACGACAAACATGCTAAAATGTTGTTTATTGCTGTCAAACATCTAATAATGTAAATTATTGTAATACCTAGTGACGTTTTCAAACTTAACCATTTTGATATTTTTAATGAAATTATGTTTACAACGAAACATACGATCAACGATAATGAAAGAGTCGATGGTTTTTCGTTCAATAATTTTAAT
Organism: Heliothis virescens; assembly: GCA_002382865.2. NCBI lineage: Eukaryota > Metazoa > Arthropoda > Insecta > Lepidoptera > Noctuidae > Heliothis > Heliothis virescens. The sequence continues at coordinate 6,169,269 of NWSH02000008.1, forward strand.
TTACAGACTAAAAACATAGGTAAATACTATAACAGAAAACCATCAATAAATATTGGATCTATGAAAATAAAGTTTTACAATCATGCGCTGTTCCTATAAAACCGACGGCTACAATACATTATCATAATTTTACAAGCATCTCCGTTATTATATTTCAAAATAAACACTTCCAATTTCACAATAAAATAATCAACCTCAATACAAAATGTATCGATAAAGTACACAGTTACATCACTAGCCAGGTCTCATCTGCTACACAGGCGGGGAAGGCATCCGTTTCACTAATGCACTGGGTCATTCCTTTTTACATGAACTAGTATCAAGTCGTATTGTGTACCCAGTTTGTTTGGCCTGAAGTGTATTGGGCGTTTAGAGTGTGGGATGATTTTTGGGGTCGGTAGAAGTGTATGATGTCCACAATTTTATTATTGGAAAGAGTTATATAGTAAATTGTGAGATTGTAGAGAATTATTTCTAGATATATCTTACAATTTATTTTTTACTAGCTTCTGCCAGCGGTTTCACTCGCGTTCCCGTGGGAACTACTGCGCGCACCCGGATAAAAAGTAGCCTATAGCCTTCCTCGATAAATGGGCTATCTAACAATGAAATATTTTTTTTAAATCGGACCAGTAGTTCCTGAGGTTAGCGCGTTCAAACAAACAAACTCTTCAGCTTTATAATATTAGTATAGATAATAATAAAGTTTTTGGTAACTGATGATTAATGACAATAATGAAACCCAAGAAATCCATATTACCTACCCAATGACTGTTATTTAAGGCAGTAAAAATAAGCACTGACCTACCAACAGCGTTAAATACTTATTACGCGTACGCGCACTCCCGGTTCAGCTATGGCATCATCATGTGGGGAAACAGCACCGACGCACCATCACTCTTCATTCTACAAAAAAAACTAATCCGCATACTAACAAACATACAACAGACAGTCAGCTGCAAACCCTATTTTCAAAAATATAAAATTCTCACACTACCAAGCATCTACATTTTAGAAATATGTAAATTCGTTAGAAGATACTCCAGCTTCTTCACCAAACGCGGAGAGAAACACAGCAATAGAACATTAAGACACAAAAATATGCTTATGCTACCTACTTCCAACATGACACTACACTCTAATAGTCCATATGTGATGTGCATCAAAATATATAATAAATTACCCAACAAATTAAAGGATGAGACTAGCGACACAAAGTTTATAAATATACTAAAACAAACACTAATAAAAAAAGCATACTACTCAATCAATGAATACATAACAGATAAACAAATAATTTAAAATAAAATGAATAAAATAAATACACTAAACTATTTACAAAAAACCTAAACAATCTATAATCCTACATAAACTTAACATTAACTAGGTATATAAAACATTACTAAGAGATACATATAAATAAAAATAATATTAATATGAAAATACACCCTTACAAAAGTAAAGTATAAGAAATATAATAATAAAATTAAAACAAACTTGATACATAAATTATTATTTACCAAATATTTTTTAAGTAAAGAAGCAATACCTAAGAATAAAAATATAATAGGTTTAGATATTATATAAAAGATAAATAAGTTCTTTCTTTAAGAAACGCCTTCCTCTCTTCTACAAACTATCTTGCTGTGCCCATCAGGGTCCATAATTGTGACAACTATACCTAATATTTCCACCTTATGTACATTATGGAATGCAATAAAC
>NWSH02000008.1:6171557-6200486 GCA_002382865.2 Heliothis virescens
CCAACACAACCTACAAATAAACTTTAAAAAAACAAAAATAATGACCTTCTACCCCTACCAAAAATCCCCAATAAAAATAGACTTCTCAACTAATAATATAAAAATAGATGTTGTCGACGACTTCACCCTACTCGGACTTACAATAGACACCCACATCAACTGGAAGACACACATCCAAAACACCAAATCCAAAATTTCCAAATTTATTTACGCTTTTCGCGAAGTAAAAATAAGCACTGACCTACCAACAGCGTTAAATACTTATTACGCGTACGCGCACTCCCGGTTCAGCTATGGCATCATCATGTGGGGAAACAGCACCGACGCACCATCACTCTTCATTCTACAAAAAAAACTAATCCGCATACTAACAAACATACAACAGACAGTCAGCTGCAAACCCTATTTTCAAAAATATAAAATTCTCACACTACCAAGCATCTACATTTTAGAAATATGTAAATTCGTTAGAAGATACTCCAGCTTCTTCACCAAACGCGGAGAGAAACACAGCAATAGAACATTAAGACACAAAAATATGCTTATGCTACCTACTTCCAACATGACACTACACTCTAATAGTCCATATGTGATGTGCATCAAAATATATAATAAATTACCCAACAAATTAAAGGATGAGACTAGCGACACAAAGTTTATAAATATACTAAAACAAACACTAATAAAAAAAGCATACTACTCAATCAATGAATACATAACAGATAAACAAATAATTTAAAATAAAATGAATAAAATAAATACACTAAACTATTTACAAAAAACCTAAACAATCTATAATCCTACATAAACTTAACATTAACTAGGTATATAAAACATTACTAAGAGATACATATAAATAAAAATAATATTAATATGAAAATACACCCTTACAAAAGTAAAGTATAAGAAATATAATAATAAAATTAAAACAAACTTGATACATAAATTATTATTTACCAAATATTTTTTAAGTAAAGAAGCAATACCTAAGAATAAAAATATAATAGGTTTAGATATTATATAAAAGATAAATAAGTTCTTTCTTTAAGAAACGCCTTCCTCTCTTCTACAAACTATCTTGCTGTGCCCATCAGGGTCCATAATTGTGACAACTATACCTAATATTTTCACCTTATGTACATTATGGAATGCAATAAACGTTATGAGTATGAGTATGAGTATAAGGCCAATAATACTAAAAATTAAGCAGAGTAAAGATTTTTTAAAGTACAGACGACAGCATATCAAGTTACCACAATCTGTCAAATTTCTGCTATCGATTTTCAACCTTATCACAATGGAGGTAGGTTAATGTTTGAATGGTAAAATTTGACAGATTCGTTAACGTTGACCTGCTGTCGTCTGTACATAAAGCATTGCTAATTTTAATACCAAAATTCATAGACAAAAGACATATCCCTTCTTACTAGCCTATAACCTGGCCAATTCGTTAGTGACACTTCCATGGATCACACGGGGAGCGGGGCGTAGGAAGAGGGGGGATTACAGGTGACAACTGACAGGGACGTTACCTATATCCCGCTACCCGCCTGGGTCATGAGAGTGTCACTTACGAGCTGACCAGGGCGGTGATTCCTTAACTACAATTGTGTGTCACTCGTATGAAAATTCAATGAAAATTGTATGGCAATAGCAGTTTTAGCATTATCGGTTATTCTGTTACTATTAAAAGACCAAACGTTTTCCAATGACATGCCATTGGTCTGTCATCAGACAGTACATTACGAGTAGATTTTTATTCAATTTGGGTTTACATTAAAGTGTTAACAAAATAACCAATAACGCTTCAATCGTATTGGAGTTGTAATTGGGTCTCATCGTAGTGACAATTGGTTGTTGCTTAAGTTTAAGAAAGTGAATCAGGGCCCGGGTTGTAGCATGATCACTAATTCATGACTTCATAATCCCTTAGCTATCCAAAAATAACATTGCGGTAACATGACAAACAAACATAAATGAAATGCAAATAAAAGCTTAAAACTGCATCAATCAGTCAGAATCGTATGAAAGAGTGGATATTATAAATTCATTCAATTTTAATGTGACATGACCGCATTGTTATACAGTATTAATGGAAGTTCATTGAATGGTTTTGTGGGTAAAGATTCTATAGTACTAGGATGGGAAGAGCATGTGGCAACGCTTAGCGCGGTCGGTCTGTGGATGGGTGGCCTGTCTCTTAGAGTCCCTGTGTGTTGTGAAAGGCTGGTTTAATTGTAGGTTCTGGCAGCTATTTGTGCAGGCGACAGCTCATCAGGTTACCTCAATCTGTCAAATTTCCGCGACTAATTTTCAACCTTATCACAATGGAGGTAGGTTAATGTTCGATTGGTAAAATTTGACAGATTCGTATACCTTGACCTGCTGTCGTCTGTACATCTTGGGACCTGTTACGGGTAGTTAAAAGCCGAATAGTCGGACAACCAGTATTATCAAGGGGTTGCTCGGGTAACTGGATTCAGGAGGTCAGATAGGTACTGATACTCAGCTACAATCTGTATGACTCGAAGCCGGTCTCAACATTGTTATGAAAAGGCTAAGCAGATGACGATGATTAAACTGTCCAAACTAGAAGTCTTCAAGGTATTAAAAGCTAATAAAAACAAAAACAATAAAAAGTCTTTATTGGTTAGAGTAAAGACTATTTTACAAATCCTGGGTTTCATCCAAGTAGCCCGCCCGGTGTGTTACCCTATGCCTGGGAGGACACGTAAATCCGGCGTTCCGAATGCTACTCAGTAGCAGTTATTGTTATAATTCCATGTCAGAGGCCGTCAGGTGGATTTGAGGAAAACATAATTCTGACACTAGAGTTGTTAGGTGATTAAACCTGCAGTTCACTCGATAAGAAGAAGATTTTTCGAACCTGGTCTGCATAAACCATCATAATATAACTCATAATGAACTTGACAGCAATACAGCCAAGTAAACAAAATGAAAACGAAAGTTAAAACTCATATACAAACTAAGATTACTTTTTTGATTAACTATGGAACGTCCATTTGACAACTCGTTAAATTGGGACCTCTTCATTTGTACTTACAAAGGTTAGGAGCATTTAAATAACTGGACACGCCGATGCCTTTATCTCTGTCAGGTATGAGACAGAAAATAAGTATGGACTAGTATGTAGGTATAGTTTTTGTCATCACGAAAAATTGCGCGAGTCGAGTTTATGGTTCCGTACCAAAAGGTTAAAACGAAATGTTATTACTAAGACTTTGCTGTCCGTCGGGTTGATACCAGGCTATATCTCAAGAATTGTGATATCTAAAGAGTTAAAATATTCACAGTTATCAACAAATATTCAATCAATATGTGATTGGCTGGTTTTTATAGATGCGGAATTTAGTTGCAGACAGCCTTTGAGTTTAACAATAACTATATAACGTGTGCCTCAAGTTTAATGCTGTGATTTGGCAATTTCGTCGAGCTTTAAGGTACATTTTCGAAGCGAGCTGCTGACTGCAACTGCCAACCGCGAGTGCCGCAGCTGCTAGCTTTCAAAACATACCTTAACGATGTATTTATGGGTTAATTCTGTGGATATTTTGTCAGATTTTGCATAGAGGTTTATTACGCAGCTGATCCAGTTAATTACATACTCCAAGTACAAAGGTGACTCAAATTGTGACTCTTGAGCGAGCCTCGTTTTATTTGACTTGTTAAGATTCGCGAAGTTTTGAACGTTCTAAATAGGTTTGTTAAGCATTTTTGGGCATAAAATGAAAATTTACAGCTGTTTTTTACGATGATAAATGAAGCTGAAGACATTAGTTTTATTATGCTTATAGGGTAATAAACAAGGGTAGATGGATGAAGTTTAGAAATTTTGTGCTTACTTTTGCCGTTTTTTGGGTAAAAGATTTTTTGTTGTTGAGAAATTGCCATGCTGGTTGATTAAGGAAGATACATGCATGGGTTCAGAATAAAAAGTTTAAAGTATAAATTACGTCCTGGTGCGGCTGCTGCTTCTGCAGAGACCACTAAGCGGCGCAAGTATAGCAACCTTGTTGGAAACTATACTTTTGAGCCATTTGGGGTCGAAACGCTCGGACCGTGGGGCCCAAGTACACACCTCCTATTCAAGGACTTAGCTAAAAGGCTTGTTGACGCTTCACAAGACCAGAGGGCTGGCTTATTCTTTGGTGAAAGAATTAGCATTGCCATACAACGTGGCAATGCATCCAGTCTTCTGCGCACGTTTTCGGGGGACAGTGATGCGGAAGAATATTTCGACGCCTAACAACACTCATGGTCTTTTTTTTAAGTTTTTATTTTATTTTGTAATATATTAGTATTTAAGAGTAGTTTTAAGTTTGTATATGTATATAAGTAGGTATAGTTTGTATAAATTGTTAAATAAATATTTTAAAGATAAAGTATGAGAAAAATATTATTTTCTAGATGTATTTTGTGTCATATGTATAAACGTCAGTTTTTCTCAAAACAAGACTCGACAGACTTGAAATAAACCCTATATAAATACTCTCGAGAAAAATCCAAGCATATTGACTATGCAAGTTTATTTCATAAAAAAATAAAGAGGAAAAAGAAATAATGCACTATAGTTAAAATATTGCATAATATTCTATTATTTACAATTTATCAGGTTTCTGAACAGGTCATTAGGAACTCCTGATCGGACCGGTTCAAAAATATTCACTTTTCCTCAAAAACATCTTTGAATAGGTCATAATATGGGTTTTAATCTCATATTTATCCAAAAGCACACAGTTACGATAAGATAACAAGATAGCTTCTGCCAGCGGTTTCACCCACTTCCCAAAAGAAGTACCTACTTCCCGCACTCGCATAAAATGTAGCCCTTTCATCAAACGTTTCAGCCAAGTTTCATCAAATTCTGCTTAGCCGTTTGCGCGTGAAAGTGTAACAAACATACATGTTCACAAACTTTTGCATTTGTAATATTAGTAGGATAGGATTAATGCACAAATGTCCCGTGTGCATAAAAAGCAGCATAAAATATGTTCTTCCTCAGGTAGGAGAACTCAGCTGTAAGAATTAGTGTAAAAATATATAATTTCACTGTTAACCTTTGTAGCAAGTTCAACCACATTAAAAAGAATAAATAATTGCATGGTAAATATTATTAGCAACCACCTTTACCCTCCATAATTAATATCTATTAAGCGAACCTTCAGTACAGGGTTTTTTTTCATAATTAGACCCATTTAGAAGTGTATCATTAAATCTTTTTTTCAGAGCTCTAGCTGCAGTGACCACCATTTTAAATAAAAAAGTAGCCAGTGCGAGTTGGACCCGCGCATGAAGGGTTCCGCACCATTATATATGAAAAATTAATGTATCTATTACCTTCAACTAGCCAAAATAGAAACATTTTTCGGACAGCAAAAAATAACTTTTTTTATACAAATATATGAACAACATGAATAAAGTTATATTTTATTTGTTGTTAAAGCGGCAACAGAAATACATCATTTGTGAAAATTTCAGTTTTATAACTATCACGGTTAATGAGATACAGCGTGGAGACAGGCAGACAGACAGACAGACAACTAAGTCTTAGTAATAGGGTCCCGTTTTAGCCTTTGGGTACGGACCCTAAAAACGATTTCATGTTATTTACCCCCAACACTAAAAGAGGTATGTGCCCTATCTATTGCAACGTAGCTCTTAAACGGATCAACTGATTTGCTTAAGATGCAGTTTTTTTAGTTTAAGGCTGGTTTTTCAGTGGTGATGTTAAGATCCTTTTTATGATTTTAAGCATGTTCAAAATCAGCTCAGTCATTTTAAAGTTATGAACTGCTTTATATTTTAAACTTATATATGTCGCAGTAAGATAGATAAATCCGTAATATAGTTATATCCCTAGGGATATAATTATATGCCGTAACATAGTTATACGAAAGCAATTCATTACTATCTCACTAGGAATATAGTTATAAAACGGTTCAAGTTTAGTGATATACCTATATTACTAAAGCTAATCTCTTTTAAAGCTAATCAACAGTTTTGAGATATTTTTATTTCTTATCCAATGAGTTGAGATATTGGTTTCTAAAGTATTTTTTAAATTTTTGTTCAGACAAGAAGAGGAATCATGACATCTAGAGTTACATAGCACACAATCTTAGCCACCGCACACTTCAAAAGCTATTTCACTAAACTTAATCTAGTAATATAAGTATATCACTAAACTTGAACCGTTTTATAACTATATTCCTAGTGAGATAGTAATGAATCGCTCTCTTATAACTATGTTACGGTATATAATTATATCCCTAGGGATATAACTATATTACGGACTTATCTATCTTACTGCGACATATATATTAGTCGGTTTGTAATTATGGATTACAGAAGTCAGATAAGCAGTTAACAAAAGACTGGTTGTCAATTGCACCAGTCAGATGATATTATTAGCTAAGGTGTAACTGTGTGTGCTGTACAACCTGATTTTGTACATACAAAGTAAAATAATACTTTTGTGTTTGTTAATAATAACACCTTATTGTTTAGATGATAATAATATACTAAGAACAACAAGGTTGCATTGTATTATGAGTGACCAAATGACAATTATGTACTGACCTACCGTTATAATTATAGTCAGTACAAAGTCTTTTAGTTTTCAAGAAAACTGGTGCAACTGGTTGAAAAACGTACACCTTTGATCAAAGTATAATAATTATATCAGTATGTCCTACCATATTCTACAACTTACTAATATTATAAATGCGAAAGTTTGTGAAGGTATATTTATGTTTGTTACACGTTCACGTGCAAATGGCTGAACGGATTTTAGTGGAACTTGGTAGCAATAAAGTTAATATATCAGACAATATAGGCTACCTTTTATCCGGTTGCGGATAAAAAAATCCTCGAGGAAACAGATTAAACCACTGGCAGAAGCTAGTAGTCATCTATCTTCTATACTTATAATAAATCTGTAGAGAGGTCAACTCTGTACATTAAATATATTTCCAAAATAACCATTAGGCGGTGATTAGGGATCGATACTGATGCCAAAAATGCAATCAGTAGAATTTTTGTCTGTCTGTCTGTCTGTCCGTCTGTCTGTCTGTATAACCGTTATAGAAACAAAAACTACTCGACAGATTTTGATGAAATTTGGTACAATTATTATTCATACTCCTGAGCAGGTTATAGGATAGTTTTCATCACGCTACAATCAATAGGAGCAGAGCAGTGAAGGGAAATGTTGGGAAAACGGGAGAAGTTACTCCATTTTTCGAGTTTCGGTCGCGTGTGCAACCAACACAACGGAAATGTTCTCCTTAAAATTTTATAAAAAATGTCCAACGACAGCATATTATGGACATATTATGTCCATCTTTTATGGTTGACTCAAAATAATACGTGTAACTCCCAATAGTTTAGCAGTTCGACGTTTCAGATCTTTGATTACGACGACCCGTTGTCGCTGGCATAAGCGATATGATCCGCGAACGAAGTCGCTGGCAGAAGCTAGTATAAAATAATTTAATACCTGTAAATAAATTTCATAAAACTTGTAGATTAATTACATAAAACAACTAACACTAAATAAGTACCATGTTGGGATAAAAAGCAAACCTGTAATATTTTTTTCAAAATCTTTACATATATAAACTTGAAGGTTTATCTAACCTGTACACACAAGTAATAAGTAGTATCCATTTAATAGCAAGTGCCGTGGTCATTGAAGGCGGAAAACAGAACAAATATTTGCGTCCTAAGTATACTTGTACGATAATGTTCACAGCTAGATGTCATAGATTATGTTGTAGATGCGACACTAGTAGAACAGCCTTCAGAAAATTGAGTGAAAAGTTCTTGGTTTAGGTCTTTCTAGTATCGCAAAAAAAGAACTCGTTTAAAATGTTTTGTTTTAATGTTCTTTATGTACTTATTTCCGTTTGTTAGTCTCGCTAAAACTCGAGAACTGCTAACGGCATTTCCCAATGACCTATCAATCTATTGATTAACCTACTAGAGATTGAATTTTGACATAAGCTCCGTACAAGTAATGTCAAATTCCTATCTCTAGTAGTAAATCGACAGATAGATAAGTTATTGAATTCTTGAATATTTTTGTTCCTCCAAGTTCTTCAGATGGAGATCTCTAGTTCATCTATTTGACTTCGGACTATTGCAATTAACTATATCTAATTTTAACTATTATCATAAAATTAATAATTAGCGCATGTTCTATTTCCACTTTTTCTTCATTATTTAGGAGAATACAGCAAAAATCACAAGAATTTACACTTTATTTCAACGCTTGCGTTAACACAACCTCACAGAGGCAATAGGCATTTTCTACGTCTAGTCGCTTCTGCGAATACTCTTTAAATCTTTCAAATGAGTGTCAAGTAGTTCGGTCAGCATAACATTTACGATCTTAGTGGACATCAGTCGTATAGGCATAGCCACGTAATCTGGGTAAGTGTATTTTTTTTTTGTGGAAAATTATATAAAGTATTTTAAGTAGCATTGAAGATTTTTTGGCACTTGGTGGTAAGTGCGTAGGTACTTTATATTTTTTTGCTCTATATTTAACGTTGATTTTCTTTTAATTATAGCAAAATTTATCAGTTTTTTAATAGTATATATTTTTTTGTTAAGCATCAAGACATACACAAAACAATTAAATTGTTTACCGTTTAATGAATCTAAAGCGTTATTTTTTATCAAATTATCCGCAATTAATTCTATAGGCGAACAACCCTAAGGATGCAATATATTTTTTAATCCCTAAAACCATATACACCGCCAAATAAGACCCTTCTCAATGGCAAAATCCCATAAGATGTGGCTTTAAATAGTTTTTATTTATTATACATAAATATTAATACTGTACGTCTTTTTATAGTAATTGTGCTATAATTAAGACAATCCGACACGTGTTCGTTCCTCATATAGTACTGAGACCTACACCTATAATAAAATAGATAGTATAGATATTCCTTATCTAACCTTCGTCACATAACGATCAATAAGTATGCGGAATAAATAAATCGTAGTTTTTTCTATCTAATAAAATCATCTGTAAATCTATAGATACTTACTAATATTATAAAGCTGAAGAGTTTGTTTGTTTGAACGCGCTAATTTCAGGAACTACTGGCCCAATTTGAGAAAATATTCCATTGTTAGATACTTAGCCCATTTATCGAGAAAGGCTATAGGCTACTTTTTATCCGGGTGTACGGAGTAGTTCCCACGGGACGCGGGTGAAACCGCTGGCGGAAGTTAGTACTATTATAAAGCTAAAGAGTTTGATTGTACCGATAATCTCGGTAATTACTGATCCAATTTAACTGTTAATTTCGGTGTTACGCGGCCCAGATATCGAGGAAGGCTTTTAGGCTACGTTATATCCAAATGCACGAAGTTGTTCCCTCGAGATGATGATGAAACTGCTGATATAGATTATTAAACTTTGGCTAATCTACCTTAAATAATGATACTATTATAAAGCTTTACAATTTGTTTGTTTACACGCACTTTTTTTTATAGCGATGAGAAATCATCAGTATGACCCCTCCCGCTCCCGTGGGTGACAGCGGGAGGGAGTGTCAGACTTTTACTGACTAAAACCCACCGTGTTCCGTGATCGCACTAATCTAAGGAAGTTTTTTATAGAATCAGTTCTTCAAACCATACATATTTATTCATATATTACATACATACACCATTTCTTCTTCCCAGCAAAAACACATAGGAAGTGGTGAAGAGCGGGCGTTTTGGGGGTGGTCTTTTGTAAAAAATTACCTTCAAAAAGTGCTGATTTTCACCCTACTTTGAATAAATTACTTTTTATCTTAAGGTTTAAAATCGCGGAAAAACAGGTAGTGCATCATAAAATTAATGCGAGAAATCTTAACTTAAGGAATAAATGTAAATTAGAACCAGTTTATTTCCAAAACTGGATAGCCAACTCAAATGTCAAATTTATTATTTTTCAAAAAGTTTTTGAATGTCGTTTTAAAAAGCACACTGTTTTATTTTGGCTGTTTTTGACGAGATTATACCTATTATCGTATCTGTTTCAAAGATACTTTTAAAATAAACATATTTGGCCAAGATCAATTTACCTATACGCGAAAAAAAGATCATTATGGTACCAAAACTTGATATACCTATTCAAATTCAAGTTACGATTAGGTACTTAAATCTTTAAGGTGTCAAAGCAAAGTCATTTTTTTTACTTCAAGTAGACTTACTACAGGTTCTTATGAAAAGTCAAGCTAGTTGCACGTTTCCAAGGAGTTGGTCTCATGGAGAAGAACCGGCAAGAAACTCCATGGACTCTCTTTTAAAATTGATTCATTCAAATACAAGATGTCATCTATGTAGTTCTTATTTGTAATTACTTTTCAGTTCTTTCATGCCCTCTACCTCGTTGGTGTAGTAGTAGCATAGCGCGACTGCTGTACACGAGGTCTGGGGTTCGATTCCCGGGTCGGGCCAAACAGCGAGGAGTCTGGAAGGGCACGTAAAGCCGAATGCTACTCAGTAGCAGTTGTAGTTACAATTCCACGTCAGAGACCGTTAGGCAGATTTGAGGAAACTCTGACACTAGGGCTTGTTAGATGGTTAAACCAGCACTCAATGAGAAGAAGATTCTTCATTCACATGCCTGGTTTTGATAGAACTTCGAAACTTCAACTATTAATAAAAGATATATGATGATGATGGCGTCCCAGCCGATTGTCAGCCACGGCGGCTGTTCTCATATAAGGAGATCAGCCAGCTGCGCAGGACATACTATAGTGCAGAAGCATTTACGCAGTCATAAGGTGAACTTCTTATTCTCTCACTCTCATAACCCGATGGGACGGCAATCCGACACGACCGGAGAGAGATCAGGCGCAGGACCGACATTAACGTGCTCTCCGATGCACGGGTGTATCAATCACCAACTTCCAAACTCCGGGCTACTCAAATGTGCGTGAACTATAATATGTCCTGCGCAGCTGACTAATCTCCTTATATGAGAACAGCCGCAGCAGCTGACAATCGGCCTTGGACGCCATTATTATTTAGTAATAATTTTCAGTATTCACAGAATACTTTGACCTGAATTCACATGGTTAGTTTTCATCAATCATAGATTTGGCAAATCTGTTTTCAAGAAACATAGTTTTTTTTTTTCATAGCCTTTTTATCGTCCCACTGCTGGGCACAGGCTTCCTCTCACACGGAGAAGGATTGAGCGTCAATCACCACGCTTGCTCAATGCGGGTTGGTGATTTCAAACTTTATAGTCCAGGTTCTCAAGATGTTTCCTTCACTCTTTTATCAGTCTCATTGGTGTCTAAGATATATCCTACATACAAATTAGAAAAGTTGCATTCGTACTTGCCTGACCTGGAATCGAACCCACACACTCATGCTTGAGAGGTTGGTGCTTTACTCACTAGGCCAGACTTTTTACTAGATGATATATTTTTTTAAACTGCAAGTACAAATAAAAGATGCTACATACTTAACTAACAGCTACTTATAAGTTAATAATTAACTTAGCACTTCCCGTTGTAAGACATTAGACAAATTATAGTGCTAAATTACAGTTAAGTACTGTATTTAAATACGATAATTAATGTTAGTTTACTACATTAGAACCCGCAATAAATGGCATTAGGCAATGAATCAAAATTTTTTTTGAAACATCTAATGATCTAAGTAAACTTTACAACGTAACATCGTCATGATACTATTAACACTCCTTCTGTGTTTGTTAAACAACCATCCGCTTATAGTAATCGTTTGTACAAGTATGACTTGAAACAAATAGGCAAGCAATACGATTATTATTTTTTTTTAAACCAGCCAAGTGAAAGTTAATGGAAACCCCCTAAAATTCTTCTTTTATTCCAGTGCTTTTAGATTGTCAAAACGGCCACAGAGATACATCTGTAAAATCGAACTCTGTAGCTATAACTCTACAACAGTTTTTGAGATACAGCCCGATGATTGACGGACAAAATAGGGTCCCGCTTTACCCTTTTAGAAATAGTACCCTAAAACCAGCTTCGCGAAACACACACAAGGAACAAAACAAAACTTATGACATGGCTCTAGAAGTCAATGTCTGTAGGTAGGTATGTTGCAGTGCATTTGCTTTTAAAATTAATCAGTTAAAATTTATTTCTTTGCTAGCTTCTGCCAGCGGCTTCGCCCGCTTCCCGAGGGAACTATTTCCCGTATCCGGATAAAAAATTATTCCTCAGGGTCTATTCTATCTTTGTACCAAATTTCATCAAAATCGGCTCACTGGTTTAGGCGTGAAAGCGTAACAGACGGACAGACAGACAGAGTTACTTTAATATTTATAATATTAGTAGGGACTTGTACCTGCCTACTTCAAGTAGGTACTCCCTTGACCAATGGCTACGGTTGAAGCCTCGGGAAATACCCAATATAATAAAAATGGTCTATATAGTTTGAATCACACTTCACGCGTCATAATGACGATTCAAAGTCCTGTAACACCTCGTGGACAGTACAGTCAGCGACAAAAGTTCATAAACTAAAGTAAATATTTTAAAATAGGTATCTTAACACTAAAAACTCAAATCCAAAAGCTGTACTCAGAGATTTTTTAAATTCTCTAACTTAAGTCTAGGTTACTTTGTTGTGAAATCGAGACATCTTTTTAATCTTCAGGTATATTGAAATGAACTGAATTTGCATCATCTTTTTCGCTTATTGAAATTTATTACATTACTTTTACAAACAATAATTAGGTACTTTAAAAATGCAGCTGGGTCCGACATTTTCTAACTGAAAAATACTGAGTGAAAACACCAGAACATATTAAACGGTCTTGTTTTTTTTAACATTCAAAGAAAAAATATGTTCTCATGAGCGTTTTGACTGATAGTGTTAATGGACGTTTGTAGCTGACTGTACCTATACTTAGCTACCTACAAATACGTAGGTATAGTTTGTACGTATGCCACGGTCAAGCTAAATGGTTTGTTTGTTTTCCAAGTAACGTGAGCACGCAAATGTTTGTCATACATGCCAAACAATTCATGTAAGGCTGTTTTTATATTTGAGTGGAATCTTTGATATATCATAGAAGATATAGGTAAAACACCTTGTTTAGAAAAAACATATTTATTAGAATTAAAAGTAGTTGCGAAGCAGTAGGTACTGTTTATAGTATTATGATTTTTTTTTTGATTATCAACATTTTTTACGAGCTTCTGAGATAAATCTGAAAATGTTAAGTAAAAAAAATAATTATGTTAAAAATAGTAACATGTATTTACTGTGTGCATAAATAAAATAAATCCAAGAGAAATATTTTTATAGAGATAACCTAAAGTATGTATGTTTTAATATACCTAATAAGTTTCATAAATAAGTATGTAGCTAGCATCAAGACATTTGGAGTATGATTTTTTTGTTTGTTAATTTTGATACTATATCATTACAATATGGATTGTTACAAATTAAACTTTACCCAATTACATACAAATTAGCACTGTTGACAATAGTAGTAGCTAATTAAGTAACTAAGAAAAGCATTTTTTTATTGCTTGTAATAAAATAATTAAAACTTTTCCAAACAAGTATAATCTCGCCCTTACTAACTAAGGTGTATAACAAGCATTACGTAAATGACATCAACATATTGGATCATGTTGTCTGACTGTTCGACTTGTGGGTCAAGTTTGTGATCACACAATGGCCC
Source organism: Heliothis virescens (assembly GCA_002382865.2). NCBI lineage: Eukaryota > Metazoa > Arthropoda > Insecta > Lepidoptera > Noctuidae > Heliothis > Heliothis virescens. Next base: position 6,185,278 of record NWSH02000008.1, read on the forward strand.
ATGATGGTCACAATTTGTACCTACCTTATTAATAAACTTGTTGCTTCTTTACTTCACGAACCTAAGATAAATTATTTCTGTAATGTAAAATTCGTTGATTTACGATTAGATACTGAATTTTAACATATTAAGCTCCATATAAAGTAAGTCAATCTCTTTTAAACTATAAAAGTATGTTCAATATCTAATCACAAAACATAGAATATAATCTAGAATAAATATACAAAAAAATGTCAATATAATAAACAAATAGATAGAATGTAGAAATCGGCCCATAGATTATTGTTCTCACAGGATAATTTTGATTGTTCGCCTCTACCTATATTTAGATATCTAACTGCGGAATTCAATATTCTGTCTATCTCTGGATTTGCTTACTAGAGATAGGAATTTGACATTACTTGTATGGGGCTAATGTCAAAATTCTATCTCTAGTAAGCAAATCCAGTGATAGATAGGTTATTGGGAACGGCCGTTAGTCTATAAGGCGAAACAGTGAGAAACAACTAGTTATTATAAGCAAAGATTTATCCTTTAGTAACCAAGAATGTCTTTTGCCAAATAACACGCCGATTCATATATTTTTTTTAATAATGTAATTTATATTTTAGTCACGAAAACTCACGTTTTTAACCGACTTTATAAAAAAGAACAACGATTACGAAAAACTTGGTGACTTTTTCCTTATAGTCATCTACGTAGATAAAATTATAATACATACCTTGCTTTATTATTACTTGCAAGTAAAGCAAGGTGAACTACTAGTCATAGGTTAAGTGCAATGTGCTATTGTTTATCTATACTAATATTATTTGGTTAGTGTCTGTTTGTTTGAACGTCCTTACCTCAGGATTTGCTGGTCTGATTTGAATAAAAATATGTTTTTGTAAGCTCATTTGTTGAAGAAGGCTAGCGACTTTTTATCGTGGTGTACCTACTCAGTAGTTCCCACTTTAGGCAGGAGAAACCGCGCACTTAAGCTAGTCTTTCCACCACAGTTTTATATATTTACCTCATTGAAAACTAGTGCGTTAACATTTTCTAAATTCCAACTCAAAAAGTAAGCATTATTAAAAAAAAACTCATAGTAGTTTCTATCTCAGAAATAAACTCTGAGATCAAGGTGCCGCCGTGGCCGTCAAACATCACCAGATGTAACCTATGCCAAATATAAGTACCTAATAGACCAATCTCAATCAGATAATTACTATTTTTACCCGACTGCCCACAGCCAGGAGGGTAATGTTTTTGACGTGTATATATGTAGATTTCTATGTTCCCTGCTGCAGCCTGAACGGCTGGAAGGATTCTATACGTATTTGGTGTCGTTAGGTTCGTCTTGATAGCGCGGGTGACACTGGGTACATAAGAAAAATAAAAAAACAAAATGGCGGATTTCGTATCCCATATTGTGAGCTAAAAAAAAATTTTTGTATATGTAAGTATCGAATAAAATATAATGTACGGTGTACTGTATACTCTTTACACTAAATTATAGAGCTTGTTTTTCCCTTTTTAGTTGGTGGTTATTTATTGCAGTCGGGTTTTTTGTTTTTTTAATTATTACTTTTTTTTAATAGTTTCTTCATTGGTTACCGCTAAAAAGTGATTAAAAAATAACCTCAAAGTACAAAAAATCTTCGCAATCCATTTACAAAAGTAAGAATACACACAAAAGTTACACGTTATACAACAAATTAAATTATGTTTTCAAACAATAACATTCATAGCAAGGTGAACTTGTATCATTATTATGTGTTATGAGTGCAAGATAATAAAGTATAATACAGACTGAGTTATAAATAGCCTCTAGTTTAGCCTTAGTTTTCATCTGCCTAGCCTTTTCCTTAACTATGTTGGAGTCGGTTTACAATCTTTCAATCGGCTTTAAAGTGTGCATGGATCGACTGCCTATCTGTCCTGCGTTGTTAAATTAACGCGAATACAATACGAAGCGATTTCTTAGATATATGCTGAGCCGCGCCGTACGATATCGTACGTGGTGACGTTGGCCACACTTTAAGATAAATCAACTGTTTGTTATTTTCACGTCGCTTAGCTTTCGCATTCAAATAACTCACACCATAGGACCCACCGGTAGTCATTTGTTACCAAATTCTAACAAAATCTTTGTCCTCAAAGATAGATTGGACAAAACTTCGATAGGACCTCGCTTTGCTTGAAATATCCTAATGATAAGGGTAAGGGTTTCTTCACACTGCAGACTAAACAGTCTGCCGACAGTTGGTCGATGGAAGGCAACATTTTTGAAGTGAAAACTTATATAGCGTTGCTGAGCACTTTCTGTATGGGGAAATTTACAAACTGGATTCTAATAGATGGCGCTACTAGTATACAATTATTTCATGTCTAGCTATTTGTATGCACCTTTCGAGTCGCCTGGCAGATACTTCTGCTTACTCAAATCGCCTGGCAATTTTTTTCCATGATTACCAATAAACTATATTCTATTAAATTTTGAAGCTTACAGAAGTTTTTTTTTCTTATTTTTTTTATAGGTTTTTTTTTTCTTCTTCTTCTCAATTTGAGAGGAGGCCTGTGCCTAGCAGTGGGACAATAAAAAAGGCTTATTTATTTTACATTTTGAAAATTAAAAAGGGTGATGATGTGCAGGGTTGATGCCTGCCAGGTCATTGCTGTTGGCCTTGGTGTACTATGACTCATCACTTCACAAATTTCTAGCGTTACAGGCCGACCGTTAGTCGGAGGGTTCACTAGCTCTCAGGTAATAATGTATACTATGTAAACGATTGAAACTTTATACTTACAATTTATACTGAAACATCAATTCATGCAAAATTATTCCCTTACTATTTCAAGATATCAGAATGCACAAAGTTAATATTCAAGTTTTCTCTTCTGCCAGCGCTCCCAGAGGTCAACTCTATGGTTTCTTTTTTAAAGAAAATCAAGTATCCAATCTATGTTTTTAGTCGGTAATATACCGGCAAAATACCTGATCATTATAATGTGTATACTACCATTCATCTCCATACTAATTTATGACCCCGAACTATCGGCCGACTAAAAGTCTGCGGTGTGCGTTACACTAAAGGGGTCTTCCGCAGTCCAATCAAGGAGAACTGAACGATTTATTGCAGGAAGTATGGGTTTACCTTAAAAGGCTATTTTATATGTAAGGTATCGGAACTGTCCTTAAACGAGGTCAGTAAATGTAACGCTGTGTTTATTACGTAAAATTGACGCTTCCTCTTCACTTTAGGTGTATGTCCGTGTTTTTGTTAAAAACTAATATTTAAAAGAGGATTTTTTATGTATTTCTACGATAGATTTTCAACCTTATTACAATATTGGAAGGTTAATGTTCGATGGGTAAAATTTTACAGATTTGGGTAGACTGACTTGCTGTCGACTATTCGCAGCACACTTACTGCGGAATTCAATATTCTATCTCTAGATTTGCTGGGGCTAATGTCAAAATTCTATTTCTAGTAAGCAAATCCAGAGATAGATAGGTTATTGGGAACGGCCGTAAACCTATATTTTATCTATGTGCAGGATGTAGTTCCCACGGAATGTGGGAGAAACCGCGAGAAATTGCTAGTATGGAATATACCTATAATTCTATTTATCATCATCTTGGTACCCATTTAATTGCGTTTCTACATAACATTTAAACCAAGAAGTTTAATACCTATCAGTCTATTCGTATTCTAAGAAATCCAAGTCTAACTAGTTCCTATAAACTTGCTTGAATGGAAGAACCACTTATTTATTTCTTTCCTGTTCTGTATCTCTATTGTTTGTACAAAAAATCTATACTAATATTATAAAGCTGAAGAGTTTGTTTGTTTGAACGCGCTAATCTCAGGGACTACTGGTCTGATTTGAAAAATTATTTCAGTGTTCGATAGCCTATTTATCGAGAAAGGCTATAGGCAACTTTTATCCGGGTGCGCCAAGTAGTTCCCACGGGACGCGGATGAAACCGCTGGCAGAAGCTCGTCATAAAAAAATAACCACAATACATATGACAAAAACTTACACACCGCAAGCAAAACTATTCTTTTGTCGTATATAAGAAACACATCACTACCGCAGCTTGATCAAAATTAATGTTGATATGGTCCTCTATAAGATAACTCACATTCAGGCCCAAATTGAGGACCTAGGTATTCATAACCGCATCCAAATCAACCACTAAACCAGTTACCCCAAAGTCCTCATTTAGTGAATAGAACAAGAATTTTAAGTACCAATTTGCACCAATCTCCTTTATTTGCTACCCATCCAAATTGACCACAATTTTCAACCACACACTCACCTCTAAAAGGACTTAAACGCCCGCTTGTTAAACAAAGCATTTTCAACTCTAAAACTTCTAAACTAGTTCCTAACGCAATTAAAATTTGAATGCAATTTAACTAGATTCCATGGAACTCATTGCAAAACAGATTATGTTGGAATTAAAGCTTTTGAATATAGAACGTTGATGTAATTTTCTACAGTAAAGTATAATAATAATTAAGTTCCTGTTTTTTTCGGAATTGAAAGTGCATTTTTAAGAGCATAAAAGTCTTTATTTTTTCAAAGTGAGTTTCATTACGCGTATTGTTGTAGAAGTTAACTGACAGAATTACCATGGTGCGTTTAGTTCAAAGAATTGTGAAGCAATTTGAACTACAACTAGAATAGGAACATTCTTTGGCATTCTATTCTTATAATTTTTTTTTATTAAAACAAACGAAGACCTTTCTTTGCTTCTATAATGTAAGTTTTTCATCATAGAAGTTTGCCCCTTTATGAGTTTTTGTCACACAAGATTTGGAAATCTCATCTTCCATGTTTCTAGCTGGTTCAAAATTAGAAATTATAATCTAACCGTTATTCGCTGTTAATAAACCTCCGCACTTTATCGTTAAGCAGCATCCGCCAGCGGCTTCACCCGCGACCCGTGGGAACTATTCCGCACACCCGGATAAAAAATAGCCTTTAGCCTTCTTCGATAAATGGGCTATTTAAGACTGAAAAAAATTTTCAAATCGGACCAGTATTTCCTGAGTTTAACGCGTTCAACCAAACAAACTCTTCAGCTTTATAATATTAGCATGGATTTCAGCTAACACATGCCAACTATCCATATTTGTTCCATTAAAGCCTGAATTATTTAAATCTAAATTATTATATTTCAGAAGCTCATAATGGAAGAAATAGAAAGCCATCCCCTACTGCAAATCACTCCAGAAACTGTCAAGAAGGTGAGACAGCTCTGTGATATAGATGACGTGAAGAGAATCAATGAGTCGCTGGATATAGTGGAAGAATGGATCAAGAAACAGGATCATTTGGTTGAAGGGGGCAAATATCTATGTAAGTTTTTGATTTTGTTTCAATAAACTAGCCGTTATGGTCTTATGGGCTGCGAGTTGATCGAAAGAGTTACCGCGGGCCTGGCACACAAAGGGCTCCCACCGTTGAGATAAGAAACAGCTGTCGCATAACAAAGAAACATTCAGTATACTAAATTGTTTAAGATTACAAATTTTGAGATTCTTAGGGCCAGTTCCACAAGTTACAGATAACGTTCTAGATGATTATCTGACAGATACTGCCATAGTATATAAGTAATATAAAATTAAAAACATTTTCATGACATTATCTGTCAAGTAGCAATCTAGAGCTAAATTGAAATCTCTGAAACTGGCCCTAACTATTTTTATACCCAAAGTTACTTTATACCGAACCGTTAGAAATTGCCTAAAATATTATGTTACTGTGTTTTTTCTAGTCTACCAAGATTATCTAACAATCAAAGATTGCTAAGTTAAATACACCCCAAATGCACGCATCAATCATTACTTTAAATAAATCTAAATTAAAAATATGCTATTGATTTTCAGGTAGATCCCTCTTAGAGCGAGTATACCTCCTCTCGAAAGGGTCAGTAGAAGAGACGAAGAGGAGGGTAGAAAGACTGCTGACGTCACGAGGAATGATGCCTGAACTCGTGATGAACAGGACCGTCGAGGAGTTTGAAGCTCAGTGGGAAGTAGTGTAAGTAAAAATTGTTGTTCTCTATATTTATACTAATATTATAAAGCTCAGGAACTACTTGTCCGATTTGAAAATTTCTTTCAGTGTTAGATAGCCCATTTATCGAGGAAGGCTATAGACTACTTTTAATTCGGGTGCGCTGAGTAGTTCCCACGGGACGCGGGTGAAATCGCTGGCAGAAGCTAGTTATTAAATATTTTCCATGTCAATATTGATTTTTCACCCAGATCGACCATTTGACCTAGAAACGGTTATTATAGATAAGTTTATCAAATCAGTACAGGGAGCAAACTAAAAAACAACTGATACACTCAATCAATGATCGATAATGCTGGTATAACAATTATTTTTCTATTTTTGCTTCTCTCTGTTATTTTTATAAATATAGAATACATCTGCCCTTTCTTATTATTTTTTACATACTTTTCAAAGATTCAGGCTGTAAAAGAACAGGATATGTAAACTTTTTTCATGTTTTCAGCAATTACGTTCCTTTACCAAAGCTGCACCCAGTAGACCAATCCAGGGTGATGGTGACACAGTTCCTCACGGACAAACTGGATCCCTTCAGCATCTTGACTTACTTTAGATATTGCTTTCTGGTAAGACACTGGTATTTTTTTTGCATACGTTAGTACAGTTTTCTTTGAATTTCTTTGAAGCTGGCTAAGGCAGTACAAACACTCGAAATATAAGAAAAATGTGAGCTATCAAACACTTGACTTTAGAGTGGCAAAGTTATAATAGCGTCCTAGCCGATTATCGGCTTCGGCGGCTGTTCTCATATTAGGAGATCAGCCAGCTGCGCAGGACATATTATAGTGCACAAGCATTTGCGCAGACACAGGTGCACTCCCTATTCCCTCACTCTCATAACCCGATGGGACGGCAATCCGACACGACCGGTGAGAGATCAGGCGCAGGACCGACNCGGCGGCTGTTCTCATATAAGGAGATCAGCCAGCTGCGCAGGACATATTATAGTGCACAAGCATTTGCGCAGACACAGGTGCACTCCCTATTCCCTCACTCTCATAACCCGATGGGACGGCAATCCGACACGACCGGTGAGAGATCAAGCGCAGGACCGACATTAAAGTGCTCTCCGATGCACGGGTGTATCAATCACCAACTACCAACTCCGGACTGCTTTGTGAAAGTTTCTAAAACCCACAAAGCGATTTCGGCCCGTCCCGGGAATCGAACCCGAGACCTCGTGCTCAGCAGTCGGCTATGCGACAACTAGACCAACGAGGCAGTTATACGAACAAATCCTTCCATTTTTATATTGACAAAGTTTCGTTTCTACACAACTTTTGGCATTTGAGAAAATCATGGGATCAGTGTTTTTCCAAGAATTTATTGAAAATTACTTTTTAAATTAATGATTTGTTCTTTATTAACCCACTTTATTAATATGTGTTTTTTTTTCAGATCGGAGAATACAGAATAAACTACGACTACACGACTTCAGAAAGATTCGTGATCGATCTAACGAACATACACCTGGGTCTGCTTAGTAAATTAAATCCTATTGTTATAAAGAAAGCTGAAGTATTATGCACTGTAAGTACCAAACAATTATTACTATTAAGACAAAAGCAGATCTATCTGTCTGTCGGGCTTACCCTCCGAAACTACTGAACAGATAGTCTAGAGCCTAAAAAAAGACATATACCTGGGTTACTTTTTATCTAATTGAGGTAAGTGGTTCAAAGCATGTGAACGAATCGCGGTATACAGCAGCCTACCTATCATTATAAAAAATCGGACGACTTGAGAACCTCCTCCTTTTTTAAGTCGTTAAAAATAAACTAACCTGAGTTTACAAAAACAGTTTGACGCCTATTTAATTAAGTATAGCAATAAGACGCTTAAAATAAATACATTGTTATCAACTTCTACTTAAAGTTAAAAACAGCGATATAGTAAAAAAACAACACCTACATTCCTAGACAAGTTGTTCTACAAAAATACCCCTTACATTTAATAAGTGGTACTTTAAGTTAAGTGTAGAAGTAAGCCTCTTCAAATTTAACGAGACAATTAGGTACTAAATAATAACATGATTCTAGGCAGCTACTAAAACTTTCCACGTGGAAAATTGCAAAAATGGTTAATCAGTTTTGGAAGAGTATTTACAATAGTTATTCTATTCTGCTTCAATAAATAATGTATAATAATGACGTCCAGAGCAATTTTCAGCCACGGCAGCTGTTTTAATATTAGGAGATAAGCCAGTTGCGCAGGACAGATTTTAGATCACAGGCATTTGCGTAGGAACCGGTGCACTCCCTATTTCTTCTCTTTCATAGACCGATAGGACGGCAATCCGACACGACCGGAGAGAGATCAGGCGCAAGGCTTATATACATTCACGTGCCCTCCGATGCACGGGTGTATCATTCATCAACCTCCAGACTCCGGGCTGCTTTGTGAAAGTTGCTTAAACCCACATAGCAATTTAGAACTAATCCGGGAATCGTACTCGAGATCCCTACACAGCAGTCGCGCTATGCGACTATTAGACCAAAGAGTCAGTTCAATAAATGTATTAAAAATTTTGTTTTTCTCCTATCAACGATGTTCTATAATTATTATTTTTCCAATTACAGGAAGGAATTGGCACAAAAATCAAAGGCATCCACATTTTGAACGCGCCACCATTCATTGACAAGCTGGTCTTCCTTCTGAAGCAAGCTCTTCGGGAGAAGGTGGCTAACAGAGTCCATGTTCATAACACGTACGAGGATCTGCACAAGCATATACCCAGGGATATGCTGCCTAAAGACTATGGTGGTGATGAGCAGTCCGTTTCCAAATTATGCGGTACGTTTATATAGAAATTCCTTTAATAGCTGACTAATGTATATAAAATATAAAGTTGAACAGATTTATCATTTTAAAAACGTCTTTTTCAAGTAATTCAGTATATTATGTTTACTTGTACTCGTGTGTATACCTGACGCAAAAAGTAGGGGTAATATAAGTTTGATAGCTGTGAGTATCTGTCTGTCTGTGACAGCGTAAGTTTTAAATAGTTGAACCAACGTTGATGCGATTTTATCTGAAACTCGTTTTATTAAATATTCAAATGTTAGTTTAATTTAATTTCGTTTAGCGCGTTTCGACAAATCCGCGGCTACCTTATTAGCAAGATGATAATTATTAATGTGCATTATGAAATGGTTAAAACAATCACGCGACATTCCAAAAGAAAATCCACTGTTATAATAATTCTTTATTTTTCAGATCAATGGAAGGAGCAATTGAGAACAGAAGAAGCGAAGAAAAAGATCAAAAGTTTAGAAAAGATGGTCAGTGACGAATCTAAGAGACAAACTTCTAAGTTCAATGAAGAATACCTGGGGATGCCTGGATCTTTTAGAAAATTAACTGTAGATTAGGTTAATTTTAAGTTTTATTAATTATGGGCCTGTTTTCTATTATATAGACGTTTGTAGTTCATATTAGCAGATTTTGTTTTTGAGTTTATATAAGTGTAGAATAAAATAAAATTTCTCAATATTCTTATGAGGTTTACAAGTCAGTTAATAGAATACCATTAACGACCTTCTAGAATAAACGAAAGGTACTTTGGGTAACTTTTTTAAAATTCGGTCGTTATTTAATTTAATTGAAAAGGCAAAATGGCACTAATGATGTGAGTTATTTGGCAATATGTGGTACTTTGGAAGGGTGTGTTTTTAACCTAACTAGTGAATGCTCATATTGATGCAAAATAATACTTTTTTTTACCAATGTTCGGTTTGAACACACCCGAAGATAGTCATTAATTATGGGAAACTTTTTGTAGCCAACATTTTATCATAAAATAAACTTAGTAAATTATATAGGTAATGGTAGAACTAAGATCATTTCAAACTGTAAAAAGGTGTAGAAAATAAGAACAATGAAAAAAACTAGAAAATAATTAAAATGTTTGTCATTATTATCAGTCTTTTTATTTAATAAAATATATGAAAATCTTAAATATACTTATTTACATAATTAGACATTTATTGCTAAATATAAAATATCTAATTTATAAAAGTCTAAAGTTCTAAGTTTCAAAGTTGTTGTGCGATTATGGTTTTTAAATTAAACTGTAATTTTTTGAAATAAAAACTTTAATATTTTTACCTGACTCGATATATTTCAGAACCTCTATCACTTTTTATCTTTTTAAGTAAGACTTTTCAGAAGACTTTATCTTTTAAAATAAGTGCTTTTCAAGATCTTTCGTATGACATGATGATGATGATGATGATATGATGGCCTCCTAGCCGATTATCGGCCACGGCGGCTGTTCTCATATAAGGAGATCAGCCAGCTGCGCAGGACATATTATAGTGCACAAGCATTTGCGCAGACACAGGTGCACTCCCTATTCCCTCACTCTCATAACCTGATGGGACGGCAATCCGACACGACCGGAGAGAGATCAGGCGCAGGACATAGGATTCATCACTATTGCACGTTGGACAAGTTTGAACTCGTTGTTCACTGCTGGACACAGACCTCCTCCAAGCTGGGGGGATTTGCCCATACTCACCGCGCTGGGCATGCGTATAAGGAGAAAGTCAACAAATATTTCTTAAATGGTCTAAAACACAATGTTCGTGCATGGGGAATTGAACTTACTTGCTATAGCTAAAGTGTTTTTTGGAAAGTGAAGTTAAAAGGCTACCACATGACATTGGCAGTAAATTTCTTCCTTACTATAGAAGAAATAGATAAAGCAGGTCCGGAGTGGCCAACTTTTCGATTGCGACTTAGTCCAGTCGACGACGTATAGCGTTCGATTTAAGAGATATATGTGATTGTTAGATAATTTATGAAAGTCGATACGCCTAGGAAGGATGTTACTTGTGAGATGACGGCAGATAGAATAGTATGGAAGAAGAAAACATGCTTCACTGACCCCAAATAAATTAGCATAGCGCTACTGCCGATCACAGGTCTCGGGTTCGATTCCCGGGCCAGGCCGAAATCGCTTTGTGGGTTTTAGAAACTTTCACAAAGCAGCCTGGAGTATGGAAGATGGCGGTGTTAAACCCCCGTGCCTGGGAGGGCACGTAAAGCCGGCGTCCTCGAATGCTACTCAGTAGCAGTCGTATATAAATCCACGTCACAGGCCGTCAGCCAGATTTGAGAAAACTCTGACACTAGGGCTTGTTTGGTGATTAAACCTACAGCTCACTCGCTAAGAAGAAGAAGTATAAGGGCAAGAATATGATGTGATTGGTAAATATACAAGGTGCCGAAAAAAAAACAGTAGATCTTGGGTTTTATAAAGATAGCCATCCCTGAATTACATAGATACTATTTCACATTAAAAACTCATGTAACCTATAATGAACGCATCATAAAAGTGTTCTTCCTTTATTGTTTAGCTTCATTTTACTATCCATAATGAATAAGACTATTAAAGAAAAATACTAACATTATTATTATGACTAGCTTCTCCCTGGGGTTTCACTCATCTCGTGGGAACTACTTCCCGCACCCGGGTAAAATTAGCCGATAACCTTCCTCGATAAATAGCCTGTCTCACACTGAAATCATTTTAAGTATCAATTTAATTTTTATGTCCAAATCGGTTCGGTGGTTTCTAAGACTACGGTAGACTAAACAAACAAACTCCTCAGCTTTATAAATAACTAGCTTCTGCCAGCGGTTTCACCCGCGTCCCGTGGGAACTCCTCAGCTCACCCGGATAAAAAGTAGCCTATAGCCTTTCTCGACAAATGGGCTATCTAACACTGAAAGATTTTTCAAATCGGACCAGTAGTTGCTGTGATTAACGCGTTCAAACAAACAAACAAACAAACTCTTCAGCATTATTATATTAGTATATATGTTAATGGAAATGTATAAAATTTAGGAATTGCATACAACTCCTAGGAAATGTATACAATTCCGAAGCTGTTTAGGAAATGTATAAAATATTGTTTTAAAAATTATTTAATAGATACATATCCTGGGAGATCTATACATTTCCTAGGAATTGTATATAATTCCTATATCGTATTAGGAAATGTATAAAAAGAAGGCTTTCTGTAATAAATCATCTTGTTAAAATGAGAATAATATTTTTTATGAAGGCACTCGTTGAGGTAACCAGGTAATCTGGTAATAATTATAGCGTAAAATATAATACGGGAACTATTTTTTTGAGCTGTTATTTAAATATTCGAGATGTTATTATGATCAGTTGAAAAACATATTGAGCAGTTATTTAATTTAATGGCGGTTGATTAATTATTGTGACAGTAAAACATGGACAATAAAAAAAACAATTAGTTGGGTTATTTTATCATACAATGTCAATTCTAAAAATAATTAAGCAGTCCAATAATAGAATGAGCAGTAAAAATGACGGAATGAGCAGTTCGATAAATAGATCAGCAGATCATAGCGAGGGAACTCCGTTTCGTGACCTAAATTTTTATTTTCGAAATTCATTGTCCATAACAAGTTTGTCATAAACTATAATTAAAGCTTATATATAGGCTTTAATGGCAAAACTATATAACTATATAATTTAATGGCAAAACTATATATAACTATATAATTTAATGGCTTTAATGGCAAAAACGAATCGCTGTAAATCCGACTCCACGTAGTCTTGTCTGCCCTACCCCTAGAGTGTAATTCAAAATCGCGTAGGCGCGGAGGGGCGAGGCGGCCCGCGAGTTGAGGAGCAGGTGGTTGTAACACTCGCCACCGCGGCTGAGGCTGGCCGGCTCAGCCGGCCAGCTGCTCCGCAGCGCCGGAGCCATGACAGAAATCATGCCTGCTGCATGATGCATGCTTGATTGCATGTTGCCTGCTTGCTTGCATTTTACTACTTCATTGTTTATAGAATTGCTTAGAATGAGATTTCTTACCAACAAATTCCGATTTGTTACTGCCCACACGTAACTGCTACTTACACTTACTTAACTTACCAAAACTGCTAATTACAACTGCCCCGTTAAATGAGTGCCATATAATATCTTCATATTATCTTACTAATTAAAGCGTCAAAAATCACATTTCCGATTGCTATTTAGGAAATGTATAGATTTCCTAGGAAATGTGTCCAATATAATTTATTTCACACATTTCCGGGCTATTTTAGGAATTACATACATTTCCTAGGATTTGTGTACAATGACGGATTACATACATTTCCGTTAACATATATAGATACAACAATAAAATAATAGTATACAGCAGAAATATGTAAGAATAAAATAGTACTTTTACGCGCTATTATTATTTATTGGTATAAAAAGTACCTTTTCAGTTAATTATTCAATAGCACTTGATAGAACTAGTTATCTCATTCGAACGAGGGTCTATCGACTCGTGCGCACCGCAGTGAGCTAGGTAATAATTTAATTCAATTACTCAAAAACTTATTGTTTTAGTATGTCAAGATTTTGAATGAAAAAAAAAACAAAATTTTAGAGCCAGTTTCTAGATAACTATCGGGCATGGCATAGACATGTTTTAATTTTTTTTCTATGGCATTAAAGGTCAGAAAGCTGTGTAACACTTTATTTGGAACCTGTAAAATTGTCCATAAGATTGCTCGACTCATGCTCTTTTTTACTGACATCATAAACGATGATTTATCATAAACGACGGTTTTTCATAAAGCAACTGTCGACTTGGAAGATTAAACGTGCAAATTCACAGTTGTTTTATTTAAGAAAACTGACGATCATGTCACCGGTTACTTTGGCTGTTGTGTAATAATACTCAAAATATAAAATACCTATTCTAGAATTAATTTTTAAAATGAAATTAGAGGCGACGCCCCTTTTGAAGTTCAGACCAGATACAGTTTTGGAAGTGAGAAAAGAACTTAATTTGGATCAAGATGCTATTGATAAGATGATGCAGACCTTTGAAGATTGGATTGCGAAGCAGAATCATTTTACTAGAAAGGAATTTGGTAAGTTTTTGCTACTTTTCATATAGATACTAAGTGTTCCCTGCGATTTTACTCGTTTCTCGATGGAACTTCTTCGAGTATTTGGATAAAAAGTAGCTTATGTCATTCTTGGACTCTAGACAATCTGTGCACGAATTTTGATTAAAATTTGTTCAGTAGTTTTGGATGGAAGCATGACAGACAGACAGAGTGACTTTGGCATTTATAATATTGTTAAGGATTTTCAATTAGTGTGAGGTGACATTTCATTTCGCTCCATCGCAAAAGCAAGATAATTATGTCCCATATAAGATATCGTCCTTTTTGAACATAAACAAATGTGTTTTTAGGGTTCCGTACCCAAAGTGTAAAACGGGACTCTAATAATAGGACTTCACTGTCTGTCCGTCCATCTGTATCAAGCTGCATCTCAAGAACCGTATCAATATCAATTGAAGTTTGAAATTTCCACAGGTGATGTATTATTATTGCCACAATAGCAACAAATACTGAAAACTACAGTAAAAATAATATTTTAGGGGTCCATACAAGAAACGAGATTTTTATAGTTATTTTTTTATGGTACAGAACCCTTCTTGCTCTAGTCCGACTCGCACTGGGCTTTTTTTAAAACTAAGATTGAAGAAATTGTTTAATGCTTGACTAACAATGTATTAAATCAGTTGATACATCCCAAAGACTATAAAACCACTTGACTGCGCATATAGTGCCCCCGCGCTCGCCAAACATTAGAGTTTTCACGCTTATATAGGCTATGATCCTAGTAAGAATCTTTAGTTGTGACCAAGTCTATGACCTCTGCACACGCAAAATTATTACAAATTATTGTGGGTTTTATTTGGTTAATAAAATACAAAAATGCCATCATGCGCGTTGAAATGGTGTGGGAAACATTCCAGGACATCTAGTTACAAAAAGTGTGGCATAACTTTTCATAGATAAGTAAACAATACCAAAATTTGCGTTTGATTTAATTAGATTACGAAATTCCCCAGGGGTCTATTTAAAATGGTGGTTGGTGAACCGCGCGCCCGCTCGTTGATGTCTTTTGGGAAAGTCCCTTTCTTTCATTAAGAAATTGTAATGCGTTTATCTCTTTCTTGCCCTTTGTATTCCTATCGAAGAAATTTGTGCTGCTATCTTTATGGATGAAGTCGATATCGACAATTATAAATATGAAATAGAATCAACAAATCATTTGATTGAATTGGCGAGATGCATCATT
>NWSH02000008.1:6235862-6278756 GCA_002382865.2 Heliothis virescens
GAGCTTGTTTTTCCCTTTTTAGTTTGTGGTTATTTTTTGCAGTCGGGTTTTTTGTTTTTTGTTGTTAAACTGTTCTCAAAAATCCCGCATTCGAAGTATACTCTAGGCAACAACAATAGACTTATAATAATGTACGAGAACCTCCTACAAATTGCCAATTACTGTACTACCTTGGTTGTAATAAACTTTTCTACTGATACAATTTATCAATCACAACACGAATACCAACAGTAATGAACATGTAGGTACCTACTACCTAAATGCTGCTTTGTTTACCATGTACAGACAACAGCACATCAAGTTACCAGAGTCTGTCAAATTTCTACAATAGATTTTCAACCTTATCACAATGGAGGTAGGTTAATGTTTGGTTGGTAAAATTTTACAAATTCGTATACGCTGACCTGCTGTTGTCTGTACCTTAGGTAAAGTAAACTAGTAAACATTGTTCTCAGAATGAGATCCTTTTTCTAGTCACGTCTGAAGGCCTGTTGATTTTGGGTATTATGTCTTTTTATACCTTATAAATATATTTATTAAGCTCACGTTTTCGTCATTTGAAGTGGAGCGTATGAAGTTTGGGAGACGAATGCGGAAATTGGTGTTTTGATTTGAAATATAAAATTAGTGCGTGTTTCAGGCTACTTCTTGGTATGGTAAACAACGCGATTGGTGTTATTAATAATTATTTGAATAGTAGATATTGTAATAAAGAGATAAAATTCTAAGCTATCGCTAAGCTATATATTGGATCTATTCGTAGACTCCGTGTTCAAAGAACATTCACTCTAGATGTAGTTTAATTGTTTGTTTGCTTGAACGCGCTAGGTAATCTCAGAAACTACTGGACTAATTTGAAGAAAATCTTTCAGTTGTAGGTAGCTTATTCATCGAAGAAGTGTGTTCAATAAAACTGCTAGTAGATGCTAGTATTTAATGTAGCATAATAATATTAACTGAAAACTAAGTCCCATTGTACACATAGTACGCAGTTGCAGTTGAAATAGAATTCCCAGTACGCGAAGTTTTTGATTCAATTATATGTTAGCGGCTGTACTCATAAATGTTTAAATACAGTTGAGATTTGAATTTGTTGACATCCAACTTACCTACTTAATTACCTACCTCTATTGATGTTTCTTTAATAATTAATTTCCCTCTTTCAATATATTTATTGGTTTATTCAGAAGAAACTATAGCTTCTTAACGAAACTTCACCAGTATTGACTTGTTTGGAAAAGATTGATCAAAGCGATGCTGAAGACAAGATCTGTGTTTGATTGTATCTTATCAAATAATCACTCGAGTATTTTTTATTTTCTGTTAATTGGCTTATCTATCGAGACGTATGTATCGTGCATAGTTAGCAGTTTTAATACCTACGATTAGGTATAATGTGCCACTATTGTTCTGCCGCAGTATAAAGATATCTAAAAATAATTTCCACGTAAATATTTTTCACGTAAAGTTTACTATCAAATCGTTTAGATTCATCTTCTATGACATATTTAACTTCATATGTCACAGCCGTGCCTTCATTATTTCTTCCTAGACAGGCGTCCTAAACCTTTTCTTTATTGTCTCCTTTCTTTTTTTTCGCAGACCGAACAAGATTTTCACTTAAATCACTGAGTTGTCCCGATAAACGAATATTTATGTAAATGCAGAGTTTCCCGGCGACCGCATAAAACTGTACGATATTCCGCGCGATCTCTGCACAATTTCTCATTGCGAAGTCGTTTATGTCAGGCCAAGGCGGGCAGTGGTTCGATTCCCGTTGGACGATTTGTTTTGTCTTGTTAGCGCCTTGGGATATAGCTTGTTCGAACTTGTTTGAAATAGGAAATTATTTGAACAAGGAAAATGAGTCACAAATTACTGCATGTGGCTACTAAGATTTTCTTAATAAAAATGTATGTAAAAGTAGTTCAACCATGATGAAGATACAGCATTTTCAAATAAAATTCTCTCGAAGCGAGTGAAAAATAGATAAATACACTCGCAACTCACCTTAACGTGAAACATTTTTGCGAAGTGCAATATTTCACACGTTAAGTAGCTGCATGCTATGTAAGAAAACCAAGTTATTTTAAAGAGACTGGCCATTAAGCTAGCTATCCAAAAACGCTTAGCTTGAACTACGGTAGAAAATCGCGCAATACTGAACGGATAAAATAGTTTCACTTTTATGTTTAAATGTATTTTTGTAGCTCTAATGATTGTATAAAATAAATTGAGTATGATTGTTTGACTTTAGTACATCATATTTCAAATGTAATTTAATGCATTTTCAATGAATTTAAATATTTTAAATAAGACCATCTAATAAGGTAATAATACAATAGAAGGTTTCACTTTCGTTGTATTATTTCAAAAAGTAAGCTGTGGGAAGACAAGCGAAGCCAGAAAAGTGTTATGTGTATGTTAGCTCTGATAAATCAGGCCTTCTTGCCAGCAACCCGCATCTTTATCTTTAGCGTCCTAAGTATTATCTTATCGTGATTGCCATTTTAGGCTGTTTTACTACTGGTATGTATTTCAGACTTTACCAAGAATTCTTCATGAATAACCTACAGCCCAAAAAAGCTGGAAAAGTAAAATCTAGTACTTTTTGCATGACGAGCACACATAGTAAACGATTACAAGAAAATTATCTCATCAAACTTTTAATACGTCGTTACTAATAAAAAAATAAATGTAGGTACCTTACAGCACATTTACACTAGTGAATTTTCCGCGCAGGGGTTATACGAACGAGAACAAACAATTTATAACTGCTGGTAACCCGAATCTGGCGATTTTTTTCCGCTCTGAATCTGTTAAGTGTGAATACTAGGTTATGGTACACGCGACAAACATCCGCAAGTTTCTAAAGCGCTATTTCCTTCTATGTAACACATAATTCCTAACTGCGACGCTCAGGTGTCACGTTTGCAATTTCTAGACTTACGTGAGCAGTAAAATTCTTCCTCAACGCCGTTGGCGTCATCTAGAAATGTGCCCAAGAGGCTCTTGGAATGATCGTTGGATTGCAATGCTTAACCACTGGCCAAAACAAAAGGAAGACGGTACTATTATGATTGTACTATTATGACGGTACTAATATGATGTCAATACCTTAAACCTTTTTACATTACCTACTAGATTTTTTTATCGCAAGATCAAAGTAGTATCATAATACAAGCCCAAAACCACTTCTTGTCAGAGCTTAGTCAAACGCACACTGTACGAATATGACCAACGCTGAAGTGGAAGTCTGATTTAGACATTCTAATTGATAGATCCAGCAGACTATGAAACCACCTTGTAATACCGGCCGATAATGGGTTGTTAACAAGCTGATAACTCGTTGCTAACAAGCTGACTATAACTCGAACAGGATTATAGCCTAGGCTTCTAATCTCAGCTAAACTTAGAACGAGGCTACATTTACTAAAATTAGACTAGAAACTGTTACGGATTTATCTACATCTACAACCCACAAATTCTAGTTCATTCAAAGCCTGTATCATCGTTCGAAGCATGTGCCAGCCTCTTATCATTAAAAAAACTTCGTTATTGGTATTTAAATATCAAAATCACACGAAAATACCTCGATAAGACCAAAGCGGGAGCGGTTTACTAAACAGTCAAGCTCGCAACCACTAGAATTGGAATTCGAGACGGAATTCTCTTTAAAAGGGTTATAGCTATCTAAAACTTTTGTAAACAGGCGGTAATCAAAATAAGTGGTTAGTAAATTGAAGTCTAGGCTAGAACATTGTTTGCGTAAGTAAAGCTAAACAGTTAGTTTGTGGATGAAGTGTGGGACGCGCAGAGGTTAAAAGTTTTCACCCCGGTTTGCTGTTGACTTTGCAACGAATCGCAATGTGAAGAGATTGTAACTTGACGCGTGGTTCAAGTTTACTTTACAAACAAAATCTTGCGTTCATAGGTTTACGTTGTCAGTTACTATCGTCGTGATAAAAGTGCTGAAAGGATTTGTGTATTTAATTCCTCCAAAATAATTGTGGGAAGGAAATTGATATGCTCTGATCTGAGTAGTCCATTTGAAACATGTACGTGACCTTAGAGTATTTTTGGAACACTACAAGAATATAGTCGCAAAATATATCAGCAGCTGCCGCATTTGTTAGCAGCATCTGTTGAATATTCTAAGGTTGAACTTACAAAAAATAAACAGAGAAAATACCTCAATATAAAGATGATAAAAACGCCAGCTAAATCCAGTAAATCTAGCATCAAAAACGCTTGCGGTAAAAGAAAGCTCGGTATAAACGTCAAATACCTCCAAACGAGATAGGAGGGAATCTCTTTACTCCGCCACGAAACCATGGTAGTACTTACTAACGAAATTCAATTACTGACGACAAAGAGTAAAAATATTCTTTTCCGGGTCTGAGAGGGAATAAAATAAAATGGTGTCTAACTACGGGTAGGTATTCAATAGCGGATACGGCTGTC
Source organism: Heliothis virescens (assembly GCA_002382865.2). Taxonomy (NCBI): domain Eukaryota; kingdom Metazoa; phylum Arthropoda; class Insecta; order Lepidoptera; family Noctuidae; genus Heliothis; species Heliothis virescens. The sequence continues at coordinate 6,240,327 of NWSH02000008.1, forward strand.
CGAGTCGTGACTCGTGACGGGAATTGTAGAGCATTTTTCCGATACGAGTATGAGAGTGAGTGCAATGGAATTTAATCTGGAATGAAGGGAATCATCCCGTTTATTTGACTATTGTTAGCATGTTTTACGCATATGGAATGAGCTAACAAAAAAAGCTAACTAGTATTCACTCACACGAATTGTGCAGCATTTTTAGTTTTGTTTGCTTATTATTTTAGGGAATATAAATATGGAATGTTTATACAACTATTTTCAGAGCGCTAGTTTATGTGCTAGGTATTTTGTTAAACACTAAAAACAACCGACGGAACAGTTTATCTAAGTACATACCAACGGCCGGATAATTTATTTGAAGGGTAGTAGAACTGACCCCTAAGTGTAAATATGCGCTTAGCCTGAGCAGTTCAGGAAAAATAGCCTGCTCCATGATTAATGAATGATCTCTTAAAAAGCTAAATTAAAATAATTTATTCCAGAGCGTTCCTATTTAGTCGCATTAAAAATGTAAACTAAACTTCCCGCTTTGCTTATCCTGCTATCCTTGAGCGTAAATTAGATACTTGGGGAGATTCAAAAGGTACAGGACTCAAAGTTTTAGAGATAGCAGCTAATTAGTGGGATTTTATGCCAGTCTGTCGTTACCTACTAAAAGAGTTCAGCGCACTTGAAAAAGCTGTTGCATTAATGCGTGGAAGCGGAGTGTGCTGTGCTAAGAACATTACACGGGTTGTTTGCAGTTGTTCAACTGGTCTCACGGCCATTAGGTTCAAATGCTATATCTTAGAAATATCTTTGTTTTATAAAAGTGAAATACCAAATATTTTGAGTTTCTAGATTTATGTAAATTTTAGTATCTTATTCAACTCTTACGTTTTAAAGAGTTTATATTTTATCTTAAAATAAGTTTTAAAAAGTGAAAAATAATGAATCTCTCGCGTAAACTACATTCTTATGCTTAGGTACCTTAGAAAAACTATCCAACCGTGTAAAAATAGCTAGAAATTCTGAAGCAGAAAAGCTGGCGACACGGATTTTTAGTGTTCACAAATCTCAACGAACGTATCTTGGTTCACGGAACCAAGAATAAGACGACGAAAATATAAACGAGACACTCTTTAAAGAAACTGTTCAAGAAAATGTGCTTGTTCATGTTACTTAGGAGTAACATCATGGAGAAGCAAAAACTCAGTGAAGTGTTAATGCGGTAGGTAACGATAGCCTACGTAGATAATGGAGGATTAAAGTGGAAATTGGGGCTACAATTTAGGTTATGCCTGTACCCACATGTAAGGGTTGAGATCTTAAGCATGTGTTCCTAATATCGTATCCTAATATTAACACCAAAAAAACACTCGAGTTTGAAAAGCAAGTTTAGTGCCAAATAACCGTCTGCTAAGTTTTGAGTTTACAAACAATCTCATCAACTATGTCAGAATAAACGAGCTGAGACGTGTTAAATGGTTATCACTAGCCTCAAGAAGACGTTGAATAATTCTTGGTCCCCGGCAATCAATCAGGGGATTAAAGTCTAGACAAGTTTAATGTCAAAGATATTAATAAAACTCCCGGATTAAGCGCTAATTCACGATCACCAGATAAATGTGTCAAAATAGATTAAAATCATTTAGTTTGTTTTATGTTCGGGCCGTTCTATAGGTCAACGGTTAGCATTATATTTGTACAATCTGTTTCTCTACTGTAAATAATTGAGCTGTTGTTTATTTAGTCAGTTCGTTATTAGTTTTCATAGACTGTGATAAATGTTTTGAATTTAAAACGGAAAAATATAGGTACCTGTACAATGTAAAAAAAACTGAACAAGTAAATAGTTAGTTCATACTTGTAGCTAATGGAGGTTTGTACAGACGACAGCAGGGCAACGTATGCGAATCTGTCAAATTTTACCAGTCAAACATTTACCAACCTCCATTGTGATAAGGTTGAAAATCGATTGCAGAAATTTGTCAGATTGTGGTAACTTGATGTGCTGTTGTCTGTACTTAAATCTAAAGCAAACTAAGTGAGCTCTAAAATAGTTGATACAAATATCACTCAGTGTCTGACCTGTTTGTATTATTGTACTAGAAAGGTAGGTACAGAAAATCAGCAGACAGCTTCTAGAATGGGAGTGCTTTTATTTTCGTCTGAAAAATATTTGCGAAGTAAGTTGTTGGTGGTAAAATATTGAACATGGTAGCTTTCTTCGAAGATGCTTTCACTAGTCTACGTAATAACAGAGTAGTGCGGCTTAGATTACAATAATTAATCATGTTGTGAACACAATGCCATCCGCGCCATCGCTGATTGATTAATATTAAGTGCTTTGACGACCTATCAATATCTAAATGATCGATTTAGAACGATGGATTAATGGCAAGAAAAAATGTTATGTACGGCTATTTTAAACAAGAATGTAAATACGCACATCTAAGTATAAAATAAATAATTTGTACAGAATAACCCGCAATTAAGAAACAGGTTAATTCGGAAAATCGGAACCCCTCTGAAAGGAAACTCCGATAGCTAGAAACTTAACTAGCAATAATAAAGTTTAGTATATCCCAAAGTTATCATATTAATTTCACAAGCGATTAGTTACTGAAACCGGGCTTTATTTCACAGGACCTGGCTACAGGTGGGGCAATAAATTACTCCCCAAGTCCCTTGTCCCTTCCCGTTAATGGGAAAACACATTCAATTTGTATATATATTTTTTGATTTTTTTTAGAAAGATTCCGTCCTTTTACCTGTTATGCCCACGGCTTTGTTTGCGCGGAACATAATCTAGTTTGTTTCTACGGAAGGTATAATTCTACTTCGTAACAAAATATAGTTTTATTTTTTGAGGAAAACGGGGCTTTGTAGGAGAGTAAAACTAAATCGTAAATCTTTCACAGTAATACCTTCTGTGACCGAGTGTGCCCATGTTATAAATTTTGTTTGATACTCTTAATATGATATCTTTTGTTCAGCTCAATTGTCTCAAGCAAAAAGTTAGAGAACTGCTAGAGGGGTTTTTATTTGTAAGAAGTTAAGTTTGGAAAGTAATTCTCGTCACGTACCTAAGTGACTTTGAATAATTTGTCCGTATTCGAGTCGTTATTTAAAACCGAACTTTCGAGACTATATTTTTTGGTTCGGCTGTTTTATAGCTTTGGTGCCTATTGGGGGTGCCATTCGTGATTAAATGTACGTAATCTTTACACATTGAAATCCAGAAAGCAAACAGTTTTACCCAAATGATGCAACGAAGAGTGACAAAAGTCAAGGCTGTCCTTTTATTCCGTATAAAAAGTTATCGGTATCTTCACTAGACAGGCTTGTATGAATAGATGAATAAATCGAAGTTGCCNGATAAGGTTGAAAATCGATTGCAGAAATTTGTCAGATTGTGGTAACTTGATGTGCTGTTGTCTGTACTTAAATCTAAAGCAAACTAAGTGAGCTCTAAAATAGTTGATACAAATATCACTCAGTGTCTGACCTGTTTGTATTATTGTACTAGAAAGGTAGGTACAGAAAATCAGCAGACAGCTTCTAGAATGGGAGTGCTTTTATTTTCGTCTGAAAAATATTTGCGAAGTAAGTTGTTGGTGGTAAAATATTGAACATGGTAGCTTTCTTCGAAGATGCTTTCACTAGTCTACGTAATAACAGAGTAGTGCGGCTTAGATTACAATAATTAATCATGTTGTGAACACAATGCCATCCGCGCCATCGCTGATTGATTAATATTAAGTGCTTTGACGACCTATCAATATCTAAATGATCGATTTAGAACGATGGATTAATGGCAAGAAAAAATGTTATGTACGGCTATTTTAAACAAGAATGTAAATACGCACATCTAAGTATAAAATAAATAATTTGTACAGAATAACCCGCAATTAAGAAACAGGTTAATTCGGAAAATCGGAACCCCTCTGAAAGGAAACTCCGATAGCTAGAAACTTAACTAGCAATAATAAAGTTTAGTATATCCCAAAGTTATCATATTAATTTCACAAGCGATTAGTTACTGAAACCGGGCTTTATTTCACAGGACCTGGCTACAGGTGGGGCAATAAATTACTCCCCAAGTCCCTTGTCCCTTCCCGTTAATGGGAAAACACATTCAATTTGTATATATATTTTTTGATTTTTTTTAGAAAGATTCCGTCCTTTTACCTGTTATGCCCACGGCTTTGTTTGCGCGGAACATAATCTAGTTTGTTTCTACGGAAGGTATAATTCTACTTCGTAACAAAATATAGTTTTATTTTTTGAGGAAAACGGGGCTTTGTAGGAGAGTAAAACTAAATCGTAAATCTTTCACAGTAATACCTTCTGTGACCGAGTGTGCCCATGTTATAAATTTTGTTTGATACTCTTAATATGATATCTTTTGTTCAGCTCAATTGTCTCAAGCAAAAAGTTAGAGAACTGCTAGAGGGGTTTTTATTTGTAAGAAGTTAAGTTTGGAAAGTAATTCTCGTCACGTACCTAAGTGACTTTGAATAATTTGTCCGTATTCGAGTCGTTATTTAAAACCGAACTTTCGAGACTATATTTTTTGGTTCGGCTGTTTTATAGCTTTGGTGCCTATTGGGGGTGCCATTCGTGATTAAATGTACGTAATCTTTACACATTGAAATCCAGAAAGCAAACAGTTTTACCCAAATGATGCAACGAAGAGTGACAAAAGTCAAGGCTGTCCTTTTATTCCGTATAAAAAGTTATCGGTATCTTCACTAGACAGGCTTGTATGAATAGATGAATAAATCGAAGTTGCCCTCCGCAAGTAAATGAGTTTCCACATCCTTCGCCTTATCGCGAAGAGACACAAATTAAGGTCATATGGGTGCCACTATTATCTTGAAAGTTCGAATAGAATACGCGTTTCAACGAAATTGAGGCTTAGAACTTAAGTACCTACCTAAAACTGTGTGTTAACTATTTAGTATGTAACTACCCTGCCCGCAGCCTTATTGTTTTAGTTGTACAGTTTGTTGGTCGAGGAAAAGAACTTCTGTTAACAGGCTTGCCTTCGCGTTCCTTACATATTTAATTACTCAACGCCCAGAACAATATTGACACAACAATACATTTATTAAAAAAAACATTTTACACTCAAATTGGATTGCCGTTCACCAAATGCGCATTTTTGGGTTTTCCGATTCCATTTCAAATTCGATTTTTTTGGTACCAATTAACATCCTGTATCGAGATAAATCGAATGACGCGTCATTTGGCCGAATTGGTTTTGGAGCTTGCGCCAGAATTTACAAATACCTACATGCGTGTAAACATGCGGTATCATGTACCTACAGGAAAAACGTACCTAACCTTTTGGTTTCGTGAAGCGGTTCAAACACAATTTATGGGGTATTTATTTGCACTGAAATTGATTATTTTGCAACATTTGGTGGAATCTGGTAAATTTATTAGAGGATGATATCTACCTTTATATTTTTAGTCACCCATTACAGTGTAAACAATATATTAGTCAGCTTTGAAACAATCCAGAGATAAATTTATAAATGGTCAGTTTTTCGTGCTACGCGCTCTAGAATACGGAAAGCAATTGATACAAGCACCAAACTATGATGATACCGACTCTTCGAGCTGAAGTAAGGCTCATGTTTTCAATATGTTCTAATTACTAAGAACCTCTTTCGTCTTTGTTGACCCACTGTTTAAACTAGGCAATAATACTTAACATAATATTGCTTTAGTATCTGACTCAATCTAATTACTCCGCTAAAGACGGTTTACGCTGTTTAGCCAACAATAATTTCTTGGTATCGAATAGTTTGTCTACCGAATACAGATTAGATGGAGTTAGGACTCCGTCTAAACTGTGTTACTACTAAACTAGGTACTCGAAGGCAAAATTATCTGGTTTGTGTGCTTTTTCATACTCTTCTTGTTAGTTCTTATTTTTTTTAAGTTATATTTTTCTTGATATCTACATCGAGGTTACGACTTTTTAGCTTTGTAGAAACATCATGGAAATATCGCCAAGCGTTCGCTTTGTTCAATGTTAGTACTTACCTTCTCTGTTTGAGATGAGACTGTCTTTGTTGTGTCGTAGGAAATTAAAAATTGTTGTTGTTGCATTATGTAAAAGCAATCACCCCTGCGAGGCCGAAGGTATACAATTAAATTATTCTTACGAAAGAAATCCGAAAAGTCATCAATATAATATTTATCTACAGCAATTTTAGCTACTTTCCTTTTCGTAGGTATGTAAAATACATAAAGGAAGCCACTGAATAATTGAACATATTTATAAACATGCATGCTATGTACAGCTGTGGACGCTCAAGTTGACCCATATGAAAATGGGTTAAACAAATGTCCATAAAGTATGAATAAAAGACAGCAACTAAACAAGTACTGTGACCTTTTGTACAAGCATACTTGTGGTGCTTGGTTTTGCCAACTAAATGAGTCATCAAATTATTAATTAAACTATTCAATATATATAATTTCAACTATGAATTTAATTTATCTATATATATAAAACTCTTCCGTTACTGAGTGACTGACTGACAGACAACGCACAGTCGAAACTACTGGTCGTAGACAGCTGAAATTTGGAATGTAGGTTCCTTGGGATATGTAGGGGAGCACTAAGAAAGGATTTCCCGAAATTCCCACGGGAACGGGAAAAAACGGGATTTTAAGTTTTACGCGGGCGAAGTCGCTGGCAGAAGCTAGTAATATATAAGTTATTAATTTTGTACTTTATGTAGATCTCTCATAAATTGAGTGAGGTTAGACTGGAAGCTGACCCCAATGTAGTTGGGAAAAGGCTAGGCAGATGATGATGTAGATAGATACTCATAAATTAATAGCTACCAGCTTTGTGGCTAATGGTTTCATTATTAACTAACATAATATTAGTTTACCCATTAACAAAATGATTCAATCATGTAAATTGTTTTCAATCAAATTGCCAAAATGTAAAAATATTTATAATTTATTAGAGGCATATAAAATTTCAAGCTTAGATTAATCAAATAAATAGGTACTATTTAGATATAATCCACGTAATTATAAAAAATAAGACCTTAAAAAGGTGCCGGTTTTAGTGTTAGGGTTTACAATAAGGTAAAACTTTAATTTATGAATACCTAAGTGGTGTTTTCTTAACATCATTAAACATTTAGTGGATTACAGAAACCTTATTGTAAACGTAGGTACCTAAGTACTTTTTTTTACTAGCAAAATAATAATTAGTGTGTGTTCACTGTGTTTGAGTTGAACACGCTACAAATGTGGTGTTCCTCTCTTACTAACTACTAACTTACCCCTTTTTAGGGTTCCGTAGCCTAATGGCAAAAAACGGAACCCTTATAGATTCGTCATGTCTGTCTGTCTGTCTGTCTGTCTGTCTGTCTGTCTGTCTGTCTGTCTGTCTGTCTGTCTGTCTGTCCGTATGTCACAGCCACTTTATTCCGAAACTATTAGGACTACATAGTTCAAACTCGGTAGATAGATGTATTATATTGACCGCTTTACGATTTTTATACAAAAATAAAAAAATAATAATATTAGGCGGGGCTCCCCATACATGAAACTGAAATTAAAAATATTTTTTTCATCAAACCTATACATGTGGGGTGTCTATGGATAGGTCTTAAAAAATGGTACTGAGGTTTCTAAAACCATTTTTTCCTAAAGTCAACCATTTTAGCGTAAGACGCTCCCAAAGTGCCAAAATGTGTCCCCCCCCCCTCTAATTCTTAAACTACCAGAGTGAAAAATCTGAAAAATATATATGTTATAGATCTCAATAAAAACTACCAACCAAAATTGGTTTGAACAAGATACGGTCAGTAGTTTTTGAGATATAGCACTTTTTCAGTGACCGCAAATTATAACTTTGTTATTCATATATTTGTATGAAAAACAAAGTTATTTTTTGTTGTCGAGAAAAGTTTGTGTTTTGGCTGATTGTAGGTAATAAGTATGTTTATTTTTCATAGATAATGGAACGGATCCCTTTGTGCGCGAGTCCGACTCGCACTTGGCCGGTTTTTTTTTTATATCGATGGGAAATCATCAGTATGACCCCTCCCGTTGGGTGACAGCGGGAGGGAGTGTCAGACTTTTACTGACTAAAACCCACCGTGTTCCTTCGGGAGCCCTTTGTGTGCTAGGGCCGCGGTAACTCTTTCGAATAACCCGCAGCCCCGACGGGCTCTGGCCCCGCAGGGGTTTGCGGTACGGTGGCCGGGAGTCGTTTCTCGACACCCGACGCCTGTGGTGTCTACCAGTTCCACGGCAACGGCCGGGATATTAACATTGTTTGAGTAATTGGGTGAACAATTTTTTTTTATATAAGCTTTGAATTATTTCACAACAAAATAGCTGTAGGATTAACACTTATACGGTAGTTTATGTCATAAGTACTTTACTTACGATGGATTTCAATAACCTGCCTATCTGTTGATGTCCTACTGGGGATAGGAATTTTAAAATAAATTTTTAGTAAGCAATAAAACAAATATGTTTTTGAAATGTGGTGTCAATGTTAGAAACTAGGATACGGTTTTCATTTTTTTTTGTTTTTGTTTTTTGAATGTTCACTTTGATTGCTGCGGGCGAGTTATTCTAAAAAAAATATTCCTACATATTTGTTTTACGCTTGATCCAGCTATATTTGGTGTTTATTTTTGTTTGAAAAATTAAAACTTGAGTGCATAGAAAAGGCTACTAACACATTCAAATACGGCTAGTATACACTGACGGATTTCGGTAAATAAAAAAAACTTACTCGTTTTATTGTTGACTAGTTTCTGTCAGCGGCTTCGCCTGCTTCCCGAGGGAACTATTTCCCGTACCCGGATAAAAAGTTTCATCAAAATCCGTCCAGTGGATCCCGAGATTAGCGTGTGCAAACAGACAAACATTCAAACATACAAACAGATACCTACTTAATTTTTTTTTGTCGAATTCTTACTCTTTTCAGTTCTTAATAAACCTACCTACATATTTTGTTTTGTAAAAATATTTAATGTACAGACACTATATTTTTATTGTTTTATTATATGTATATAAATAAATATATATATATATGTATATATATATATATATATATATATACATTTGGGTCGAGAATCATTAGCATAACTACGTCCTTGAATTTAACCAAGATGCAAATCAACAGCTTGTATAAGTCACTTCTTGTACAGGTGCGGGTGTAGTTCCCTCGGGAAGCAGTGAAAATATTTAACAACGCAATTATAAGTGCCTATGGCAAATTGTCCCATAGTATAGATACTAGCCTAAACTATGATGATGATGGCGTCCTAGCCGATTATCGGCCACGGCGGCTGTTCTCATATAAGGAGATCAGCCAGCTGCGCAGGACATATTATAGTGCACAAGCATTTGCGCAGACACAGGTGGTTATTCCCTTACTCTCATAACCCGATGGGACGGCAATCCGACACGACCGGAGAGAGATCAGGCGCAGGACCGACATTAACGTGCTCTCCGATGCACGGGTGTATCAATCACCAACTTCCAACTCCGGGCTGCTTTGTGAAAGTTTCTAAAACCCACAAAGCGATTTCGGCCCGTCCCGGGAATCGAACCCGAGACCTCGTGCTCAGCAGTCGGCTATGCGACAACTAGACCAACGAGGCAGTCAGCCTAAACTATATCCATGGGTCGAAGTTACTTCGGCTATGGCACTGAGCAGCAAAACTTAGACTGAGCTGAACTTATTGTATGTTCGTATATGATTATACAAAACTACCATTGAAAACGCCATTTGTTATTACCAAATGAAATACTTGTTAACCAAAGTCATAACCCAATTGCATAAACAAAATTATTTACATGCTTTTTGATACAGTTCTTCAGTCCAACTTTGTGCACACGAGTCGTATGTCGTATTTTAAAACTCATTACTTTCTTTGCTTTATTCACATGTTCAATACAGGAGTAGTTTGGGATGTTTCAAATATTTGGTCCACTCAAATATATTTTTATGCTACCCAGTTTTTAGTTTGATACTACTAGGATTTTAAAGATACCTATGGATATTTTTTAAAATGGCATCAATATTAAAAATACTTTGGTTTTCATGCCTTTAATTGAACAAATAAATAATGATATGTAATTAAATACCTACTACTGATCGTGGAGAGAAAATTATTTACCAAATTTACAAATACAAAATTATAGACATATTTCAAATTATTCCTAGCATCACAATAAGCGCTATCGAGTTCCCGTACAACAGTTTATTACCACAATTAAATTCATAATTAATACTAAGAGTAAACTAATTAGAACATTAATAACAGTTTCCATGAAACAATGCACGTACGAATTGAATGCGGGCGTGTTTGTGACATATTGTGTCCTATTTAGAACGTAGTGACGTCATATTCCCCATTTGTTCCATACACTATGTTTGAAGGCCGTATGTTCACCCTGTACGCTTTCATGCCCTACTGATATTCGCGTGACCAACACATTAATATAAGATAACCACCAAACCCCAAAACCGCTAAAGTACTGATAGTTTTGCGTAGGAAGCTATTTACTGAACAAACGTTTAGTTTAAATTGTCATTGTTGTTCATGACGAGACTGTATTACGTACAGCAGTTTCTAGGCAGCTGTTTTTAATTTTCTGGGCAACATTTTCATTTTTTGTAACGTTACGAACCTTCCCCTGACTAAAACGAACACAACAAAAAAATAATTATTGGAATCGGTCCAGCCGTTTGATTCGATGACCAGTAAAAATAGAGGATGATTCTTACATTTCTAAAGATATAGATGAAAATATTTTATTAGCTTTGGGAAGTAATATAAGACACTTCGTGTGCAATAGTTTTAAGTGATAGATATAATTTTATGTATAAGTTTATAAGTATTTTTATGTAAAATATATGTGTATTTGTATTTACTATGGGCCCTGGTTGCCTGAAATAAAGGTATAAATAAATAATATATTAAAAATAATTTGCAGACGACTTACTAAATATACGCAGGTGTATCAATCACCTCCTAATTTAGCAATACATGACAGAGCAAAGTTGAAAGGATACTTACTCAACGGCAAATAGTAGGGCTTCTCTTTATCCCTAATAGATAGGGATTCCTGTGAAGTGCGACGTGAAGAAATCATTACCTTTTCGTTATATTGTCACACCTGGTGAGGAAATAACTGTTGATGGTTTGTTGATACTTTCTGCGGATTTCAATAACCTATCTATCTGTCGTTTTGGTTACTAGAGATAGGAATTTAACATAAGTTGTATGAGCTAATGTCAAACTTCAAACTCTAGTAAGGAAATTTACAGGTAGATAAGTTATTGGGAACGGCCGTTAGACAACTCCGATTAAGGCATAAAATTATGAAGGATTTTCCAGAAATGTGTTTATTTTTTTAGTGTTAGTGAGTTTTGTTAACTAACTTTGACCTAAATGTAATCGTATTATACGACCACACTGTAATAATTAACATTAATACATACATTACATTAATAAAACAAGAGGTAAACCATTTGTTTGTTTCCAATTTAATACCAGGAATAAATTGATGAAACCTCGTTAATATTTCGATAATAACTACTTATTTTCCTACAGTTATTTCCCCGCAGTGGGTTTTTCATCGACTAATAAAGTCTGGGAATGTAATATAGGGCCGACACTTTGACACCGGGGAAAGAGGTGAAACCCAAAATAAGCGATCAAACGATGGGTACATGGCCCATGCCTGGTCATGGTCTATGCATGCATTGCTTAGTTATTAGTATTGGTATTAGTTAGCTAGTAGTAATGTAGTAGGGAACGTCATTTGGGCTTAGACGAGCTAGTACCTACCTGGCATGAAAAGAGGCTCTTTTATAAAAATCTACTATGCAACAAGTTAGCGGGGTAAATTATAACTGGCAAGAAAGGGTTTGTTCATGGGTGTGTTATCAATATAATGTTTTGGAGAGCACGTGAGGGTATCAGTGCCTAGTCTTCCCCAATGTATCAATTTAAAAGTCTCTTAGTCTTTAAAAATATATATATATATATAATATTTTCAATTATTAGTAGCTACGGGCGAAATATAGTCTGGGGATAATGATATACGTATAGGTATGTAACGTATAGGTATGTATATACATATGGGTAAAACAAACACTTTTCAAATAGGTCTTGCTGGTTTTTTTTATATAGCTATTTTCACGCCATATATTTATGTAGGTATATCGCTGCGGCCTGTTTATTTACCCTCAGCATATAAATTAAGGACCATCGAGTCTTTATTACGTGTGGTAGTTTCCGTGTACAGTCAGCATCGCGGATTTACATGGTCACCTTAATAACATGTACTTAAACTGTCAAATAATTATCTCGTGCAAGATATGAAGGATCTTCTTTGGTTTATTTTATATTATACAGATTCTTTCAAAAACGCAAATTTATGTTTCTTATATATATATTTTTGGGTAAGTAACTAAATTTATCCCTTATCCCTGTTTAGTAAGTCCACTCATCTTTGTTACATTCACGGTATTTTTATTTGAAAGAATCTGACCTACTAGAGAACTTTTATTGCCGACTGTCCACATACCTTCACAAAAAACCACCCAAACATTTTCCTGAACTTGGAGCGAAAATATAAGAAACTAGCTGTATTTCCGTGGGTTCACCGGCGTCCCGAGGAACTTAATTCTTTACCCGGATAAAATGTAGCCTAATCTTATATATAAAAATGAATCGCTAAATGTGTTGGTAAGCGCATAACTCAAGAACGGCTGGACCGATCGGGCTTATTTTGGTCTTAAAATGTTTGTACAGATCGAAAGAACGTTTTAACGATGAGAAAAATCAGGATCCGCGTACGAAGTTGCGGGCAGAAGCTAGTGTAGTATATAAATATAGTCGGGGATTACGCAGCTTCAAACAATGAACGGTTTTTTCAAATTGGTTTACAAACAAACATACAGGTACAATTTTAGCCAAAGCTCCAAACTCCAAACTCAAGCTTAAAAAATAAACTACGCAAGATCCCATTATAATAAAATATTAGTATGACAAAATTACTAATTCGGTAGTAAGTAACTCGGTTATACGCACCCAAAACACGGGGTGTGCAAATTTCCTGTCTAGTATAATGGTTCTCACCTTAATTCATAGCCTTGAAGCTGCTACAACCGCAAGCGGGCGACTTAATGAATATTGCGTCGCTATGAAAATCTTTTAAAGACATTTTGTCACGGTTACCTGTCATGTGATCAGGCAAAATAAAATAAATGACACGAAACATATTTATTTATGCTCCATTTTATAGGCTTACGGCCAATTTCACGTGTTTTAGATAGGTATCCTACAGATATTGCCATAGAAACATAGGCAAATTTAGATAGCTATCTAGAATTTTATCTGGAACCTCTGAAACTGGTCCTATTTTTAACCGACTTCCCAAAAAGGAGGAGGTTCTCAATTCGACCGTATTTTTTTTTATGTATGTTAATCCATATCTCCGGCAGTTATAGACCGATTTGAGAATTTTTTTTGTGTTTGAAAGAGTACGATGTCAGTATGGTTACATGGTAAGGAGACCAGGATCTGATGATGGGATCCTGGAGAAATTGAGAGAACTCTTCAAATTTCGTACGCTTTTTTACGTCGATGATACTATTACCGGACCGACTGTCACTGTGGGTGGGTATGGGTATTAAAGATATTATAGTTTTAGACCCGAAAACTGAAAAGCATAAAATAAAAAACACTTTTTACAAAAAAACAAAACCGACTTCACAAAAAAACACTGAAAGGGATAAAATAAAACTTTTCACATGGCTTTAGAAGTCGGTGGCAAAATAAACACAGTCAACAGACCTGCAGACACCGACTTCTAGAGCCATGTGAAAAGTTTTATTTTATCCCTTTCAGTGTTTTTAATGAAAAGCTAGTGTCAAGAAATCCTGAAAATAATATAATAATAATAATATCGGGACACCTTTTCACACACGGTCGGTTAGCCCCACGGTAAGCTATTAATTAGCTTGTGTTTAACACCCATAACACAACACATATAATTACGTATACATTTTTATAAACAGACCACAGCCAACAAACATGCTCATCACACAAATGTTGACCGTTCCGGGAATCGAACCCGGGACCATCAGTTCGGCAGTCCGGCATGGTAACCATTGCGCCAACGAGGTCGTCATCAATAACAATAAAGAGAATACTTTTTTCCATATTAAGTCACTTGGTGGTATAATAATTCATGGAAAAAATATATTTAAAAGTGTTTTTATATAAGCATCACTTGAAATAAATGACAATAGATAAAGAGAGGTCAAATAACTTTTATCCTAGAAATATTATTCCAGGTACCACTGAATCTTTTGTTCAGTCAACGGCTGTCAGTTTTCAAGGAAATACTGACTTATTTCTACTAACTGACAGCAACTTTATGTAATCAAATTGATTCAGTAATTGTAACATGAAAGCCAGACAGAGAGACAGAGTTACTTTCGCCTTCATAATATTAGTAAGGATCTCTTAGTTCCCACAAAATAGCAGCGTCCTTATCTCGTATTTAGGTGTATCGTGCTTCCATTTCTCTCACGAAGAAAGCACTTAGGTTTAAACAATATTAATGCTTGGTCAGCTGAAAGTGGTGCAAGACGAAATATCGATAGTGAAATATCTTTAGCAATATTCTAGACTAGTCTTAAGATTGCAGAAATACACCGTTTATTTCAAGTCCGAAGACGACGAACAACTACCTATTTCAGTTCTAATTAGGTACTTGGACAGATAAGCAGCTTAAATCACTTTTCAGTTGAGATTGCTTAAGCTTTTGTTTCATACGTTTCTTTATAGGAGTCTAAACAGGACCCTACTGACCCTATAACTCATTTTCACGCACGATGTATTATTGTTGTCAATATAACAACAAATACTAAAAAACTAGAAGAAGATAAATATTTTAGGGGGCTCCCATTCAACAAACGTATTTTTTTTACACGATTCATAGATGGCAGGTATTTATTTTTATGAACAATATACGACTGGAATGGTGACTTTTCAATAATTGACATGTAAATGACAAGCGTTTATGAATTCTAAGGTAAGTATATTTTAGGGGAAAAAATGTCGACATTATCTGAACAAGGTTTGTCATTCACGAAAAGATGACTAAGCACTACTTATCACCTTTAATAAAAAATGGATGTTCAGAAACGAAAATAGGGGCTTTCAGGACTCTGTAGGCTAAACATTTGAAAAGATCATTAGTTTCGCATCAAAACTTGATGAATTTGTAATGTTTCTACTTAAACTTGGAGGCACCGCTGTGTCATTGTTTTCTTAATACACATTAAGTAATTTTCATTACATCTTAGTGAAACTTCGGAACACCAGAAACAGTTTCTTCTAAAACCTTAATAAATCCTTTCAGAATCACGATGTATTTTAGGATATGTTAGTACATTTATTATTGCGACGTGGATTAAAGGATTTCTGGATATTACCAGCCGTTACTAAGTCTGGGCAAGATTCATTGGGATATTATCTACTTAGGAGTTTCTGTATTTTTGGGGCCAACGTTAGTAATTACGATAAATGAATCGTATTTAAAAGCCTTTTTATGGAGGACTAATTGCTTTTAAGGAATGTTTTAGCGTGTACCCTTGGTAGGTCATCATTACTTCGCTAGGTTTGTTTTAGATGGAAGCGACTACGACTTCCTGACGCTTATGTACAGATGACATCAAGCTACCGCAATCTGTCTTTCTTCAATAGATTCTCAACCTTATCACAATAGTGGAAGGTTAATGTTAGAATTGTAATTTACAAATTCGGGTAGGTTGACCTGTCGTCTATACCTGTATAGTCTATAACTAGCTTGACGTTTCAAGAGAGCTTTTCTAGACCTATTTAAAATGAAAAAAAAAATGAGTTTGAGTCTAACCTGTCTAGTCTTAATCTTGTACTAATATTCTGGACCTTACATATGAAGACAGTTTTTCCTTGTTATTTTAATCTCAGACGAGATTAAGTCTGTTTTGATAACGCCCACCTTTATTGCTAGGAGTTTTACTGAAAAATGTGTAGTTAAGTTCCTAACGCGTGTCTCCTTATTTGAAGAAGGTTAATGGCCTCTTGTTTCGTAAACAAAATACGTACACCTACGACAAATAGTATAACGAGTACCTCCTTCAATTTAAAATTTATTTTATTTCAAGATAATAATGTTTGTTCATCAAAGCAGTTGTGTTTTCTTTTAATGTTTGTTGATTTCTCAGTGCACAAAAAAAATATTATATTCCAGTACATAAATTGTCAAAATAGGTATTTTAACACTGCGACTGTTGCACTCGTATTTCTAACAATACATCATTACAGTCCCGGCATTAGGACAGGTCTTTCGTTATTGTTACTAAGATAATTGAGCAACGACCGGCCAATGTTTGTCTCTGAGAGTACATCATCAATTCTCACCACGTTTCCATTCGAAGATATCTTTGATAATTAATGCTATTTCTGTGCCAAATCCTATAACAAAGGCTTGGCAGCCAGACGACAGCCACAAAAAAATAAGGTTAAGTAAATTTATCATCACCGACATTAGTGTGTAGATAGCTTTAATTGTGGGTGAGCATGAAGGGTACTCTATGTTATGAAGAAGCATTGTACATAATTGTTACTACTTTATGTAAGGTTACAGATTATGTACCTACGGTCGTTTGTTGCGTATATTCATCCGAATACAGGTCACAAGGCAGACAAGGCAATGTATATTTCAAACGAATTTTCATGGACTATTTCTTGGCGAGACTTTGCGTCGCCAAGTTGACCCCAGACTTGGCTCACATTCGGTATGCGTATTGATATAGTACTCCAACAAACTTAAAATCTAGCAAAATGGGTTTTATGTCCCAATTCTGTGTTTCGCTGACCAAATTTTTGTGGCAAGCATTGGTTGTGCAATAATTGAAAAAAGTATGTTGACAGTTACACCAAATAATTTTCTGTGAATTTTAAAAGCTTACATTGTCAACATTTAATATTAATTTGGTTTTGCATATCTCTGGCAAGTTTCGATACCTACAATACAGTTGGTATTTAAGCGATTCCCAATTAATGTATTTGCCGCTGTCGTAGTCTAGTATATTAGCACAAGCTAAAATAGCACCCCACATTCTTGTTTCAGTTTTCAGTTCATGAAACATTGTAGGTATTAGATAGGATTTTGTTCTGCAAATTCGGAAATAAATGCGATTCGTATAGTCTTCCTATTTTGTCTTTTGTTTGCTACTGTCATTTGTTTTGTTGCTATTTACAAATCCGACCAAAGTTTTTTTTATATTTTTAAATGATTTAGTTTTAGAGAAACAGTTTTTAGTATTATAATTCTCATTTCTCTAACGACTACTAATACAAAAATCGCCTTATTTATCCAGAACAACTTTATGAAATTATGGAAGCGCTTTGACGCCACACATTTACTTGTTCTTACGTCATCCGGGAATAATTGGCATGACCCATTTCGTCGAAACGCCCAAAAAGAAGGGGTAAACAACATTAGTTTGTAGGTACCTACGGTGCCTAAGCTTACTGCCAACTAGTTCCAGTTTTAATGCTTTGCTTAAGTTAAACTACGTTGTGTTAGGTAACACGAACCCGTATTGGCGATATATAAAACAATTTGTTGGCAAGCAATAAAGCCCGCACATTGGTCTAAAAGCCAGGCTTTGTAAACAACCTGGCTTTGATTTATGATCGAAGAAATCGGCTTTATTAGATATTTTTGGACTATCTTTATTAATAAAAGCACAGTCAACATTTTTATTAGTAATCTTGCCTTATTGGCTGGTGTAATATTATCTCTACTTCTATACTGATATTATATAGCTGAACAGTTTGTTTGCTAGGAACTACTGCCCCAGTAAGAATTTTTTTTCAGGGCTAGAAAGCCCATTTATTGAGGAAGGCTAATTGTAAATTTTGATCCGGGTGTTATCGGATAGGTAGTTCCCACAGGACGCGGCTGAAGCTAATATTGAATATACGTAAGAGGTGTGTGTTATTTTCTTTTTCTGAAAATTCTTTTGATTATATTATTTTCATAGCCCATATTTTGACTGTGCTTCTTTGTATCACCTTTCCACAAACCGTAGGTAAATCTTACTAGGAACCTTAGTAGATTGTGATTATTCCACGAAGAAGTAATGAGTAACTAGAAAACACGTTTGTTTTCTATATATTATTTTTATTTTATCTAAATCTCGGACTGTCGCTTCTAACACCTATATCCTCGATCACGATGAATCTAATACAATCTAGCAACAAACAGAATTCATTGACCTTAATTAGTGCGGAACTTAGATATAGGGGCGCTTATGTCAACCTTTTTTAGTACTTGCGGAACCAAATTCCCGATAACTTGCTTTTGCGTATTATTATCTTGATATAGATAGCTACTTTATGCTCATAACTGAAGGAGTAAATAAATATTCTGAGCTGAAAAGGATGAGTGATGAAGGCCCGGAAAGGTGTTTTCTTCTTTATTCATAAAGATTATTCTAGCCATAAAATTTCGATTTACTAAGAAAAAAACTATAATAAAGAAGGATGTTATCCATTTAGCCATATTTTTATAACAGCTCGTAAAAAGGTTTTTGTGTCATGATTTACTTCATACAGCACTAAGAATTTCGCGAGGTCTTTATGTAGAGAACTATAACATAAATCATGAATAAACTACCGACCCAAGGTCCTGGAGAAAATGCAATTTTTATTCCGTTTACTGTGAAAAATAAAATACAAATAGTTTGAGATAAATATAGTACGAGGAAATAGGAATGTTTGTCCATTTACTTTGATCTGTTCCGTGATCCTTGATGAAAGTCCAATCGTGTTGATGGCTGGTCCTATTTTCGATTCCCACGTGGGTATTGATATATTACTTTCGGGAACTAATTAAAACATTTCGTGTGTGCCACCCATCCGTATTGGACAGGGTGCGGAAGGACCAAAATTTATATCGGGCCAAAACAATTTGCGGCGTGTTTTGGTCCTGTGAACTGACATTTCGAACCACATATGAATTATCTCGTGAAACAAAATACTTCTGGATGGTCCTCGTCCCCTTTTTTGTTTATTGCTTTCGATAGATTTATTGTACCTTTTTTAATTCAATTTCCTTTAACCTTTACGGTTACAACGTGTAAATCATATATTTTTTGGTTACGCTTTTACCATTACAATATTATAATACTCAAATAAAATATATGTGTGTATCGATGTAAAACAAGAAATTAAAAACGTCAATTTCCTTCGACCTTCTAACATAATCAATGACTCAAGACTATGAACAAATAATGATGACAATCTACATCGATAATTTAAATATACGAAAGGTATTTTAGAGGAAATACGAATGGCTATTCAAAACTTTGTCGTCCATAAAATATATTCAAAAGCGGTCCACCGGGAGTATGCGACAATAAATACATTTCAACGTATCTCCCGAGGTGGTGAACACTAGTTTTATTATTTCAAACCTTCCGAGAGTACTCACGTTACGCTTTTAGGGATTCCATTAAAAATAAAGAGACAGTGTTTGAATTAATTCAAATTGTACTTGTAGATAGAAGACCAATTACACGTTATATCGAGTCTATTAATTGGACTCTTACTTTGTAAAATATTTGCATTCTTGAGTCATTTTCCTAATTATGTTGGGGTGGCTTCCATTCTAAAAGGATGCAGTGGAAAACTAGTGTTTCACATGGAGCGACAGCCAATCTGACCTGATTTGTATTCGTGAGTAATGTCCAATTAAAACAAGTCTCTTTCTTTCAGATACATATGTACCTATAGATATACATTGCAAATTATAATTTAAATGAGTTTTTAACTAACCAGCAGCTTTACACCTTTTAAAACTAATAGCACGTATAAACGATTTAAAAGTTATTTAATAATAATTAAATAGTTGGCAGAAGTTACACGTATAATTAAATATTTAATAACATGTTTAGTATTACGTTACCTACGTAACATTATAACAATGAAGAGAAAAATTCCCTTTTAAAATTTTCTGATTTTAATAATGTAAGTTTAAAAGAGAGTTTAAACTCTGCTAATTTAAAGTCACAACGTTTAGCAGTTACCTACTCGAAATTTAGGTTAGGTACTCTTGTTTGCTTAAAACATAGGTAGCATAGTCGTAAGGAACAGGGGTGCTACCTTTTGTTCTAGATTTCTTCCAATTTACCTATCGATTACAACGATATATCAAAATTAAACACATTTTCCTAAAAACCATTAATGAGTTATAATACTAAATAAGGTTTAATATCAAAATTTAAAGGTAATGTCAAAAATTTTAATCAAATAGAAATAGATATAATATCATTTTAAAAGTTTAGAGAAATATGCAAGCTATCAACTATAGGTAAGCACACGTTATGTTCGTTGGCTTTCCGACGTAACATAATGTACATAGGTAACAAAAGTTTTACTATAGACGAGACAGCAGGCACTGACTATGGACACTGGAAATTCTGTTGCTACTACGTATTAAGTTAGCTTGTGCATTGTAGACCTCAAAGGGACGACAAAGAAAGAAATACACCAGGTTTTACAACCCTGCACGAATCTGGCGTTCACGTGAACTATCCAGCGCGAATTCTGACCACGTCTGTTAATCAAGTGGGTATTTTAGGGACGGGCCTGTGCATACTTAATGAAATAATTTGCATAATCTTCGTTTGTTACCCGGGATTGGTTAGCGGGGTTGCAGCACTCTTAGTTATACGAAAACAATGTTTAATTGTTGTTTTTATCTTTGTATCTCATTCGTTTCGTTCTGTCGCAAAATAACTGCGAGTTGGGAACTTAATTTGGTTTTATTTTGGCGGTATCATTGTTATTGTTAGGACAGCTTGTCTAGTTCTCGGATAATGAAATTGTGTGCTGAGTTATAATTGGTAATGCTGGGGATAAATTGTGTATGGATGCACGGCAAATTGATCGTATAGCCTATCGTAATTAGCTGGAAACTGTTAGTTCGTGTTAGATAGTATGATTAATGAAAATGAGAACTATAACAACTACAAACTTCGAGTGTTTATTCAATGTAAGTTTTGTAGTTACTCATTAAAATTAATTTGAGTAGGTACCAGACACGAGGTTATAATTATGAATTAAGATTTACAAAATAGTGTTTATGGTTTTACTCGACTGCCAAGTAAGGCGTTACTAATGGTGACAGAGTTACATTGATATGCTTCTTTTTCTTTGTTTCTAATCTTTTACATACTCCTGCTCGACAAATCGAAAGATAAATCATTTATCTTCGAAATAAACACAACACCTTAATCGACAATCACAAACTACACTGAACAACGTAACCTGCGGAAGGTACATTCACATAAACTAGTATAAATCCATTTGCAGTCACATTGCGCGCTCGCAACGGGTGCAACATCAAACACGGGGTCTGATGCAGCAATGAATGTCGCACGTAAATTACACAAGCCGTCAGATATGTGCCACTGGGACGCTGGTCAAACTAAGTAATGGCTTTAAAGCGAAATGTCCGTGGATTTTACGGACATTGGTCCAGCTAATTAGTTTGAAAACGTATTATTCTATCAGGTAGTAATGTACGGTGGAAGTGATACTGTATCTGGGAACTATGAATAAGTTGCGCTTCATTTATCAAAACGTGTCTAGATAACTTGCGGTTTTTCATACAACCGAAGCATACGTGTAGTAAATTGTAGGCCCATTAGTATTATTTTGAGTGTTTGTACTTATTAGTGATGAATTAAGATGTTTTTCTTATCTTAGTTACAAATGCAATAATTAACTTATTTAAACAAAAATACTGATTGCTCTATTAGTCTCAAAAGCTTACGAATTAAAACCAGTTTAAAAATTGTTGTCATAAATAAAATAATTCGCAAAACAGCAACTTCAGTAAACTATCTATAACACTGCACATTAGTACATAAACAACGGCTTCGTTCCCCAAACTATTCTCAGCTACTGAACACCGAATAGTTTTTGAGTTCCGTACTAAAACGTAAAAACAATTTCTAAATGGATTTCGGGTTCGTTTTGGTCCATTTCAACTGTTCCGCGAAGGATACACCTTTATCTAAGTAACTTTTAGTAAATATGCGATTCAATTTCCTCCCGTAGAATGGGATCCTGAACTATATAATATCACGCGTAAATTATAATGTGCTGATAACATTTTATTCATATTCTGAGCCTTTATTATGTATATGGCTCAGATACTTAAGAATAAATGGTTCAAATTATGTTGTGTCCAATGTGTCTTCATTACCTAAACTAAGGTAAACCCTCACCATCTCTTGTATCATTAAAGACATTTACGCTGACACCTATATCCTTGAAATTGGACCACAGTCACTTAAATTGGCAGTAGAAAAGCGAGAAGGGCCGAGTATAATAGACCTCTACTACCACTCAAAAATAAACTGTATTCCGTATGCAGTAAGTGTTATAATCAATCAACGAGTGCACCATAAAATTCTTGACCATTAATAAAAATAGCAACGGGTATGAACACACAGCGTTCCAGACTACGCTGGAGAATTTAATATTTCATCCACAAAATAAAATACAACGAACCAACATTGATTGAACCACGGCATTAATACTATATAAATATTAATGCCTCCCCTTCCTACACTATTATATAAATATCCATATTTTATCAGATAACTTGTAACATCTTACAAGAGAAGTGTAAGAGACTGATTAATGGCTCGAGTTGAAGAAGTATGCAACTGCAATGTAAAACGGCTTGATTTATAGGTACCTATGTGTGAGTTCAGAAACTTGGATGTAAAGCGATCACTTGAACAACGTACACATACGTTTTATCCTAATGAGAATTTCGCTACTAATGACAATTTGATAAAAGCTTTGGGAATTTCATTATGGCCCTTTTTTAATTCGTTACTCGATGCGGATTTGAAAACATTTTTGTATTTCACGAATTGGGTTTTTTACTAATAAATTATGTACATATCCCTGATCCTAGGTAAAATATTAAAATCAATTGAAATAAAATGTAGCATACATTCAAATTCTGGTAACTAATTTGAAACCTGAAACAACTTTTATAAAAATTAAAGCTACCCATATATTTTTTTAATATTTAGGTACTTTATTTCATTGGAAGTATAAATTGTTGTGAAACCGTGTTTATAAACAGCAAGAACGACATTTGCCAAGTCCATTGACAAGAGTCGGATATATCTTGTTGTATACCATTTTTATTTATGGTTTCTTTCTTTGGTAAATATAATTTATTATGACATCGATACACCGCAAAAATATTATATCACAGAATTCAATTGAAAGAAATAACGAGCATCTCTGATAAATGTTTACTGGATTATTACAATTTTTACATTGCTAGCGATGCCCCTACACGCTAGTAAATATGCAAACAAAATACATGATATTTTTGAAGAGTAAAGTGCTACTTGTTAATAGCAAATCATTTTGAATAATAATTATTCTGTACATAAATATTAAAGTGCATAACATTATATACTCGTAAATTTAAATTCAGAACATGCTATCAATATATCATTATTAATAATCTCCATTATTACATATGAAAATATATTTACGTACAAATTACTAAATAATCGTAAACAGAATACAAAGATCAAAAGCAATTAGCAAAATGGTATTAAATTGCAATGATAGTATTAATTGCCACAATCAATCCCCATAGAATCGAAATTTAAAACAAGCCGCAAATACTCTACATAGGTACTACTTACGTTAGACTTTTTATTAGAACAAAATACATTAATTTAACACAGTCGATCTTTAAAGAAATCTTTTCATTGGAGGTTCTGCAAACTTTCGATATCAATACTTATACAGGGAACAAGCAAGAAAGCAAACAATTTTTTTTAAATATCTTATGTATTCCACGAATTTCTACGCATTACAATAAATACTTCAGCATATTTTGATAAAAGCAAATAAAAATATCTACATTTTTTTCACGCGAAACAACTGAACGTCGTTGCAAATCCGGATCTACAAAGAAAATCTTCATTCTAGTCCGAATCACAAAGGGCTTTATAATTATGCTAATGGGCTTAAGTTTGGGGAACTGGCCGGCCCAAAATACTAAAGAGTCCCTTTATCTTGAGTTGGCATAGCAACAACAAACCTATACATACACTTTTTTCAGAATATATTATACCTACTGAAACATGGACAGTTGAAAATAATTACATACGAGATCAGGATTTAATTAAATTTCAAGGGAAATCTTTTTTACGTTATAAAATAAAAACCTTAATTTTTGAAACTAACTTCTCTCTCTTGATTTTGTTTACGCCCCGTTGTTTCTAATCAGCTGTTCTTTGTCGCTATTATAACTAAACTACTTTGTCACTCACTTCTGGTAGTAATAGATGTATTAAAAAAAAGAATATGCACAGTCATGATTATTCAGAAAGTTTAACAATCAAACACATTTGCTCCTTACTACACCATATTGCAACTTTATTACATCGTAATGTTTATCATACAAAATCAAACCCGCTCACATCCGCTCGAATTTCCTAATCAAACACAGCCCAGATTAAATCGTTCGTGAGATAGCTAACATTTTGGCTCATAGTTTAAGCGAGTGTGAAGGTAACGAGCGCTCTAGAAGTCTATACGTAAACTGATTTTCAGACCACATAAATAAGATCGCTGACGTTCAGGACTCGGTTCAAGTGGTCACGTTTGGTTTACGTCGGATAACGAAGGCAAATATTCTGGGGGCAAATGCAAAGCGTCGCCTTAGCTTCTTAAACAAGTCACGGAGTCAGAACTTTTTGAGTGGATCTGTTTATAAGTAGATACGTGAATGCGTTCTAGAGACTAGACAGGAAAATGTTACATAGTTACTTTCCTTATGAAGATATTAATATAATATTCCAGTGAAATTTAAAATCAACTTAGTCATAAGTTAAAATTATTCAAGTTAATATTTTGACTTGTAAGTACACGTTTAACATCTAAATGAAATATGCATTTCAAATATTATATAATATATTTAATTAAACTTCTACCGTATCTACTTGGCCGACTTAATGCAGGCTTCTCGGATACAATTCTGGAAATTCTGCATAGACAATATTAAAACCTTGGGATCTTACGAGAAGTTCCACTAAAAATACCTATTGTGGATGATAAAAATCTTTAAAACAGTATAACCTATTGATAACATTGTCGTTGGAACGCCAACATAACCCGGCTTGGTTTCCATATAAAAAGACATTCAATAACTGTGAATAAAATATGTAATTGAGTGAAAACGCAATCTCTACACTATTAATAAAACTTCATCACAGTTCCACATACATACATACTTTGCATTCATTATGTTGCGCTGTGTGATACTTCTGCACTACTCTGTGACCTGAATGGATGTAGACAGAGAGTCATAAACGTCTGTATGTTGCGGACGTCCGCTATTTTGTGCAGTATACTCGTACATTTTAATGGAAAAACTTTATTTATTAAAATCCTTCATTCAAATAACGCCGCACCGAACAATGGCCCTCCATGGCGCATAACTGCCACCATTTTATAGGATTTTTACATGAATAGTTTATTCATGCTGTAAGCTAGGAGTTAAGTGTATTAATGTGCTTTTTCCTGGCGAAACTGTGCTGAGCGTTAATAGTGTGTTTCATGGCGTTAGTTACTGTAATATTTAGGCTTATCACTTAAATTACGAGGGTGCAATGTGTGGAAAATGTATTTAGCAGGACAGTATAGAGTAGCGGTTATGTAGGGGATGATTAACGATACTACCATGCAATATTGGTTTAATCTTATGAACCTTGTTCAATCAACAATCATATTCCCGATTCCCTTTTATTCGTGATATCCCGTATAAACCGCTTCAGTACCAAAGCTGGCCGCTACACTCGGGCGCAAAATTCTATAAAACAGGTATATGTGACTGTCACGAGAAAATCTTCGCACTGAGTTCCCAAAATACCCTGGCAGTTTGTGTAGGCGCTGTTTGTAAACGCAAATGTCAACGATTTAGCTGAATTTAGTACCTACATTTAAATTCAGTTCCGTATTTTGGCTGAGCTCAGTTCTGTCTCTCTAGTCGTTTATCGTGACGTATGGGATTCGGCCATGCTTATGCGATTAAGTTCGTTATGACAGCCACTAATGCCAACCCCGGAGGCTTTCTTTTGAAGTTGTGTTATTAAAACTTTTTCATTACTAGGAAAGATCATAAATGGATCTGATATTTATAGGTAAGATATGTATATTTAGGTCTCTTATAATAGTTCAAACAAGTGATATATAAAGACATTCTGATTCCGTATTTAGTAATAACCTGTAAATACATTTTAGGCTTAAACTGACTGTCGGATTTACTTTAGGAAATGTTTGTTTTCCAAGATAAACATTTACATCTTTTATCTAGATAGCTAGCAAATGTAATATTATTTTCAGGCGGAGTTTTTGTGTCGGACATAATGAATGCGAAGACAAAACGTTTCCTTGCTGTCCTAGAACTGAAAATAAAAAAAATGCGAGTAGAATCTGTCTCAACTAAGACGGCACTACAATCGTGATTTAATTAACCTAGTTGCAGATAAATAATTCTATCTAAAAACTAATGTTAGGTAAATACAGCTTTTTTACTGGCAGGTACAATACATTTTGTAATGAACTATAGATACTTGTGTAATATAGTTTTTATGTAAAGTTATAAGTAATAAGTATTTTAAGAGTATTCAAATAACATTTATTGATTTATGTTTGACAATTTAATAAACCATATTCTTATCTTTTCTGTAAAACCATTATATATAACTTATAGGTATGAGTTACGACAGTTCTCCCTGCCCTTATCCCAATCTAATTGGGGTCGGCGCAGCATGTTTTCTTCTTCCATTCTCTTCTATTTGCCGTCATCTCACAAGTAACATTCTTCCTAGCCATATCGACTTTCACGCTATCCATCCATCGTTTCTTTGGTGTTTGCTTTCTATGAGTTACGACAGTTCCTCACATATTTAATTATATGCGAGACTACGTCCTCCGGGATGTCCTAGCAGGGGCTGTCAACATTGAGGCTACAGATGGAACTCATTAGTGGTAAAGCAAAGGTCAGGGGCTGTGCAGCCTCGGTTGATCGATAAACTGACCCACTTCTATGTAGAGTTGAAGTCCCAACTGCAGTTGGGTCGGTAAATAGCGACTATGTTTAAGCAAGTGAGCATCAAGCGTGAGCGTTCGCTACGATGCAAATGTATAAATGAGACCGAGGACTAGTGGCTTTATTGAATGGTTAGTATTGGCTTTATAAATAGAACACTCGTATAAATATTTTGTTTTCATCACTATTAGGTACACGGGGTCTCCTTAACAATCCAAATTAATTCAATTAAAAGTAGTTAAAAGGTTTTAATTAAATTTATTTCAAGACTCCATTTCTAAAAACTTTGGACATATCTATAAAACAACAAAATGTTCACATTCTCTGATCTGCAAATTATTCGAAAGCAGCGGCAGGTAATTTTCTAACAAAGAAAAAATAAAATGAATTCTGCCGTTGCAAGCCTTGAAACATTACAAAGTTGTCGAAGGTAAATAAGCAAGTATGCTTTCAACATCTTTAAAGGAAACTTTGTAGCTTACTACTACATACTGATGCTTAGTAAAATAATAATAGTTTGTACGCTAAGAGTCTCTGTGGAAAAGAAAAGTCAATGGAGTGTCACTCATAGCAATTGGTTCACCGTCATTAGGTCATCAATCATTCGAGCTAGACCGAATTCCCGGTACACTTGTAGTTCAATCTCCGCTACCATACATTGTAGTTACTAACTAAATTATAGTATTAATAATTAAAATGTTCCCGATGCCGGTGGGGGACTATTTTTATATTTTTAAATGTTTTATTCTTTTATATGTATTTATAAAATATTTAAACATGTTAAAATAAGTGAAATAAATGAATAAAAAAGATTAAAATTACAGTAATAATAGATATTGCGCAAATGAATGTTCACGCTAAATAAATTAAAAGTATCAGATTAAAAAATATTCTACACCGTATAACAGAAAAATACAAATGGCAAGATTACAGTACCTACATAATATTGTATATTTTATACACTAGGGTATAACGTAAAAAATAATAATTCTATAATCCATGTATCATCATGAAAATATATTATTCAAATATCCATAAAAATAAATCTCTGTAACATATTAAGCTGCAAGCCAAAAATCAAATATGAACACGTTTATAATAATCGTTACATGTAAAATAAGCAGAGATTATTTTTCAGCTTCGAATATTATTAACGTATAAGTCACAGACGACAGCAGGTCAACGTAAACGAATCTGTCAAATTTTACCAGTCAAACATTAACCTACCTCTATTGCGATAAGGTTGAAAATCGATTGCAGAAATTTGATTTGACAGATTGTGGTAACTCGATGTGCTGCAGTCTGTACGTTTGAATTGTTATATACGTACAGTAAACTATTTTCATAAATATATAAGACTAATTAGAAACTTCTTTCCTAAACCTCATAGGAGTACTCATAGGAAATCTTTCTTTCGTTGCTATTTAAGTTCAATAACAACTCTTGATTTTTTTCTGAAAATACTACAGAAAGTGTGTACAGATTATGTTCTTTGAGTTAGCGACAAGTTTTACATGTACTCAATACTTTTAAGACAAAAAAATATCAAAAATGGAAAATTAGAATAAAATCTTTAAATAGCCCACAGCCGGCGTTATTTTACCGGTCGATCGTACATTCTAGTTAATGCATAAAAATAAAAATACGGACGCCTAAATTGAAAGTCAGTCTGTGAAGTAATCAGCGCAATGCAAAAGTTGCGCATGTGAAATAGAACAACAACTTTAAAATAAACTGCATCGAACATGATGCTATCTAAAAATAAACTTTGAAAGTTGAACAAAGCAAATTTTTGTACGTAATATATTGTCCTACATTTTTAGATCTACACGGCTTTTGGTTAATTAATGCTGATGAAAAGTGACGTTGTTTCAGCTTTAGTGTTAAACAAAATAGTTTAATTATAATAACAAATAGTGTGTTGCCAAATATGCCATGTTCTATCTAGACACCGACGGCACCAAATTGTCTGTGACATTCAATTATTGTCAGCAACATATAACTTCTAGGTATCTAAGTATGACTTAAGTGGAGTGAAGTTTGAAACATGGTTGACAAGGACGTGTATTCATCTACATTCATTAAGCTATCTGTATCTAAACTTCGTAAATGGTGAAAGATAAAGACCTCACTAATAGAGTTCACCCTTTGAATAGAATTCAAGATATCCTGAAGTAAAATCAACAAAGTAGATACGCAAACAATCTTAATTTTAATTGGAAATTTAAAAATTGCGATCGTACAACATGCATAATTAAAATGTCTGACCTCGATCACTTTGTAAGAAATATTTTATGGGCAACTTTATGAAAAGAACACGTTCTATTTTTTAAATAATGTGTGGTTTATTGGTCATAGAGCGACGTGTAATCTCTTCCTGGTGGGATCCAAAGTGCTCGCCGCAGGAGGCTCTAGAAATGCTGGCAGGATATCGTAAAGCCGGCCGAAGTGCTAATAAACTCACTATGAAGGACCGACAAGATTGCGCTAAATTTAGAAGACGTACCGTAAGATATGAGGGTGATATAAAGCTATTAAGATTGTAATACATCATTAGACTTTATTGTGCTTTTATTATTGAGTGAAAATAACTAAAAAACATAAGATATTTTGACATGTACCACTGATTTGCAGATTCTAATAGTGATGCTAACAAAACCGATTCTAAAACTATTTCACTTCGTAAGACATCTATACCCAAAAAAGACGATTTTCAAAATGAAATGGAAAACATTTAAGATTTCTCTTCTGCACGTAGGCATTGAAGCAATAACCTCGAGATATATTCTAAGATTGCATTAATAAGTTTCCTAATAAACCCTAACTTTATTGTGGCAAGTCGTAATTGAGACGAATTCAAAAAGTTTTTGCGGTCTCTGTGGGTGCCTCTCTCTGCCTTATTTACTTTTGTTGTAATGAAGCAATTTAGCGATATAATAGGAAGCTGCGATGTTTTTGGACTACGCTAGAGAGGATGATAAGTTTTTTCCCTTTCTGTTCTTACGTAGTAATTACAAAGCTTTGTTTTTTATTCGCCTGTATTTACTCGGTCCTTTGTAATTCCAAGTAACATGAAACAGAAATTCATTAGTATTAATGTGTGGAAAAATGTTTTATGTTGACTTACTTCATGAGGATTAATTTTATATTACCTACATATTTCTTTTTAACCTCTTCCCTCATTCGTTGATAATTATAATTATTCTCTTGAAGAAGTATGACTGTTTTTTACAATAAAACCAAGCAAGTATGTGAGGTTGCCGAGCAAACGTGANACAGACGACAGCAGGTCAACGTAAACGAATCTGTCAAATTTTACCAGTCAAACATTAACCTACCTCTATTGCGATAAGGTTGAAAATCGATTGCAGAAATTTGATTTGACAGATTGTGGTAACTCGATGTGCTGCAGTCTGTACGTTTGAATTGTTATATACGTACAGTAAACTATTTTCATAAATATATAAGACTAATTAGAAACTTCTTTCCTAAACCTCATAGGAGTACTCATAGGAAATCTTTCTTTCGTTGCTATTTAAGTTCAATAACAACTCTTGATTTTTTTCTGAAAATACTACAGAAAGTGTGTACAGATTATGTTCTTTGAGTTAGCGACAAGTTTTACATGTACTCAATACTTTTAAGACAAAAAAATATCAAAAATGGAAAATTAGAATAAAATCTTTAAATAGCCCACAGCCGGCGTTATTTTACCGGTCGATCGTACATTCTAGTTAATGCATAAAAATAAAAATACGGACGCCTAAATTGAAAGTCAGTCTGTGAAGTAATCAGCGCAATGCAAAAGTTGCGCATGTGAAATAGAACAACAACTTTAAAATAAACTGCATCGAACATGATGCTATCTAAAAATAAACTTTGAAAGTTGAACAAAGCAAATTTTTGTACGTAATATATTGTCCTACATTTTTAGATCTACACGGCTTTTGGTTAATTAATGCTGATGAAAAGTGACGTTGTTTCAGCTTTAGTGTTAAACAAAATAGTTTAATTATAATAACAAATAGTGTGTTGCCAAATATGCCATGTTCTATCTAGACACCGACGGCACCAAATTGTCTGTGACATTCAATTATTGTCAGCAACATATAACTTCTAGGTATCTAAGTATGACTTAAGTGGAGTGAAGTTTGAAACATGGTTGACAAGGACGTGTATTCATCTACATTCATTAAGCTATCTGTATCTAAACTTCGTAAATGGTGAAAGATAAAGACCTCACTAATAGAGTTCACCCTTTGAATAGAATTCAAGATATCCTGAAGTAAAATCAACAAAGTAGATACGCAAACAATCTTAATTTTAATTGGAAATTTAAAAATTGCGATCGTACAACATGCATAATTAAAATGTCTGACCTCGATCACTTTGTAAGAAATATTTTATGGGCAACTTTATGAAAAGAACACGTTCTATTTTTTAAATAATGTGTGGTTTATTGGTCATAGAGCGACGTGTAATCTCTTCCTGGTGGGATCCAAAGTGCTCGCCGCAGGAGGCTCTAGAAATGCTGGCAGGATATCGTAAAGCCGGCCGAAGTGCTAATAAACTCACTATGAAGGACCGACAAGATTGCGCTAAATTTAGAAGACGTACCGTAAGATATGAGGGTGATATAAAGCTATTAAGATTGTAATACATCATTAGACTTTATTGTGCTTTTATTATTGAGTGAAAATAACTAAAAAACATAAGATATTTTGACATGTACCACTGATTTGCAGATTCTAATAGTGATGCTAACAAAACCGATTCTAAAACTATTTCACTTCGTAAGACATCTATACCCAAAAAAGACGATTTTCAAAATGAAATGGAAAACATTTAAGATTTCTCTTCTGCACGTAGGCATTGAAGCAATAACCTCGAGATATATTCTAAGATTGCATTAATAAGTTTCCTAATAAACCCTAACTTTATTGTGGCAAGTCGTAATTGAGACGAATTCAAAAAGTTTTTGCGGTCTCTGTGGGTGCCTCTCTCTGCCTTATTTACTTTTGTTGTAATGAAGCAATTTAGCGATATAATAGGAAGCTGCGATGTTTTTGGACTACGCTAGAGAGGATGATAAGTTTTTTCCCTTTCTGTTCTTACGTAGTAATTACAAAGCTTTGTTTTTTATTCGCCTGTATTTACTCGGTCCTTTGTAATTCCAAGTAACATGAAACAGAAATTCATTAGTATTAATGTGTGGAAAAATGTTTTATGTTGACTTACTTCATGAGGATTAATTTTATATTACCTACATATTTCTTTTTAACCTCTTCCCTCATTCGTTGATAATTATAATTATTCTCTTGAAGAAGTATGACTGTTTTTTACAATAAAACCAAGCAAGTATGTGAGGTTGCCGAGCAAACGTGATCATCGTATTTTTGTAATAAAATAATAACAGTCGCGAAATACAAAGACAGAAAAGTATAAACGCAAGTACACATATAAATCCAGCTCTCAGAAAAACCAATATTACTTATGCAAAGAAAATCGACACCCTTTACTCGTAAGCTTAGTCGCAAGTACAAAGAAGCGCTCCAAACAAAAACAGAGAAAAAATTGCGTTTTATTCCATTAAAGGGACTGAAAAGGCCGTGATACGTTTACAAAAAGATAAAGGCAATACTTACATACAGAACTTAGAGGCAAACTGGTTAACATAATGTCTGTTTAATAAATTAAATGGATTCAGGAATAGAGTCAGGCGTTTATGGAGGTTTTGATAAATAGCCGATGAGTCGGCTTGTTTCTCGAGAGCGCCTGTCATGTTGATAGACTTTGTGTTATTTTAGTGGGAATATTGAATGATGGTAGCCGTTTATTTTTGGTTTCGTTTAAGGACTGAAAGTGAATTGAATGACTTGGAATATGTTATTTGAGTTGAAGTATATAGTCAAAGTCAAAGTCTTTATTATTTGTAAAACATAGGTATAAAAAAGGTTTTAAAATGGTGTAAAGGCGACAGCAGGTCAACCTACCCGAATCTGTAAAATTTTACCAATCGAATATTAACCTTCCACTATTGTGATAAGGATCTACCTACTGCAGAATTTTGACAGATTGTGGTAAATTGATGTGCTGTCGTCGTCTATACCTGCTGGACTAACGTCAACGTTTACAATGGGTTATTGCAATAGTCACAGCAAAATAATAAATGTATAAAAGTTATAAAAAGGTTGATTGATTAACTGTAGTGACACATACGTAAAAGTAGATTTTTATTAAATATTATATAGTCAATAATGCTAAGTTCAATCGAAGTATACAACAGCTTCTAAACTAATACAAACAATCAGTAACAAATTCATGTTACAAGCCCAATTTATAGACCAAACAAAAATGAAGATCGAGAACATTACAAATCTAATAACTTGAAGTATCGAGTCATAAAATAAATAAATTCGCTCCATCAATAGGTACAGATCTTATAAATCGAACAAAAGTAATAAGAAAAGAAATAAAAAAAACTGTGACTATTGCAAAAAGACATTTCATTCACAAAAAGGCAATAAAAGATAACATTGAGGTACTTAACGATTCGTTTGTTGGTCGGTATTGATTATAAGGTAACCAAAAATACAGTAACGATCGTTCCCAATAACCTATCTATTTCTGGATTTACTTACTAGACATATAATTTTGACATTAGCCCCATACTAGTAATGTCAGATTCCTATCTGTAGTAAGCAAATCCAGAGATATACTGAATATTGAATTCCGCAGTAAGTGGACGACTCATATAGAATGTAGGTGTAATCGAGTGTTTAACTAGAAGCTAGAGGTCTCCTATCAAAATCGTAGTATCCATTTTCAAAGCGCTCTGTCAAACTTTGACAGAACCATTACATTAAGGCTACGATACCTGTCTATTAAAGAGAGTGTTCCACGAGTGTAAAGTATCTATGGGAGGGAATGAAGTCAATTGCCTTAGGACTTGAGGTTATCATTCATTCATTACGTAGGCTTTCTAATGTGTTCCATAACTACAGACGACAGCAGGTCAACGTATACCAATCTGTCAAATTTTACCAATCGAACCTACCCACTATTGTGATAAAGTTGAAAATCTATTGCAGAAATTTGACAGATTGTGGTATCTTGATGTGCTGTCGTCTGTACAAGCATTCACAGGTCATTGAGCACACAGATTGAATGTGTATCGTGATAATTTTCAGCAGCCATAGTTTAGTTTTTTTCGGGTTAGTTTCATTAAATTGTTATAGGTAAGATACTTAACTTGAAATAAACTTAAGATAAAATAGTGTAATTTCAATTGTAAAGTGTAAGTCACATAAATGCATTAAAAATGTACTAAATGTATAATATATATTAAATGTAATGTAAATGTATAATATATTTTATACCCGACTTTTATCGCTGCCTGTACTTTCCAGATTGTTGGTAAATTGTCCGATATGCTGTAACTGGTCGTTATGGTATTGTCTTTATATTTCAACCTGTTTGGATCGTGGATCAACTATAGCTTTAACAAAAAAAATATTACGTTTAATACCAAAGTTTTTCTTTTGGAATAAGGACATGTCTTTTCATTATAATTTTTACGTGAAAAGAGCAATGTAATATAGTTTCCTTTAAATGCAAAATGATATACTTTACCACGTTTTCAGAACCTATCTAGTTTGAAAATAAAGCTCTCAATTTTAAATGTTCGTCCACAAGTCCACAGTAGTAAACCTCTGACTTAACTCTAAAATAAATAGAGAAAGTTCGAGAATCCAGTTTCGAATATCAGTATTTCTTTAAATTCGCGTTGCAGCACGTAGCAACGATGGCTCAGTTTAATGCTTGTTTCCCTAAAGCACTAACAGGAGCTATTTAAGCTCTCAGCTCTCCAGTTTAGCAGCTATTTTACATAATAATAGAATTGTTTGTTGTTGTGTTCGCTGTTAACAAACACATTGAAACAAGCCGTTTTAGTTTGTAGCACGTGAGTCTTGGAGGTAATAGTTTACTGTCTGTACTGGTCATTAAAAGTACTTGAAAATATAAGTTAAGTTTGTTTTTTTTTTAATTACAACGATAATTATATGTATGTATGCGGATACGATACATAGGATACGACGCTCACAGGATACGACGCTCATTCATCACCATACACCTTTTTTCTACTAGATCTTACTTTTAAATTCAATGTAAATAAAAACCATTTTGTAATTCACACGTCGCAGAAATTAAACCAAGAGAAGGTTCAGTTTAATGTCTACAGATGACTCAACAAATCTGAAAAAATAATTTAAAAAATCGGTAAAAGCTGCATAAACAAAGCGTAACAAAACCTAAAATATTACCTAACATTTTGTTTAAAAACATTTTCCTACAAAAATAACAGCACAAGGATTGAATGCTCAAACTACTTTTGCTATTAACTACTACTCAAGATCGCTAACGATACTACCGTGGGGCCATGAAATAAGCGACTCAGAGGTAATTAAAATCTACTATAACCCGCTCGAGAAGTTTCCACGAGTTGAACTGAGATATTAATGATACTACATTTTAACTTAATCTTGTTTTAACCGCTATTGGATTATAGATTTAGGGCATGGAGTATTTTACATAAAATACATACATATCGTATATAAAATGTTGCATTAATTAAGTAGCTGTGTTGTTTGTAGTTAAATATCTACCTACAAAGATTATAGATGTATCGTTTAGGTATGGTATGAATGGTAGAGTAGAGTTACCAAATACTGAAATCTGATTTAGGAGCAAAATCATAAAAACTTACTGCCCTAACCACCGGTACCTTGGAAAAGATAAAAACAGAGCACCCTGTCTCTATATTTGTAGAATGTTATTAATATGTATCAAAACAAATAAACGAAAAGAAAAAAATACTGTAAACGTATCTTCCATACCTTTGAAAACCGCTGTTTTTACAACAAAATTCCTAGAATTCAGTAAAAATTATTACCTAAAATTAAAATATTGAAAATAACTAATGAATAAACAATACATTGGTTTTATTCCTCTTTCAAGTATTTTTTTACTTTGTGGATATTTCTCTATGTCGACTGTACTACGTATAATAATTAACGATGTTATTTAATGGAACCGTATCGGCAATTAAAACAATAAATAATAATAAATAGTAGAGTATTGAAAGTACTTCAATCATTTAGCATTCATGTTTAAATAATCACTTAACGCTTTTAATGTAATACATTATGAATAAGCAGATAATGACTGTATTTTACAAATATTATTATTATCATTTTAATTGAAAATACCACTTATTGTACGTTATTTGAATTAAACTTAGATCAATCTTGTTTTACGACTATTTCAAGCGTAAAAGTCTGTCCACACACATTAGTCCCGTGTCAGGGCCGACAATAGCTACTGTTATTTAAAAGCAACGATGAGCGCTAACCATCCCTTTCTTGGACCTTCAACCAATAAATAGTGTGCCAAGTAAGGGTCAGCGCAGACCGAACTGCAAAATGCTCGCGCATGGTCGACTAAAATTTAAACTGCTCGAGCATGCAGGCGGCATGCTCGACAATGTGCGAGCCATCTCTAAGTATCTGTCTCTGTCTGGCTTACCCGGCGGCGGGTGTGCTTGATCAGTTTGCTGCTCTAGCACGCTCGCGCATGCAGAATGCATACTCGAGCACGCAGTCGGCTTGCTCGAGCATGGTCGAGCATCAAATTTGGGCGTGTATTCAATTTTGCGAAGTATAATAATAATCATAAGATATTTTTTTCAATAATCTCAGTAAATGCTCTGCTCTGCTCTGCTCTTGGTGTGCGCTGACCCTTAATTGTCAAATAATAAACAAACGCCAGACTATAAACACAGTAAAAAACGTTAACTAAATAAAACGATCAAAGTACGTAACATACTCTCGTTTACATTCCTCCCGGGACTCTAATGTGGAAATAAAACGTACAAAAACACCGCTTATTTTGGAGCCCCAATCAATATCTTTTTAATACCTCCTTACTTAATTAACGCACTGCCCCGTAATGCCACTCCCGTCCGTGTAATAGTTAAAGGAACATCAATTTGGGAGTAATCTACGCTAACTGCGTGAAGATCAATAAGTAATTAAGGTGCGCATTATTTGTAAAGGGATGTTTGCTATACTTACACAATTATATGTTTCCGCCCTTTATATCTTGAATAGAGTTTGGGTCTTATTCACATAGTTACAGCGCTATCACACCAGCGGATTACCGGTTCGGCTTTTTTACGCACGACACGTTCCGGGCGACAAAAATCCTGTCTCGCGGATTCACGTGTCGTTGCTTGAGCAGGTGACTGTCAATTGTTTTGCTGCCCGTACGATCCACTCGTAAAAACTGAGAAGAAAATCCACTAGTGTGAAAACGCTGTAATAGGAAAAATATGACTTGAGTTTGTTTAGTATTAGTGTATAATTTGATTATTTTATTGTTACAATTGTAAAAAAATGCTCTTTTCCTTTAATAATTCCTAAATAACGTGCTTAGTATTACATAATTTCTTAATCTAATCTCTCTGAGTTTGATCGTTACTTGTTGAAGCAAGATGCTTATTTGCAAATTATGTTTGATGATCTGAAAACCACTCAATCTTAGTTCTGAACTTTTGATTGCTTTACGATTGGTGAGCGATTTTAAATTACACATTGAACTTTGAGGAACGATTTGTTGTTTGTATTAATTATTATTATTTGTAATAATAAACTTAGTGAGCCAAATAAGTATAGGTACTTACAGTCTGTTGTAAAATATCTGAGATGTCATAGTTTGTTATTTTTGTATGTACAAATTGCATAACAAAGTACCCAACTGTTTTTGTCAGTTCAATAAAAGTAATGAATTGGACTACCATAGTTCTATAGGTAATAGTATATAATAGGTACCTGCTGCTATTTTTTATGTTCAAACCTACCACACTATCCTATTTATTAAGCTATGTAGAATTGTAGATACAACAGATTTCAGTCGAAAATCGGCTTACTTTTGTCTGATATTAATATTTTAATAGTTTACACATTCTGAATCTATACTAATATTATAAAGAGGAAAACTTTGTTTGTTTGTTTGTTTGTTTGTTTGGTTGTAATGAATAGGCTCAAAAACTACTGGACCGATTTTAAAAATTCTTTCACCATTCGAAAGCTACATTATCCACGAGTGACATAGGCTATATTTTATCCGGGTACGGGCAGTAATTCCCAC
>NWSH02000008.1:6281080-6298983 GCA_002382865.2 Heliothis virescens
TACTGGACCGATTTTAAAAATTCTTTCACCATTCGAAAGCTACATTATCCACGAGTGACATAGGCTATATTTTATCCGGGTACGGGCAGTAATTCCCACGGGATGCGAGTGAAACCGCGGGAAAACGGCTAGTATGTTATATAACAAAGTTAAATTGAACTTATTTTAGAAATGAATATCAATACCATCCGAATAGATTGTAGATTACACAAAATTTTAAACAATATGGTGTTAATAATAATTATCTACTACTAATATCATATCCTCATTATTATTTGAACCGGAGATACGTGACAGATTCAAATGAAACCAATCGATTAATTTGGATATCGCCACAGCTCTAAAATTGGACGTAATAATCGTTAAACCGAGTATCGAATGAGAATGCTAATCGATTCGAATTGGCAGTCGACGACAATTTATAACGATCGTTAAGAGCGACGAGATGGTAGTTAGTAGAAAAATTGTAGCCTGTGTAGGAATACCTTCAGCGTAAGCCGTAATGATGAAGTATCTATTGATCGCATCCACTCAGCGCTCAGTAACTCAAACTGACACCAAATGGCATGTAAAGAGCCCATATATCTTGTCCCCTATTGATATACTAGGATCACTACTCCATTACCCTACATGCTTTGGAGTGATTGCACATTAGTTGCCGATGTACATACGTCCCTAGCAAGTACATAGTTCGGCTTAAAAAGCTTCGATCGCCGGAGTTTTGTATTTTTTGTTCAATTTCGTTTAAACACTTTTCATTCGTCGCCGGTCGTATTCGAGAGATGCGACGTTTCAAAAGATAGGGCAATTGACTGAATATACGATTACCGTGCTACACGAGCACACGCCTAATTTTGGACATTCATTAGAGTAAAAAATCGCAAAAAACTGTACCATTTTGCGTGATTAAACCGACTGTTGGGATCTATTTTTGTGCACACTAAACTTCACATAGGTACTTTGCACAAATTAAGGAAAAAGAGATTTAACTTGGATAAAGTTTCTAAGGAGAAAATAGAGCGTAGAAAGGATTTATATTCTTCATAAATTACAGCTCATTTCATTATGTAAAGTTCTACTTTACCCGTGAAAATAAGGAAACAGTATTGTCATCTATACCACCCTTATTTATAGGAGTTGATTGTCACCCTAACACAGATAACCAATCATATCTCTATGCCACACACACATATGTCGCCTGATTACCGACAGATATGGCGCTAGTCCACACTTTACACGACATATTTAGTGGCTCATCCCGAGGCATACACGATAACAGTACGCGAATGGATAATTTGCTATCGCCTGGAGACCAGGGCGGCGTAATGGGCTATTCGGTCGGAACCGTGATACAGTGTCGATTTACATCAATCAATAATACAATAGGATATCGCTACGGTTGAATAGGCTGCATTGAATTGTTTATAGCGCGATAGGCTTGAATTGCCTTGCAGATCTTAACGTTAACATAAAATTGATGAGAATGCAATACTAATGGAAGCATTGTACTCGATTTCGGTCAATTCGGAACTAAATCTTCCAAAGGTGAAGCTTGTAATTTCCCCTTTAAAACTAAAATGTAACGAGTCCTGTTTGCAATGTTCAAAGAGACTTTAATGGAATACATAGGTAATATTTTTAAAATATATAGATAGAATTTGAAAACACGTATATTCTTTTTTTTTGAAAATTGACCACAAAGACATCTAAAATCGCTGAAACCTCACATTGCAGAAATCGATAAAGAATGCATTGAGTTTTCGAAACTAACAGAACTATCCACGCAACAGTTTCCCGGGCATGGGATAGCCTTATCGATTGACTTGCCGCCGCAGATCCTAGTATACACAAAGTTTTACCTGTACGAGCATTGTTCCCAGTAAGTAGGTTACATATACCGGCACAAACTGAACGGGACGCAGAATAAACAGTTCTCCACCTCAATCATACGTCCTTATAGGGAAACGTATGAATCTCATATGAATTATTTATATATCTGACACGTGTAAATGTGTATTTTTTTTTTGCTTGCTGTGTTGTTTGCGAAGGGATGTTTCCTTATTAGTCGTTTATCTTTACAGGAATAGAATTTTTATGAGACTGAATCAATTTTTTGTGATTGCAATTGTATTGGAGGTGATATAATTTGTTTGGATACCATTACCGATCAGTAAATTAAACAAAAGACGATTTTATGGATGTCTTGTACATAAATAAAAGTTATAAACAAGTACTTTGATTAAAGAAATATGATCTAAAACTAATAATTAACTCAATTTACGGTTTGTAACAATTCCGCTTCAACTAACGTGAGATGTCACGCAGACTCGTCAAAGTTTGCCGAACTATTGATTAGTACGCTCAGTCATTCGAATTCATACTTAATTTCTTTTGCTTTCAGAATTAATATAATATTTTATGGAACCTTATCATGTCAGGATATTTTTTATTTTAATTGTTAGGTAGGTATCTTGCATACACTAGCTTGGTTCTTGGTCCTAAAACACCTCATTAATCGATATATTGTTTCATATTGTTGTCATGTCAAAAAGTATACACACTTTATAGTGATCCAAATGAGTACCAGTGCGTGGGAAGAACCAAGAAAAACCAAGTTATTTCTTTATACATTTTTCGTTCAATAGTTCAGCTAATTAATTAATAATTAAAAAGCGTTATTTCTTTCTTGTTCTGGAATCTATTTTTGTAAATTATAACACGGCCAAAGTTTCCGAATTCAATCGTTTCGGAGATTCTTTTACAAGTTCAGGCCGCGTGTAATTCGTTCAAGAAAAACAAGACCACAAAAAGAATTATTTCTAAATATAATGATGTAGATAAAACGCACGATAAACTGACAACGCCGTGTGCCCCTTTTCGTTCCCTTGGGCATGAAATGGGTTGATATTGGTTCATATCTTTGAAGGTAACCACCTTTATGGATACGCGTGCATTTCCGTATTTACTTCGAAATACGACTGGACATTATTTTGAGGAATATTGCATGATCCATTTTAAAAGAATTTTTTGTTTAGCATTTCGTCAAAGGAACTCGTTTCCCGTACAACGGAACTCTGAATATGTTGCTGTTAGTTTTATGAAAGTTTGTTGTGAACTCAAAAAGAGTTTTTGGATTGCTTTCCGCTGTGTTATTTTATAGAAGTAGAAATAGACTTCTGAATCTACAAAATATCTAGTCCACTACATAATTTCGTATTTAATTATTTTTAAATACGTGAACCGGCGCACATTCCGACGTATATGATGATCTGTTGTTTCATTGATTCATGTGAGTATTGTGTGCTTGGGAAAATAAATTCAATCTGCATTTCAAACGAACATTGATTTTCACGCATTTTAAAATATAACATTTTCAACTCCTTTGTCATGTAAATATAAAGTAATGATAAAGAAAAGGAAATTAACATATTGTCAACGACCACTTGGATGACAAAAAGGCAAATAATTAAAAAAGTAATTAAGGTTGAAATCCTTTGGTGAGAGCCAGTTGTGGCGATATTGGGCCACAAGGTCGACGTCGATAAACAGGTGACAAAAACACTCCCCTTTGGTTTATGGGTAAATAAAAGTGAAGCACGAAATTATTATGTTTGACAGGCGAAAAGGGTCAGAAAATCGGTAATAAAATGTCGCAATTGCGTGGTCGAGGGTTACATTCCTGTCGTGTGGTCTGGCTACAGGTTACTTGTATGCTTAGTGTTGCGATGTAATAGCATCTGCAGTTCTAACCACTCTAAAACTGCGACATAAGAGTACTTAAAGTATTTAATACTCAAGAGCAGATACTTATTAAGCATATGTTCCGTTTTAAACTTTAACATTCGTTCGTATACGCAAAATATTACTTCACCTTGTCTATTTGAATTGACCAAAATAATCTTTGTAACTGTGTTCATTAACGACCAAACAGCAAACGAAAAACAAAGGTAATTTGGCGCTATCTTATTTATGTAATTACTCTAGTATTGCAAACATTTGACCGCCGTTACGAACCGTCATTTGTAACATGCCGGACTAAGTTTCCGCATCAAATGCTTCTACATACGAGCCAGAGTTGCGGAAACCGCCACACCAGGCGTTTGAGTATGCGGCCATAAAAACAGCTCGCAAAAATAAAATATACCGACCTACAACCCCTTTTATTCCTATAAATATGGACATGGGAAACCAAGTAATAAAGTTTGTAAAGCCACAAAAATAGCACTTGGAATCAATAAATTGTCGTGTCTGGACACAAACTACCGGAGTTAGATTCTACTTTGCTTATGTCTGCGAATATGGGTATCGTGTACCGTAATGGTACACATATATTGTGTTCAGAGAAGATTTGTTACATTTGTCGCATGCTGCGTTTGGTATTTAATTTAAGATGAGCGTGGTTGCGCTGGACTTGCTTGGAGGACGTAGCGTTGTAGACTAACCGCAAGTACAACCATATCTAACTAAGCTAACTAAACTGAAACTGTGGATTAATTTGAAGTGTGCCCAATTAAGTCCATTATGTTGGAAAAATTAAACAGTTAATTAAATAAAGACAAAGGAGACCTATTAAATTGCCTATAATATTTTTGTGATTTGATCCATTTGTAAACGAAAATCAATAACATGTAGAGCCGTACCATCTACAGCTTATAATTTAATACCAACTTCGACCGCAAAATACCAAAATGTTTCGCGC
Organism: Heliothis virescens; assembly: GCA_002382865.2. Classification (NCBI taxonomy): domain Eukaryota; kingdom Metazoa; phylum Arthropoda; class Insecta; order Lepidoptera; family Noctuidae; genus Heliothis; species Heliothis virescens. Next base: position 6,285,780 of record NWSH02000008.1, read on the forward strand.
GAATAACGTTTTAATTGAATACTCGAAATCTAATAGACGTCTCAGATTAAATTGTTGTGGTGACTTTGTTTGTAGGCTAAAGGCTAAATCTTAAGTATTACTCATTATTTGAAACGTATAACGTTCTTGTGATCTAAATATTAGATACTTAAACAAAAAGATTTCCTCTTATATCGGATGAGACCCAAAATCCCTTTATAACTTGAATGGTAGACATTTTTAATAGTACTAAGATATTAAATTTTGTCTTTTATATTGTTGAATTTTCTCGTAAACTTTGAGACTACATTTTACGAAGATACTTCATGACAAAACTTAACGTTACATTGGCAAAACTTAACGATGAAGTTTCAGGTTGAAGCCTTTAACGTTCTATATTCATGAAAATCGACTTTCGAATTGAAGTATATTCCATTCAAATAAGCGCACTATTCAGGTTGTTTTAAAGATTCAAGCTTGTTTGAAAATTGCCCTGATAAATGTAATTCAGCGACAACTTTTATGTAATGCAATAAAAAACGCGTTTCCGACTGCCGGTGTCACATTAATGCAAAGACCACTTGGCACAATTTTTTCCCAAGTTTGAAAATATTTTATCTCCATGCGAATAATAAATCCCGACATTAAAATCAACGTCAGCATGGATAATGTGATTCTTCGTTTAAAATGTAACCTTTTTAATTCGTCTGCTTCAGAACTTCCCTATTTACTCTGATTTGTGAACGTTGAGGAATAAAGGAAGATAAAAACCTGCACTTTATATTCGCTTTTCTTGCAAATATTTACTGCAGTAACGAAGAGAAAAGGGGACAAAAACTAGTCTTGAACACAAACTAAGGCGACCAAATGTCATGTTGTTTGAACTATACTCGGCCATTTTGCTTTTGTTTAAGTTGGTGCAGACAAAAAGATCTGAAAACTTTTGCGTTCTTTAGTTTTTCAACTTCCTGTTTCTTGAAGACGCGACTTTTCTGCTAAGAAAGGAAACACTTCTTTACTTAAATAACTTAAATAAGTTAAGAATACTGCTGTGAATTTTAATATTTTTAAAATTTTTCATTTTGAGAGTGCTGAACGCTTTTTTTTTGTTTGAAAAGTTTATTTATTACGCAGAGTATACAGTTTGAGCAGTTGGGGCTCAAATCCGTAACTTTAACCGGATCATTATTCGTTTGGTTTGTTTAGTAATATGACCGAATTGTTTAAAAACTATAGGATTGGAATAAGCTTTAACCTCATATAGCTTCTATATAGGAGGTTGCAAATAGTAATGTATCCCAAAGAATACCCTTTGAATGCATTAATTCAAGCCAATGGAAAATGATGTCATATCTACCACCAAAAACATAAATGTAAAAAAAGGAAAGCCAAGTTCAATATAAGACCTATGCCTGGTTGTGGGCTTCACCGCAAAAAGAACGGAGATCTAAATGAGTCCCAANGTATTTGTTGTTATAGCGGCAACGGAAATACATCATTTGTGAAAATTTCAGCTTTCTAGCTATCACGGTTTATCAGATACAGCCTAGGTACTTCTTTACAAAAAGTAATGATATCCCACCAAAAACATAAATGTAAAAAAAGGAAAGCCAAGTTCAATATAAGACCTATGCCTGGTTGTGGGCTTCACCGCAAAAAGAACGGAGATCTAAATGAGTCCCAAGTTCTGTACAAAATCCAAATGTGTATTTATAGGTACAAGATATGACTTGGCCAGTTTTTATTACCTTAGTTATTCTATAAAGTTATTAATAAAATAAATCATTTTTTTTATCCTGATAAAAACTAGCCAAGTCATATCTTGTACCTATAAATACACATTTGGATTTTGTACAGAACTTGGGACTCATTGAGATCTCCGTTCTTTTTGCGGTGAAGCCCACAACCAGGCATAGGTCTTATATTGAACTTGGCTTTCCTTTTTTTACATTTATGTTTTTGGTGGGATATCATTACTTTTTGTAAAGAAGTACCTAGGCTGTATCTGATAAACCGTGATAGCTAGAAAGCTGAAATTTTCACAAATGATGTATTTCCGTTGCCGCTATAACAACAAATACTAAAAATTAAAAAAAATATACATATTGAGGGGGGTCCCCATACAATAAACGTGTAAAACCGCAAATAATAACTTTGTTATTCATATATTTGTATGAAAAACAAAGTTATTTTTTGCTGCCCGAAAATGTTTGTATTTTGGCTAGTTGTAGGTACTAGATACATTATTTTTTAGGGTTCCGTACCCAAAGGGTAAAACGGGACCCTATTACTAAGATTACGTTGTCTGTCTGTCTCCGAGCTGTATCTCATAAACCGTGATAGCTAGAAAGCTGAAATCTTCACAAATGATGTATTTTCATTGCCGCTATAATAACAAATACTAAAAATAAAAAAAAGTTAAATATTAAGGGGGGTCCCCATACAATAAACGTGGTACGGAACCCTTCGTGCGCGAGTCCAACTCCCACTTGGCCGGTTTTTTATAGATAATGGTACGGAACCCTTCGTGCGCGAGTCCAACACGCACTTGGCCGGTTTTTTATACAAATATATGAAAAACAAAGTTATGATTTGCGGTTTACACGTTTGTTGTATGGGGACCCCCCCTATTTTTTAACTTTTTTTTGTTTTCAGATTTTTTCCTATGCTTACACACAATTACCGAGCTAGATTCCAAATTTCATCTTTCTAGGTTGTCTGGAAGTAGGTTAGGTTTAGGTACTATAAGTCAGTCAGTCAGTGGGAATTTTACGATTTTTGGACCTTCATATCTTTATAACCGTTTGAGCTAGCTTCATGAAATTTGGGCTTCTAGGTGTCCTTATAGACATAATGAAACACACGGAGTTTCAAGTGTTTACGTTAAATAGGTTTTGAGTTATGGAGGGGTAAAAAGTGGCACCAAATGGTTCCTGTAAATATACACGTGGCGCTTGCCAGCCAGTCTTTGCTTGAACTTGGCTTGACATGCTGCCGCGTGTCTAGATCCTTCGCATGACTCTGTATTCTATGCAAATATTGAGAGCCTCATACTTGGCCCCTACTTAGTCAAGAAAACTTGTTTATTAACATTATTGTACCAGTTGCAGAGTGAGAGAACTTGTGCAGATTGACAACACTTATTGTAAAGAAACATCCATTTTTATCAATTTGTGGAATAACACTTTTCTTTTTCCTCCTGTATACGAATGTCCGTAAAAAAATAACTATTTCTCAATCTGTGACTTAATTGGAGTCAGTAAGTTCACTTAGTACGAAGTGAAAAAACTATTACCTACACGAATAAATTATTCTAGGTACAAACAATGTTTCAACTTTTGCACTTTATCACTTAGCACGTTATAAGAAATCCCTGAAAAGCCCAATGAAAACTGTGTTAACCCCAAATGTTACTACTTTTCTAGTTCCAAACTTCGTGGCGTAATGTTATAAATCTTTTCTTACCACTTCCAACCTGTTAACTGCCCGATATTTTTTTTGGAATCTTATTTTTAGATACAAAATAAAAACCTAGAGATGACAATCGAAGATACAGATCGGATAATCCCGTGTTAATGATTTTAAATGGTCATTTCCTTGTACAGATTTTATTTGTGATCCTCTTTTGCGGATTACCAGAAATAAATCTATGAAACGCTTAGAAGGTACACATTTACAAGCAGTTTCCTCATTGCTATTCATGCCGTGGTTCGTGTTAGTCATTTCAGGGTGTAAGGCAATCAATCACAGAATGGGTTGACCTCTCCATGTATTGAAACCTGAACGAAATGACCTGTCAGGCTTAAATGCATCGAAAAAGGCTAAATATTAATATTTCTTGACCTATTCCAGTTTCATTCACTGCTAAACGGCGTGAACTAAATGGATTTCAAATATGCATGACTTGGATTTCAGACTTCCCAACTAATTGTCCGATTTTCTAGGACTTTTCTGTGTTAGAATGCCCGTTCTTTATACATCCATAGGAACTAAAGATAAATTGTTGCGTCTATTTTTAGTCTTGCCATTATGGGTCAGTCTTAATTTTAAAATTGTTTTATGGAACCAAACACCTAAAATGAACTTTCACCTCACTTGCGTTTACAGAAATGTGAAGTCTTTTCATAAAGTCGTCAAAGATTCAAACGCAGGATTTGCTTGCTTCACTCTTAAAAAGTAAAGAAAACACATCCAGGTCGTGGTTCCCTTGTATCCCACAAGTGTCTTGTTATTTTCGCATGCAAGTATGTGTACATGTAGGCAGTACCGAAGTGAAGAGCTGTCAGCCCGCGGTGCTAACAAGCACTAGTGCTGAATTCTAAAACATCATTGTGAAGTAAAATATGAGCAGTATTTTCAACATAAAACCGGATATTACATTGCATTCTTTTCCCTCTGTTCGTGTTGGTATGGCTTTTCTGACCATACGCTTTGTCTATTGTGCTATTTGTTTTAGAATTTTCAAAGCGCTTTTATTCAAACGGGGTGCTTAGTTTCAAAGGGCAAAAACTAGACAGTTATTGCTACGTGGAAACGCAAAGAAATTTAAAGTTTATGAATCATGACTAATTTTAAGCTGACTGACTAAACATTATGAAGAATAATTGTAATTAAAGATACTCGTACATTTTGAAAAAGACCGCCTGTCTTTTGCGTAAATGAACCATGATGGCGTATACGGCCTTAAAGCGTTCCTAAAACCAACAAGTCGTTGTTTGCATAACCTATACCCAATGGTGGCTTCATAGAATGGGTTCCAAGGTTCACACAAACTTATCGAGGTCAGGAACCTCATCGAAACGCGCCTTGCTCAAATACTGGCGTAAAATACTCAACTGTTCCATTTTCGTTCGGCTTATTGTGCAACTTTTTGGGCTTATTAAGGTGTGTTCAATGTGTTCATACATGTAACTTTATCAATACGGATTGGATTGTGCACCTTGTTTTTGTGGGTTTACCATGGTTAGAATATCTTCATTACTGCTTAAAAAAGGTAGGTATATCAATACTCTGTGTTTTTTTATTCAGATGCTTTCAGGCATGGCTCCAAATTGGTTGATACCATACGTACATGGTTGCTTATATTACCTAAGTATTTTCAGGAAAAATTAACGTGTTAAATTGAACCATGCTATTTGACTTACGTCCTGAGTTTTATTTCTTGAGAAGAGTCAAGTGTTACCCAGCTTTTCATCAAAAAAATCTGCTTACCAATTGTAAGTACAGATTTCTGCATGACTGAGATTAACTCTAGCCGAATGCATATTTAAAAAAACCGGCAAAGTGCGAGTTGGACTCGAGCATGAAGGGTTCCGTACCATTATATATATATGAAAAACCGGCCAAGTGCGAGTCGGACTCGCACACGAAGGGTTCCGTTCCATTATTTATGAAAAATAAACGTACCTATTACCTAAAATTAGCCAAAACACAAACTTTTCTCGACAACAAAAAATAACTTTGTTTTTCATACAAATGTATGAATAACAAAGTTATAATTTGCGGTTTCACATGTTTATTGTATGGAGACCCCTTTTAATATTTTTTTTTTACTTTTCAGTATTTGTTGTAATAGCGGCAACGGAAATACATCATTTGTGAAAATTTCAGCTTTCTAGCTATCACGGTGAATGAGATACAGTGTGGAGACAAACAGGCAGACAGACGTTTTACGCTTTGGGTACGGAACCCTAAACATCAGACGATATTTCGATATTTCCGTATTTACGGACAGTTATATTCGATTTATAAGTATTTTGGATTTTAGTGAGTGGATAAATTAATTTTGTTAGGTTCCACCATCGTACGACTTATTCCTGGTCACCAACTATTTTAGTTTAGAGTTGAATCTACTAGTTTCACAAAACCAAACAATAATAGCTAAACTAAAACTGAGCAAAGAATGGTTGGCTATTTTACCTATTTCAAATTCATTCCCAGTTCCATTCCGTCCCAGCAATAAGAAGAAATAATGTGAATTCAACCCGTACATTCTAGCAGCTGAATATACCTATCTAGATAAGTATTGGCATCGAACTAATGCTTTATTGGAACGGATTCAGATTTGTTCTTCAGATGAAATTGTCCCCTCAGGTCTATTCCTAGGTATCCTCAAGTTAGTATAGAAATAAGGGTTGTTATCTTGTTAGGTGACTTTCCTGGAATTCGAACTTAGCTTTCAATAAAACTAGTTTTGAGTTAGCTATCGGACTTTCGCGAAAGTCTGTCTTCAGCCTACGTAACACGAAAATCTTTTATACTTAGGTATGTATTTTTATAAATTAGCTTAATACTTTTGTCGAGTTTTCTGGAATTCTGAATTTGACGCAGCTACTTTTATATACGTAAAGATATATTCACGATGAAGTGTGAACAAATGTTGAAAAAGTGGTTAAGATTCATAGATAGATTCAATCATCAATAGCTAAATTAAGTAAAATATTATGTTTAAAAATACTTCTCCGGGTACAGGAAATAAATAAAAGGCCTGTACAATTAATTATTACAGCCTATTTTAATCAATTTATCGTTAATACGTTCTCCACATAAAAATGACAATCGACCGGCGCAATCGACCCAAGCCAAACTTCCCGCCAGAATTCCCCGTCGTCCCTCCACTGTCAACGACAATCAAAACCATAGATTCAGCATCGATGATAGATGGCCATAACCAAAAATAGAATAGAAATTATTAAACCCTAACATATGCGAGCTAATTCATTTTAATGGCATTTTAGGTAGAAAAGAAAAACAAATAAACGAAAAGACGTAAACAAAAGAAGACGCAAAAGAATATAGGTAAGAACTGTCAAAACAATCAATGTTCTCACAATAAGCTTCCTACTTCAAAACAAATGGAATATTTACAAAGATATTACTTACCCTCGTTAAAAACATCGACGTTAAGGGAATACTTACGAATGTGATAAAATGTGCTTGTTCATCTACACACCCCTTTTCTAAAGGACGCTGACGAAAGCTATTCCCAAGCGGCATCAATATGTAAGGACTGAGAACTCACTTCGAGTCAAAACAATACTGTTTTGAATACGTCAGAATATACCCGGTACCTATATAGGTACGCATACAGTGGTATATTTTTAATGATCTGGGGAAATGGTAACAAAAAACTCGGCTATAGCAATTATATGTGAGATCTATTATCTTTTATGAGGTTTCCTATTTCAATCTTTTTATTTCCGCATTTTTTTGTTTAACGTATATGAATATTCTGTTACTTTATTCTAACACTGAAATGGTAAGTAACCTACTAGATACTGCAAAAAATCAGTACTTTATGCATACCGAAGTTTCCGAACAAAATCTTTGTGCATTTAGACGGAAAAAGAACACAAATTTGTTTTACAATTGACACTGAAATCAAAACAAATATAAGTCAAGGCTGTACCCGAATGGTGTCAGCAGATAAAACAAATGAATAATTATGTTGCGAGACCGGGAATAGGTACGTGAAATGAAAGGCGCGAACGGGCGACCGATCGCTCTGGATTTCAATACAGGACTGAATCCTTTTTATTTAGTAAAGTTTACAATACTATCTTAAGTGCTAGTTAAGGCTAAGTACAACTATTGTGTTATGTTAAGGCGAAGACGTCTGGTGTATGTAACTCCTCCCTCCTTAAGTAGGAAGCACGACGAAGAGGGAAGCTGCTGTTGTAGAGGTTATCGTGACTGCAGCTGATCATTTGACGTCGTTGCTGGTTGTCCTCGGCGAAGTCAAAAGTAGAACGGTTGGCAACTGTTTGCCAATGCAGCATGAGAATTTCAACTGTTTTCTTCAGATATTACGGCCGTGACTATGTTGTCTATTTCTTGATCTGTGTTTTCTTTGATTGCTACGCCGTGACTACGTTGGTATTGTCTGCTATTATGTTTCCCTTTGATCTTTATTTTCCTTTTGTTCTACGCTGTGACTATGTTGATACTGGTTATCTTTTCCACTGATTGTGATTTTGGGTGTCAATTGTCGTCAGCTGTCTGAGTTTTTGGGTTTGATGGAGTGATTAGGTGATGCGATGCAGCGAATTCTTCAGGTGGTGTAGTTCGTTGTGGCGACGAATATGGCGTTTCTTTGTTGTTAATGCATCGCGGGATACGCGAACTCGTTGCTTCTCAACATAAGGTAGGGATTTTTGGAATATGAATAGGGTGAAACTAAAAGGATAATTAGTGACAAGGAACATGTCTGATACTAAGTTCATTGACCCATTGGTAGTGTATGCTTTATACTAATTAATGGTTGTCCTTTCCAGTAAGTCAAGCAAGTGATTTCTATCTTTCCTAATTATTATCTTACATCCTAAAAATACTGTCTAGCTATATATTTCTATCCTAATAACTACTTTATTACTACAAAACTATAATATAATTATATGTGCTAAATAAAAACTAAATGTACTTATTTCTAGGCCTCTATCTATGTTAAACTTATAACTAAACGGACTGTCTTGCAGATAAGTGTGAGCTAAATCATAACTGTGATTCAGATGAGCCACAGGGCTACGCAGAAGGTGAGGTCATTCTCGAAGCATTTTCAGGAGGACGTCTTAGCATACCGAAGTGATTCATTGATTTGAGTTTTACGCGATTACCTAAAAAGTCAGTTTTTTGTACAAGGTTTATAGCATAAGGATCTGTGTATTTTGATTCTAATTTATTGCTGTCAACTCCTGTTAATTCATCTACATTTTTATTTATTTCGTTATCGTCGTTATTAATGGTTGCTAAGGTCTCCTTTATAACTGTAACAAGTGCCGACGGGAACACTGAACCATTGTTATTTGTTTGTTTAACTAATTTGAATTCTCCTTTATCCTGTTTAAGTAACGAGTCAACCACTTGATCACACCTGGGTTCAACTATTGTATACAAATTCATATCGCCTCTTAAAGGTACAGTGGTTGCTTCTGTTCTAAATAGCATATTCTTTGTATCGATTTTACAACTGAGTGGAGCTAATAAATCTATGCCTGAGAGTCCAATAAAATCGGGGTCAAACTTAAACAAAAGAAACTTATGGATATAATAACAACCAAACAAAGGCGGTAACTTTAAGAAGGCCACTTGAGTGTGCTTCATAATATCATGAGCGGTTTTAATGTAAGAAGTCTCTTGTTCAATACACGGATTTGTATATGTTACTGCGTTCGGTGAAATAAGGGACTCTGAGGCCCTTGTGTGTAATAAGAATGAGCCGTCTAATTCGTTAATATTAACAAACGGTAATTGTTTTACTGTTTGGTTTTGAAATGCTACGTTTTTTGTGTCTATTTTGGCGGATATGTCAGGATTACTATTTACATCTACTTTCTTCTTGTTTACTAATTTTGATTGGTAGTTTATTGGATTTAATATATAGGAAGTAACGCCAGCGGGCCTAATTGTTAGACCTGGTTTGATATACCTATTATTCGTTTGTCTATTATTTATATGTTTTTGTGCCTGCGTATTGAAGCTAATTGCTGGTCTTTGCTGTTGTTGTTGTGGGTTAACTGTTTTAGGTCTGAATGAATTATTGTTAAGTGTTATTGCATTTTGATTATATTTAGGTTTAGTAAATAGCCCATTTTTAAGATTTAGGTCTTCCTGTAGCGCTAATAGTATAGTCTGTTCAAGAGAGTCTGTACCCTGGACACGAACACTGAGAGCTACGAGAGGTGTAAGCTGATCTAAGAAGACATTAGTTGCGATCTTCTCATAATAGTCTTTCTTACTAAGATCTAAATTAATTAATGTGTATGTTAAATCTCTAATCTTATCTGCAAAAGCTTTTAATTCTAAATTATCTAACTTAGTTTGCATTAATTCTTGTACAATTTGAACTTCATTCCTAAATTCTCCAAATCTATGTTTAAGGATAGCTTTCATGGTTTCCCATGTTCCCCATGAATCTAGATGTGTGCACTCGGATAGTGCTTCTACTGCTTTGCCAGTCAATTTGGTTCTGATCAAGCACGCAATGATTGGATGGTTCTTCTTATCAACTAAATCTAGAACGTTTTCTACGCCTCTTATAAATATTGGTAATGTTTGTTTATTACCATCGTAAGTTGGTAGTAACAATGACAATGTTTCAATGTCAACTGCGGTTCTCTCCGCGAAAAATGGAACTTTAGCGTCTTTCTGGGCCATTTTAGCTTTCTGACGCCAAGCTTTCCGTATATCTAATTAATTAATTAGAAAAGCAACACTCAACAGTGTAGTCAATGAAAATTGTACCAGAAAACCTTTGATTTTAAAAGGAAATTCAGATAAGGGAATATCGAGAGCAAACAGAGTTTGATGCTTACCCCACGATGGTGCTGATGTTAAGCGTGAGTCCTGCGCCAACCACCTTTCGCAATTTCTCGTTCTATTTTCCGGTTGCAATAGGTTCTTCGAAATCGCGTCGCGGATACCACTCAGGATTTTACTGGTGATAATTACTTTCCGGTTGTGTGACACGATCCTACCGACTGCGCCAATTATGTTGCGAGACCGGGAATAGGTACGTGAAATGAAAGGCGCGAACGGGCGACCGATCGCTCTGGATTTCAATACAGGACTGCTTCTTTATATTTGGTAAAGTTTACAATACCATCATAAGTGCTAGTTAAGGCTAAGTACAACTATTGTTTATTGTTAAGGCGAAGACGTCTGGTGTATGTAACTCTCGTGCTTGTAAAAATGTTTCATTTTTAAGTAAATCAAAACATGAGATTTTTGCTGCAATAGTTCTGTCTTTATTTCTTCATCAGCAATCGATTTATTTTTCATTAATACTTAATCAACCACAAAGGCTTTTTACAGATATCTGATAGAATGCGATGTGAGTGATTTTATCTGGAAATTTCTCGAACACTTTTTTGTGTTTTATTTAAAGCTTTAAAACAACGAATCTCCTTAAAATCGTTAATCCTAACAAGCTACAGTCTTATAGTATGTAGTGATGATGATTAGAAAGTTGTGTCATTCCTCGCAGACAACAGCATCCCCGACCAGTAAGCCCGTGATGAATGAACGTTTAAATTATCCATATATTTCGTGCTTAACTGCCACTTTATAAACTTAGATAGGAAACAAACGAAGATATATTTTATAGGAGCGACGCTAAGATAGCTTTAATTTTAACAGCTTCGACGCATTATCCAGATGATCGAGACGGCCATTGTTGGCGATGGATAAAATGCTTCCGACTCGCCACAGCGCAAATGTACGCACGCAAGCATTCAATAATATGCTAAGTGCTAGGCTATTAACCGTACTGTGGCACCTATTACAGTAGTACCATAGATTATAGAAATTATTAAATGAGAAGTAGTTCAAAACATACATAATTGTAATGTGTACGTCGTGAATGAACTTAGCTTTCAATTGCCATTCTATTTTTGAAATTAAATGCCACTATTAAAACCTCACTTTAATTAAAATTAAATCACATTGTTAACAATTAGTATCCGTGGGCATATTGTTTATGTTACGGTAAATAAACCAATTGCTCGAACGAATGATTTGATTTCCATGAAGAGTAATAATAAATGCCATTAAAAACATCCTGTCAAACCCAGTCTGCAGCTCAGTTTACCGTAAAAGTTATGAGTCCATGTAATACAAGTCGGTTAATACTTTAGTGTCTACTTATAAGGTACCTTCTGTCTTTGTTATTAATATGTTTAACAAAATAGAATCCGACTTGGCATCGCATGATTTGGTACACAGTACGATGGGCCAGCACCTAATTCCTCACCAGAGTCCTTCAGATAATGATGATTGAGGGGTGAGTATCATAACTAGAAGTTAATGTTCCTGAAACTTAAGGCGAACAGAGTACCAATTAATGAAATTGTTCGCGAGAATTTCAAGCGTGAGGCGCGACAGACGAAAGACTATATATTATAATTTCACTGTGTTTTCATGCGATGGCAGTCGTTTAATTTGTTTAACGTATGTAAACTAACGAAGTAAGGTCCTTTAAGTAGACACTAAAATAGATTTAACCGACTCTTGGTATTACATGGAATCTTCACAACTTTTTTTACGGTTAGAGATGAAGCTGCGAGACTTGGTTTTTTAGCAGCCATGTTTTTAATGGCATCTCACTTCTTTTTGTAGGTATTATCTTTACATATTCAAAAGAACGTAAAGGGTTTTTGCCCAGGAAGCTGAAAAACTTTTCTCTTGGAAAAGTAGACATTTGTAATGGTAAATTGCAGACGTTTTTTCATATTCACACATATTTTCTCACGGTTATGTAGTTCATGGTATCAACTTACCCACTCTATACCCTTTATGCTCATATAGATAAGATTCTTTACACCTATTATTTTCTATGTAGCGTATTATCATTAAATGCAAATGTAACCTTGTAATCCTATACATTTATAATAGGATTAAAAGTTATTTAGCAAGTTAGTGATATTTAGAAAACTGACCGAAAGTTCAAAATATTTAAGTTTTCCCATAATAGGAATACTAAACTCTATATGTATTTCTTAAATTTGTAAGCTTCTATGTTGCTAGAAGTGCTTAGACTTTTTGATGATCGGTGAGTCGTGAGTGACAAAATTCAGCGAAACTTTACAAGTTCTTATTCTAAAACTCTTTATCAATTGTCTGAAATTATAAATACAACCGTATTTATACATGCCTAATTAGCCTACTAAAAATTCAAGCTTCTTGTTATCACAATGAAATTATGGATCGAAAAATAGCCTAATTGCTTTGAGAAGGATGGTACGGCATGCCGTTTTTCTGCTTGACGTTGGCGGGGGCACTGGCCGTGCCCATGATCTATTCCACAAGAATAAACCTACTTATCCGCAAAGCAAATAACTGTAATCAAACCATGAAGTGATTCCGATTCGGGAACATTAAGATTTTTTTTTAATCTGTGAACCAGATGGTTTGTTTGACGTCAATCATTAAATTTTTATAGGTTTTTCGTACGCTCAAAATTAGACTATCTGTATCAAGGCTTTTGATTGTCAAGACATGTGACGAGCCAACAAATTATGCTTATGGGTACGTGCCTATGACTAACAGTTCGTGGCTTTAACAACAAGGACAACAACAATATCGGTATACTGTATGTGGGAATGCGTTCTATAGAGATGGTTTACCGTTAGATTACCTATAGAAATTACGCCAATATCCGTTAGAATTTAACAATTCACTGTAGAAATAACATAAGTACAGAATAAGGAAGGTTGTTTATGACATACCTTTA
>NWSH02000008.1:6299008-6318461 GCA_002382865.2 Heliothis virescens
TTTGCATTAATTCTTGTACAATTTGAACTTCATTCCTAAATTCTCCAAATCTGTGTTTAAGGATAGCTTTCATGGTTTCCCATGTTCCCCATGAATCTAGATGTGTGCACTCGGATAGTGCTTCTACTGCTTTGCCAGTCAATTTGGTTCTGATCAAGCACGCAATGATTGGATGGTTCTTCTTATCAACTAAATCTAGAACGTTTTCTACGCCTCTTATAAATATTGGTAATGTTTGTTTATTACCATCGTAAGTTGGTAGTAACAATGACAATGTTTCAATGTCAACTGCGGTTCTCTCCGCGAAAATTGGAACTTTAGCGTCTTTCTGGGCCATTTTAGCTTTCTGACGCCAAGCTTTCCGTATATCTAATTAATTAATTAGAAAAGCAACACTCAACAGTGTAGTCAATGAAAATTGTACCAGAAAACCTTTGATTTTAAAAGGAAATTCAGATAAGGGAATATCGAGAGCAAACAGAGTTTGATGCTTACCCCACGATGGTGCTGATGTTAAGCGTGAGTCCTGCGCCAACCACCTTTCGCAATTTCTCGTTCTATTTTCCGGTTGCAATAGGTTCTTCGAAATCGCGTCGCGGATACCACTCAGGATTTTACTGGTGATAATTACTTTCCGGTTGTGTGACACGATCCTACCGACTGCGCCAATTATGTTGCGAGACCGGGAATAGGTACGTGAAATGAAAGGCGCGAACGGGCGACCGATCGCTCTGGATTTCAATACAGGACTGAATCCTTTTTATTTAGTAAAGTTTACAATACTATCTTAAGTGCTAGTTAAGGCTAAGTACAACTATTGTGTTATGTTAAGGCGAAGACGTCTGGTGTATGTAACTCACGGACAGACATTAATTTCAATTGCCTCAACACTATCGCATAGAAAGACATTCTGGTTATTTGCCAAACGGGAATGGCCTTGCCAAATATCGCATGATCGTATCAATTGAAACGTTACGAAAAATACTCGCAGTTGTGACGATGAAATCGATTTGAAAATATTTGAACGATTCTCTGCTTTACATGTCTGTATTTTACTTAAAATGCAACTAATGTGATCGGTTTCTTTTATTGCTTGCATTAATCAATTTTCAAAGAGAAAAATATGAAAGCAACATAACATTCCAATTGTTTTAATGTCACAATTTATCACCCATGTCACCATAATAAACGTTGCTATTAGACCGACAACGCATACTCAAGATATGAAATTGCAAAAAGTCTTTATATCGGCACTTCACTTCACATTTATATGAAAAATTCCTGCCAAGGGAAATGGATGCTTGAAATTAATAACGTCGTTTTTAATAAAACGTACGTATGTATTGCTAAGTAAAGAGTTCACGTACGTCGTAAATAATAGAACAAAGCTTCTAGTAATGAAAACAAGTGTGTTGAATGTTAAAGTATCTTCTTTTGTTCTAAACAGGTCCCTGGAGAAAAGTTTGATTGTCGCCGACACTATTTCGCAGATAACTTAAATCGTGGAGCTATTAAAAACAGTGTTCTATTAAGTTCTGTTCACTGTGTTGAATGGACCATGTAGGTCTCTCTCTCATCTCGCTATAAATGTGCAGCGTGAGGAGGTGGCAGACTCTTACTGACTAAAACCCACCGTGTTCCTTTCCTATCCCGTTGCTCGTTTTTAGGGTTCCGTACCCAAAGGGTAAAAACGGAACCCTATTACTAAGACTTCGTTGTCTGTCTGTCTGTCTGTCTGTCTGTCTGTCTGTCTGTCTGTCTGTCTGTCTGTCTCCACGCTGTATCTCATTAACCGTGATAGCTGCAAAGCTGAAATTTTCACAAATGATGTATTTTCGTTGCCGCTATAACAACAAATACTAAAAATTAAAAAAAGTTATATATTAAGGGGGGTCCCCATACAATAAATTATAAAGACAGTGCAATTTGAATACAACGCCATCTGTTACTCAAGCGTGGAACTACAGCTTGGTACGGAACCCTTCGCGTGCGAGTCCAACTCGCACTTGGCCGGTTTTTTATCCCAAAAGCTCTTTGTTAATTGTTATTGTTCAATCATAAATTTTTATTTAAAATGTACTAAAATATAACCATATAATTTACCAAAGGTCAGCATTGTTTGTTCTTCTTGATTAACTAAAGCTTTTGCTTTATTTTCTATTTTGAGCCTGTCTTTATTTCGTAGTATTGGCTCACACGTTTTTAACGGTAAACGAAAACACAAATAAGTTTTTTCAGAAGCAAACAATTTGTACTTTACTAAAAACATTGTTCGAAAATCCATTTTGGTCTATTTATAGGATCTCAGAATTTCGTAGCTGAATCATTTTTTTCAATATTCATGGAATCCTTAAAATAAGAGCAAAGAAAAAAGGCGAACCAAAAATAAATACGGCAGTAGATTTTGCCATATTATTAAATAAAATAAATAACCTATATACTCATACAAGGTTTCAGTCACACATTTATAGTTGATTCGGAGATAACTCAGATTCTAAATACGAACAATGAACTATAAGGAAAGGAATATTAGCGCAGAAAATCCTGTAACATAAATAGTAAAGTGGCTCACGTATGTGTGACGTCACGGGCCAACGATCACGTTTCATATTAGCGTCACTAATAATGACTGCTTACATTAATGCATTCACATGATCCCGTCTTCCAGTTACGTCATACATAACGAGCTATGTATTCGTCCATGATAAAAATGCAGGTGCATTTTTATAGTAGATTGAAAGTGTGTTTGTTTTAGTGAACTTGGTTATAAAACTTGGTTTTAAACGGTAATTTACTTGTTCATCTATTGAAAATTATACGTGTGTTAGTAACCCTTCAGGATGTACAGACGACAGCAGGTCAACGTAAACGAATGTGTCAAATTTCACCAATTGAATATTAACCTTACATAATTGTGATAAGGTTGAATATCTATTGCAGAAATTTGACACATTGTGGTAACTTGATGTGCTGTCGTCTGTACTATCTAACTTATTACTATGAGCACTCGCTATCATCTCAGCTTGTAAAACTTCCGTACGCCAGTTATGTGAACTTTAGGATTGTCAGAGACGAAATTGAACGGCCCTTGTCTCGTCTCGCATGAACTATCGGTCCGTTGAGGACATATCGAACGTCGAGCAACCCCACAGTGACTGACAGTTCATATCGAGGCAGCGATGGCACGTGTGATACCTATATGTACAAGTAGGTACGTGTCTAGAGGGTATAAGTGTTGATGTTTATAACTAGGTTGAATTTCAGACGTGCCGTATTTTGGATAGTTTATAGGAACACTTGGAGGAATGATAGGTCGTTAATTTAATTATAAAAGAATAGGTACTTAAATCTGAATAATATCAACATTGATACTGGATTTTATAAATCATCACAAACTTGTATATAAACCATATCGCTTAGATCATGAAAAACATTGTGTGAAAGGAAAACAATCTTTCAGAGAATAAATGTAGCAATAATAACTCTTTGTTTGGACGAAAGCTGAGAGATTGAATCTCGGTTATTTGGATTGCTAAGGCTCGGCTTTCCGTCAAATACTGAAGAGGTTGGATTAACTTCACATACTAACTATATATATACTCTAGATGATATACTCCAACAAAGAACGTATCTTTCTGTTTCGATTTTCGTGTTTTTTTTTTGATTTCATGTCTTTACATTTACACCATACTATAAACATTCGATAAGAACAAGGTTTTCGTTTTAATAATAAATTCATAAATCTGTAAATCTGGAGAAAATATGCAACTAGAGCTTTGATCCTTTATTTCACAGAGTTTCATAACTTGTTCAAATCTACGCAATATAAAGCATCCCTTCCGAACGGATGGTCACATAAAAATAAGAAGCTAAGCTCATCTTGCCGAAGTCCTGGACCTCCTACGCATACAATGGAGCACGTTCACACTTCAGCAATAACTCATCCTCTAATAAACATTCACAGCCACGCGTGACAGATTTACCTACATTCACCAATATTCACCAACACTCACCAATGCTCACCCAACATTTTTTCCAAGAAACATTGGTCGCCGATACTTAACAAACATTGGACCATCAGCGACCAACATCTTACGCCCGACAAAGGCACGTGCCCGAATTTTGAAAGCCAATAGATAAAAGCCGTAAATCTCGACACATAGATATATTTTCTTTTCATATTTCTGTCCCTACTTCTCACTTGGAGAATACTGTTTTTGAAATAAGTTCGAAGTTATGAACTTTTTTATTTTATTGTATGAAGGAGATTGGTGTATTTTATTTCAACTGGTGGATTTTAGGATATATCTACTTAGACTTCAAGAATAGGATAAACGTAGCAGTAATTGAAAGAAGATGGGCCGTGAATGCTTCACTTTGCTTGAACGATGCATGATTATTTAAATTGAGCGAAAGCATTGAGGGTCGTAATTATTTATTACTAAGGGTAGTTCGCTGAACTACAAAAGGAAATCAGCATTGTTGGAACAACTGAAGTTCAAACAACAGAACACAATGTTAAAGTTCTATGTTTAATTATAATACAACCACAGTAAGTATAGGTACTTACTTACGTACAGTAAAAGGTAAGCTTGACATTAACATCATATACTGTTTCAGTTCAAGACGCGCGTGACATATTGCTATTTTCTGTTGTTCGTTTGTCTGTCCGTCGTGTCGGGGAAAATTAACCAAGTAGCAAGCTGTCAAGTTGACAGTTAATAAGTGTGTAAATTAGTTAGTAGTTTCGGGAGATCCGACCAGTGTTGTCGGGACAACAAAGTTCTATTTGATCAATTTGGAGCGCAAACTGCTATCGGCGTGTAGTTACATACAATGTACTCGATTACTCTCTCCGGTCCGGTCCGGGGTTATGAGAGTGAGGAAATAGAGAGTGCACCTGTGTCTGTGCAAATGCTTGTGCACTATAAAATGTCCTGCGCAGCTGGCTGGCTGGCATCTTCTTACATGAGAACAGCCGCCGTGGCCGATAATGGGCTAGGACGCCATCACTCGATTACTCACGTTCAAACACTAATGACAACAGATTTAGATTTTTTCAAAATAATATTCCGAGATGATTTAACAGATTATAACCGTGTAAAGTAATCCCACCTCACAGTATACCCAAAATTTAAGTAAAGTTGCCTAAGCGTATTAACGGGGCTTACTAAGGATTACCCTCATACTATATTAATAATCAGGCTTCATTTAAAACATTAAAATCATCAGTGGCGGCCCGTTTTTGTCCCGGACAAAATTACCCTAGCTTTTGAGTTTCACTAATAAGGTCGTATATAAAGCGTACACTGACTACAGTGTACCACTTTCAGCTGAGCTGTAGAATCATACGGAATATTTCATGATGACTAATTGGTTAATAGGACGTTATTCACTGGTGTTTGTCTGTGCGCTTGAATATAAATTTGCTTCAGTACCGCAGCCAATTTCGTGTAAATTAGGCTAAAATTTTGCACTCGAAACAGTGAGGCGTAATAAATTATTTTCGCACGTCTCCTACATATTTCTGTACTGAGATACTTTAATCCGGAAGGTTTTTCATCAGAAACTTCTATTGTTGAGTAAACTTTGCTTTTCGTCGAAAATTACATTTATTTCGTCCTACACAATGAGTGCAGTACCTGAGGTTTTCAGGAATCTTACGTAACTTGGAGAAAGCGAGTAAGTAAGCTCTGCTTACTGCTCTTTAACTAAAGTAGTGCATCAATCAAAAGTAAGTGGTATTACCGTAGAACCTGCGTCAGGGTATTAATAATGTACCCACACTAGCTTGAGCGCACCTCGTCATAGCACACATGAGATAAGGCGCTCCCAGGGGACCCTTACATCTTTCTAGGATAAAATTATTACATGATATTTTGGTGGAGAAATGTATGTCCAGTCCCAACCCGTTTAATTGTGTCAGCTTTATTTTATTGGTTGTTATTTTATTTGAATAATATGGTTCCATCAAGTGATAACAAATAATTATGTAGTTATTAAAATTGGCTACGAAACGTAGCGCGTAGCTTCGTAGTATCTTTCGTAGCACAATGATTGAGAATTATTGAAAAGCCCATGCATAAAGTAACATTTTCCGTAGGATTATCTCACTGTTTCGGAATACGCTGTAACTCGGCTCGCTGAAGCCCAATAAGACGCCGTTAATAAATCATCTTGACAGGTATTACTTCGCACCTTGAGCGTGGCCGTAATTACATCAGACCTACTCCAATATTCAAAATAAACAGATCTCGTAATGAAGATGATTCGAGCTTTGCTATATGGGAACTATTCGGTTTTATTTGAGCTTTGGAACGGCTTAGTGCGGAATATTACGACTGATGATTTAGTTTAGAATTGCTGTTGATTACTACAATTAGTTATATCGAACCATTAACACAAGCAAGAGGTATTTTATAAAGATTTTTTTTGATGTTAAAATGATTTAAATATTATGTGTATTTATAGTTATGACAATGTGATAATTGCTCTTGATTACATATTCAATTAGTGTACATTGTGATACTAAAAGGGCTTGGACAAAAACGTGAGTCAGAATAACATGACTAAATTATACAGACGTCTCGTCGTAATTAGTAAAAATGAGTTTAATTATTTCAGTAGGTATTCATGTATTCATGTAATGAGCTTATAGTTAAACCACTAATATTATTTAAATGACACGAAAGTTCTTTTTTGTGTCCGTTTTAGTACCATTTTCTATGTTTTGTCACATATTTATGAAATTATGTAACCTTCATGCTCTATTTTAGGAAACGAGCAGACGCTAGGCGAATAATAAAAGAGGGGACAAAAAATCTTCCAAAGTACAAAATACATAAGTAAAGGGTTTTCTACATGTTTCATATAGATTTACCTGACACGGAACTTAATACGGTCGTTAAGCTTCTCTGCAAACCCCAGATATCGACCGAATATCAATTTTTGAAGCTTCGTCGCACACTTCATATGAAAGGTTCTTCACTGTGACACACCGCCATTATAAGCTCGAACCTTTTTTTAAAGTGAGCTACTTAATGAGTTCTCTGAAGGACTAAGCACTCGACTTAAGTGAAAATGAGGGACGATATTGTAGGGCAATTTTCTTTAAGATAATTTAAACTGATGTTTTACTAACTCGTTTGTTTAATGGATAGCTAATGGTGATGAAAAAATCATGGAATCTATTCCTATAAAAGCTATGATGCTGAAAGGCAAATTTTCTTTGATTTTGAGTACTACTTTTATTTTGGTTTTTAAACATAAAATATTGACACTATCCCTTAATACAGTGTATGGGTGTAAAGCATTAAATTGTTATTCTGTATAAGTTTGTTGTAATACTGGCTGGTCATGACGCCTTTAAGTATTTGAACTTATAACTACATAGAACAACTGTATCTTGTCAATCTTATAAAGTAAAATAAAGATGTCACACTTCTAATTACACAATATTTAGTTATTATAACTATTTTACAACAAAGTTCAACGAACTATTTAAGAAACTGAAACAGTTCCACAATGGTCATGAATTGTTAATTAGATTCACGGTCCGAAGAAAGGTTCATTAATATTTCACATAGATTTTTACTCCGTCCTGCTAACTGGGAAAATTAGATAAACTATTTTAATCGTACCTTTAATAGTAGCATAGTTGGGAATTAAATTTATTTACGTTATAATTAGCTTTTGGCGGTGTACGTGAAGTTTATGATCGAATTAAAATCTGATCGTTTGTATTTGACATATGTATTAATAAATTATAACCGAATGTTATTTAATCACTACAGATTAATTAGTTTCTGCAACGTATTTATCTGTCTGGTTCCGATAAACTCAAAAATTACTCTACAGATTATCATGCCCTTTGCACCAATAGACAGAGTGATTCATGGAGGAGTTTAAGGTCAAGTAAATCATGCCTGTTTCAAAGATTAACAGTAAACAACAAAGGCAAATTTTCATTTTATTTCCTCGTTTATTCTAAACGAATTGCAATACTTGGAAATCTTGGATCGTATCTCCCATGTATGTATTTGTGGTTTGCACCCGATATTCTTGGGCAGTTTTCATTCGACATCTGATAGACATGTCTCACTAAACCTATTTCACAACGATAGTATTCCATTTCGAACGACGATATGAGTTACAAAACTATCAAACTATCTACATATTTTTATCTACTCTATATTTCTTATTCAATCGTGTGTGAAATTATATTTTTAATATGATACTTTACCTGAGGTATTTACTTTCGAATGTATTTTTTAACGAAAAAATGGTGTTACTAGTGGTAAACTTTTCAATACTTATAATTTATCTCAGTAATTGAGTAAATATCCGCAAAATACAAACAAAAAATTCACGTCCTTATAATATTAGTATAAACAAAATTGCGTAACCTTACATAACAGAATACCCAAATGTAAAGAATATCAGCGGATTTTCTCAATTTCGTTAAAAGAACCACAGTCATTTGTTTACTTTGCTCTCCGAAACGAGTGGAAACAAATTTCAGTGCGTTGTCGAGCGTTTAACATTCTTCATGGGGCCTAATTTACAACGGTAGAATACAAAACAAATTCGTTTTCTTTTATTTTTATAAGGACGCGAATGTGAACGTTATTAAACAGAGCGAAATCATGTGTAAACATTTCAGGAACTCTTTTCATTTTCCCTTCCTTGGAATGTATATTTATTATCAAAGAGCTTTTTTTTTTAATTTTATGAAATCTCCGCGGTGTTTCTTTGTAACAGTTATTTTTAAAGCAATTGATGTTTAATCAGGTTTATCAATAAGCTCGTTATCTTTGTTTTGAGTCTTTACATTTGCTCATCCGCCTTTAAGCACTGATAAACGCTCAGTATTTGCTGAAATATGAATCAAACAAATTAGTCTAAACGCTTAATCAATTAAATGTTTTAAGAATATTCAGATAATCTACAGAACAAGTCTCAGTTTTATTCTTCGTATTTTTTGTTAAATTTTTAGAACACTTGTATCAAGTAACATTTCGAACAATTAGGTATTCTTCTAACAAGAGTACTGGCAAAAATAGAGCCCGATACAATTACATACCCACGTTTGCTTGTGACACGTAGCAGTGATGACGCAAGAACTTCAGTAATACAAAGATTCCATTTCGTTACATTTCGGCATAGTCGTGGAACGTCCATGTAACTTGCTAATGGACGTCAAGCGGCATTAAGATGAAGTTGTGGAGTTTATGCCACGGCTGCGCCCAACTTTGACCACTTCTCATGTCCTTAATGTTTTCCTATGGACATTAAACTTTTATTGACAACCCCTGACTTACCTACTTATCTCGCTTAAGTGTTGACGAGAAAAATATTGATGGTCGTACTTTTTTAATTCAGTCTTATCATTAACTTTGGGAAGTGCCTTTAAAACTTTAAGATTCATACAGTGATACTGTTGTATACTCTTTGAATAGTCCTATAGTCCAATTCCCGGTAGATTGGTAAAAAAAATCAAAGAGAACATTGACTTACCTAAATATTAATCTGAGAATTTTCAGCAGTCGAAATCAACATAAGCAAAATTTGAGTACCATGAAACAAACACCTAATAATACCTACTCCGGTGTCTAACAAACAAATGTGAACATTACTCAAAACAATGCTGATCATTAAGAAGCCATGGCTTTTCTCAACCTCTAATTATTTTTATGTTATATTTTAAAAAACCTCCTAAAGTTATTGTTGGTCGTTACTCATCTTAGTAATAAGTGTCAAAATGATTTATTTCTTTCTCACTTATTGGGGAACAGCTTTCCATTTTCTTATTTTCATCTGTTTGAGCCGCTAGTTTCTCTCTCGGATATTTTTTCCTAAAACCGATTATTTGGCAAACTGAATGACAGGCTTACACGAATAATTGAATGTCGTGCCAAGTAACAAGCTGACGTGTGAGTGATGAAATTTTATTTTAACCGTTTGAATCATTATTCAATGCAAAATTATCTGGCAAACTTCGTAAATCACATTTTGTCGTGGTATAATCTGCATTTCATTTATCTTCCGAGACAATTTCGCTGTCAAGGAAATATATGCCAATCTGACCTAATCATCATATCATTATGCATGATGGAACTCATACATGCGCAGAATGCCGTGAATTGTCACATGCTATAATGAAAATCGATAAAATAATTGCGGTATTCGACAGGTTTACCTGCAAAACTGATCGTAATTAGATCGCGATAACAACACTTCAGGCACAGCCTATATTAATAGTTCGATCCGTTCAATCCAACGGGGAATCGAACTTGTCATTGCAATTGACATTTAATTAGCATATGTCATGATCTCAGGATAGATGCAATCCAAATAATACGATAGTCTATTAGCTCAATAATATGTAATTATATCCGTTATACACACTGATTGGGATATATAGCACCACATTGAAATTACCTAAATTGATGCCCCAAAAGTCACTGTGAATAGCAAACCATGGGCCTTCCCATTAATAGTCTGAGATTTATTTCCCATTGCTTCTGTTCGGCCCGCCTTATTGAAAGACTCTTTGATTTGGGGAAGTTGGAGAATGTTTCATTCATTATTTTGATGGCTTCACTGTCAAAAGCAAATTAGGCAATTAAGGAGAGTATTCACTGATTTATTTTATTGATGGCTGTTTCTCTGCTGAAATGAAATCGAGAAGTACGATGCCTAGAACTTCGAAAGTTTTACAGGGTTTTTCGAAAGTATCAATAGGTTAGGTTTTTGTTATTAACTTATGTAAGATTTCTCATTGGAGAAAATATTTATTTTGTTGAAATGAATGCCTATGGCAAACAAAGGTGGCCTCCCCACCTTTGTTTGTGTATATGTTATGTTTGTAGCTTATTTCCTTATATAGCCATAAGTAAAATTTTGGGATACATTAATTAACAGCGGAGGTAATTAACGGCCAGTTATCACGCTTGACACACTACACACAGGTACATATAGATACGTAGGAGGTACCATAACGTGTCAGGCCTCTCGCAAAATATATTTGTGTAGACAGGCATAGGCCTTCCATTAAGGAAATATAATATTTTGACATCTTCCTTATAATTATGCGGTTCATTAATATACGCCTAACGCCAAGTGATGTGGGATTAATTTATGCATTAACACATACCGTATTCGTACCTAGTTTTACTGGCTGAAAATCTTTGACATTAATTAATTGAGAGATGAAAATGAATATTATGAATCTCAGTACAATATTTGGAATATTTTCATCCATAGCCATTAAATTTGTTAGTTAGTAACTGCTTCGTCTGAGCGCTTTAAGAGCTTATCCGTTCTCCGCTTGCGAGCTATAAAGACCATCTGCTGCCAACATTTATCAAACAAAAAACTACTCTTTTAATTGTAAATTACGGTTGTAATTGCAGTAAATGATCGTTCTCTCAGTACTTAGCGCGATTATAGTCGCTTTAAATTCAAAAGGGATTTTATTGCAGATAACAAATTAGATACTGCTGAGTTCATAAGTATTTCTTTATCTTCTCAACTGTTAATGAGAAGATTATATTTTAGAGGTACCTATGTTATGTAAACGCTTCTACCAGATGAAAATTAAACTTACCCACGCCTGTATTTATAAAAGTATTCCAAATTACCTAGTTTATTTATATAACATTTCAGTGACAAAATTGTCTGCTACTGAAGGTTATTCAACTATTAACCCTTAACTGAACAGCCATTCCTAACATACAATAAACACGCCATTGCGAGTATGTGCGTGTTTAAAATGTATATTAGGAATAGCTGAAAAACCTTGTTGTCTAGCTCATCATAGTTAGATTAATTCTAGGTCTGTAGGCATTATATGCTATGTAGATAGGCTAGGTCACCGCACTGCCGACGGGCACTCCTGTATGCGTCCACGCCCTCGCAACACAACCAATTACTTAGTACACACTTACCGTCATAAAAAAGTAATAAACGTACGCTATTTGGAATAAAACCTAAAAATTAATATCTATGTAAATTACGGTTTTTTGGGTAAATTCAATTTCGTATGTCTATTTTAGCCGGCAATGAAACATTATAGTCTTTCTGCCAATTCATTCGTATGTGACTACAAATTAATATAATTCCACAATTTTATTAAATGATTCAATCATGCCGCCCTCATTAAATATTATATGATTTCGGAAA
The DNA here is from genome assembly GCA_002382865.2 of Heliothis virescens. Classification (NCBI taxonomy): domain Eukaryota; kingdom Metazoa; phylum Arthropoda; class Insecta; order Lepidoptera; family Noctuidae; genus Heliothis; species Heliothis virescens. Next base: position 6,311,192 of record NWSH02000008.1, read on the forward strand.
ACCGTCTTATTTGCGGACATTTATCATTACCTATATACAAATTGGAACGTTAATTATGATTTCCTGTAATTTGAAATTCGTAGAATATTATAATAACATTCATAGAACATCTAACTCCCAATAAAATATGGTACGGTACTTTTTTTGAAGATTGAAATATTTTATTGTACTGTAATAAATAAACATAAGTATAAATGGTTTTAATACTTGCAATGTAGGAACTGCAGAAGTTACCGAGGCGAGTGGACAAAGTTTTGACTGACCGGAATTTGTGCACACAACAAGTTAGTTATTCATAGTTCCGAGTCACATCAGTGTTTAAGACCTCTTTATAATTATGCAATAACGTTTAACAAACTTTTTTCATTATAAATAATAAGTTATTCTTTAATATATTCAACTAGCACTATCTATCCGTTTGTACGATAAAACAATATGAATACAAAATCAGTTCAATTCCTACGCTTTCTTAAGCATACATAAAATAAATCACCCTGAGTAATCTGGGTTACCTTATGTATATAAATATTTAACTTCAGAAGGAAACAATGTTTTTTAATGTTATTTATCATATAAAATTAACCTATTTTTCTCTTTAATTTCAGTGCGGCCTGATGAAGAATTACCGGAGCCCACTCTTCGCATCATGGCAAGGTCGACGGTCTACAACGTGGGCGAGACAAAAGCCATCTTTTGTAAAGGACAAAATCTAATAGAGGTATGTACCCTAAATCTAAATAAGATATAAAATAAAAGTGAGAGTACAAATAATATACATTATTTACCTATAGTATGCGCACCAATGCATCCTAATGTAGGTACTATAAGTCTAGACGTCACTGCAAGTATTCTAAAACAAGGTGTTTGTATAAAATATTCATGATGGATTTCGGGCTCGACCCACGATTCACAAAGAGATTTTGACCCTTTGTAAATTTTAAGAAACTTTCACAAAGCAGCCCGAAGTCTGTGAGTTAATTATTGACACCCGTGCCTTGTGGAGCACGTACAAACGTCGGGCCTGCACCTAATCTCCTCCTGACTTTTTGGATTGCTGTCTCATCGGGATATCCGAGTGGGGAAATAAAGAGTGCACCTGTATCTACGCAAACTCTTATATCCTTAGAAAGGACAGTCAGCCTGGGTCGACAATCGGTCTGGACAAATTCAGTTTGGTGCACTGAATAGCCAATTTATAGACCAAGAGTTAAGTATAAAAACTATCAGTCTAATCAGCATTAAACTTCCTTTCCAGCCTATTCAATGGTTGTCCCCCTCGGGAAAAGTAGTCGAGGAGCGATCTACCAAGAATAGCAGAGTGTTCGTGGAACGCAAGACTGAGGATGATGGAGTCCTAGTACCCCTCATTATCCATCGCATCAAGATCAGCGATGGAGGCAACTGGACCTGCAAAGCTGGCAATCTTTCTGAAACGAAAGAGTTTATTGTTGGAGGTAAAAAACATTTTTTCTGTTGCCTCACAATCTTTTGAGTAGGTACTGTGAAACAAAATCTTTAAATGCATCGAAACTAAAGAATTATTAAGTAAATCGACCCTTTAATTTAGAGATGAGAAATCATCAGATTGTCCTGCTCTTTGCAGCAAAGTTGCAGTAAGTAACTATTGAACAATTCCGCAGCTTAAGTAAATTTACCTATATGTACGCATATATTTTTAAAGACATTTTATAATTAAATTTTCAGAGAAAGTGAACATTGCCGACAAGAATGTGTCCCTGGAAGGCGAGGAGGGCAAGTCAGTGAAGTTGACTTGCGAAGCCAACGGGTATCCTCTGCCAGTCGTTGTTTGGTACAAGGACAAGCAGCAAATTAGAGGTAAAATTATTGTAAAAATATTGGAAAACTTCTATCATTTGATGAAATCTAACTTTAAAACAATTCTGTCGTTGAGAAAGAATTTTTCAGCTCTATTTATTGTAGTCAATTTTAAAACATGTTATTGGATCCATATTTATGGTCTACACTACGATTATCTCAATTACAGTTATATTTTATACTAATATGTTGTCCTTTTCCTTTTTCAGATAAAGATGAGCCCAAGAAGTACTCAATCAAGCCAGACAACACGTTAGAAATTAAGAAATTGAACCACGCCGATGTTGGCCTTTACGTGTGCAAAGTGAGGCAAAAGGCGCTGTCCCACTACACTGAAAAGACTGTCCATCTTTCTGTACAACGTAAGTCTACTTATATAGCTTGTTGTCTACTTATATTTTTTACGAATGTTGAAACGCTACTAAATTTTAAAGACAACTCAGACATCATTCAATGTGTTTGCCATAAAAGTCATTTATAGTAAGTACTCCGTTATTAAGTCTTAAACTTAATAACGGAGTATTTCGAGGTTAGTGTTTTAGTATCTGGTGTCTAGGTACTATTTTATTTATTATCCTCATAAAATATAAATCACTATATCTTGATTTTGTTTTATTAATGCCATTAGGCGCCATAACCAGCAACCGCCATAACGCAAATTAAAATGTTGGGTTTAATTGAAACCAATGTATTATACATTTCCCATGATGTGAAATGTATTTTAATGAGCGACGTATTTTAATGGTACTCAAAATAGACTTTAATTTACTGATTGCAATATTCTGAACGATTGATTAAAAGATAATTCGCAGATGAAAACTTTTCAGCTTGTGATATCAGTTTTCATTTGCACAAATTGCAGTCAATCTTTCAATGAAAAATGATGTTTGAATATTGGGTGGAAAATTATTCATTTTGATTTACAATATCATTTTTTCATACTACAATATATATACTGTATAGTGCATGAAATACTCATTTCATGATAACCTATTTTTTTTTTCAGATAAACCAATTTTGTACAACAGTGACACTCAAATGATTTACACGAACCAAAAATACAAGACTGAAGAAGTGTATGCTATTTTAAATGATACGTGAGTATAGTTTTACAATATGTTATTTAAATAATCCTTCTTTAAATCCATCAACATTTTAATTATTAGTAACAGTTTATTCGCTAGGATATCACAAAGCCATATTTTCCATATCCTAACGAGTAATGCCTATGCTCATATCCTAGCCATATTAATGGCAGTGCACTGAAAAACACTATTCAATTGTCAAATCCGAATATTTTGAGATGAGCCTGATCAACATTATATTATTAATATTTCTCACTCTAACAACTACAATAACATGTTTTCTTTTACAGCAAAAACGTGACTTGCAGCGCCATCGCGAACCCCCCACCCACCTACAGATGGTACAGGAGAAACAATGGATTCGATGACGACCCAATTTCGGATCCCGATACGGTATGCAGACAGCTCTATCCAGCTGACTAATTACGATAGCGCTCGCCATTTTTTGCCAGCGTTTTGACAGTTCACTCAATATTTTATCTGTCAAAAAGCGCCAAAACTGCAATCCGTTCGTATTAACGATCGCGAGTGCTATCATAAGTACCCATAGGTCTAATCTTCATTCTGTAACTTTCTGTGCAGATTTATTAAGTTTATCCTGTTCATGAACCCATTTTTGACACATTAGGATAATTTTTTTCTTTCTCTCCTTATAAATCCCATGAAACGATTAAAGCATATTTCAAATCGTTCTTCAGTACGAATACAAAGCTTAAAAGCAATCTATTTCTCATAATCGAGATCCTTTAATAGCTATTTTCCTTACAGGTGATCACTTCAGAAGATGGGACCAACTCCGTGCTTATCCTGAGAATTCGGGAGGAGAGCATCTACGGTGAATACAGGTGCTCTGCTTCCAACAGCAAGGGCTCCGAATCCATCATCTTCCACGTCAACCCTGGTTCCAGGCCTAAGCCTCCAGATTCCGTAAGTCTTGTGATTTATTTTCACCTGTTTGTATTTTGAAGAAGTTCAAAACAAACGGTCAAATGTAAGTAGGTACCTAAAGAAATTTTGCACTTTTCGTTTTAATTTACTTTTCATTTTTATACATTCACGACAAATCCTATTTTTCAATTTTTTTGGTAGGTATGCCAAATAGATTAGTTATGGATTGATGGTATTTATTGATGTATTACAGGTTAGCCTGGTTGGGGCCAATACCACTGATCTCACCTTCAACGTGTCTTGTTCAACTTGCATCTTCGCAACTGGTGATGAAGTTTCCTTCGACCCAAAGAACTTAACAGTTATTGGTACGTATGTTTACTTGTTTTTTCATACAAGATAAAACCTAATTTTCTAGGACCTAAAAGCTTCTACAGAATATAAATTACCTGCGTGTATGTTCCAGGATTCATTTTCCAGCTCGCTGTTGCGAAAGAGGGCTACCCGGTCGACTGGGATGGTGCACCAGAATTTCGTCTGGATGTCGAAGATCCTGCGAGTAAGTTTTTTAAGACCAACATACTTACACTGCTCCTGGTTTTATAACGTTTTCTACTCATCATTTGAGAGAGAAATGGTGTTTATAGAATAGGCATGGAGACTAAAAAATCTAATTAGTCCGTCTTTTGTAAATGGATTTTCTAATTTTTTACCCTGTCGTCATCCCTATAAGCAAACTTGAAATGAACCAGCTATTTTAGATAACTTTTCTATACACGAGTATGTTTAAAAGCTATATCCATGTTTTTTTTGCAGATACTCTCTTCACAGTAGGACCTCTATCGAACAGCACGCTGTACCACGTTCGCGTGCGCACACGCAACGCCGCGGGTAACTCCGAATGGCTCGAAACTGATGACGCGAAAACGACAGACGATGCGATCAGGCTCACAGCTGCCATCGCCCTCATTATCGCGGCCATGTTAGTCCATCTTTATTAAAAAAAAAGCTTTTGGTTGACGTGGGGATTCTTTTTTATTTGTGGTATATGTATAAAGAGATTTTATGGTGATCATTTTCGGCTAGGTTTTTGACGTTTCGTTGCAGATGAGCGCCGAAAATACTTTGAAAAAGTTTAGTTTAAAAGTTAAGTGCGGAAAAATCAGTGTTGTTATTTTATTGGTTAACGCATAGAATATTTACTTCATGTTGATATATTATAAACTATAAAGTTTTCCAATGTATGTTGTATGGTTTCTATAAAATTATAGAAAGTCATCGAAAGTGCAATGTGATCGGTGTTTTTGTTATCAACAAAAAAAATATTAACTCCGGAATAACTGATGCCAAATATTAAGCCAAATCGTTGAATTGATTTTTAAACCTAATTTTAAGTCACTGTCCCCATGACATTCCAAACCAAATGTAGATAGATAATGTTTAATTTAAAAAAAAAATAATTGTCTATTATTGAAGTTTAAAATAATTAAGTGTTCAATTTCTACTACTGAATATTTAAACAGCCTGAAGTTATAATTTTTAATAGATTACGTATTTAATGAATATATATTATGTACATGAATGGGAATTACAAAGGTTGGCGGGCTCTTGCTTATTTTATTTGCAATAAAAAGAGCGCGTATAATATATAAACATGTATAGTATATTGCTGTGATTTGCTTATGTACATGTTTATAAGGGTGAACAATTGAGTCGTATATAAAAAAATATTATTTATGGTCTACCTTTATGTTTTGCGTATACGTATTTATTTTTGTCAGAAAACGTCAAACGTTTCCTTATTAACATGCAAAACTTTTGATTCCTTATTTCGAAAATATATTTCTTATTAAAAGTTGCGATCACATCGATACTCATATTTTCACATAAACTTTTATTCTATCACATTTTTTTTATTTTAATCTAAATATATGACCTACTGCGACAAAAGCACTCATTTTGTAGCTTGTCACTTGTAAATATAATTATATAAAAATATTATATGTATAATTATTTAGCTTTGCATAAAATAATGTAGATTTAAGTTATCGCATTCATGTTAAAGGGTTAAAGTGTACTTTTGAAGCTAAATTTATTTTACATCTATATTTAAATTAATTATAAATACCTATTTGCCTACTCATATTACTAAGTAAAATTAACTTACACAAAGTTATGTCCACTGATATCGAAAGTATGGGTAGAATTTTAACCCTGAATAGGGTTGTCTCCGAAGCCTACTGTTAGGTACCCTATTACTAATGTATGGAGCGTTGGAAGTCTCTTCTATTCATTCTTAGCTCTGTAGAGCAAACGAGAGACTACTACTCATTTCATATGATTAGTAATTATGTAGTTCTATGAATTAGCTTCAAAAGTACACACATAGGTACGTGTAGCTGGAACTGATACATGCACTGCGATCTATGTACGAGTAGATAAATACAGTTAAGTGTATTTTAAGTTATCGTCGTTGTTAGAATAAGTTTAATTTTTAAAGTCGAATAAATCGAATCCTTAACATTATAAACTATGACAATATTTATGCAGGTACTATTTTATTCGAAATTTTATTAACGATTAATTTTTCGAATTTTACATTCCAACTTACTAACCTAACCTAACCTTAACCAATCAGTCAATTTTTATTGCATAAGTGACAGTTTTACCATGTTCTTGCAGGAAGACTGACTATTCTATTGTATATTTGTTTTCCTTTGTATCGCTTCTTTAGGTAAAACATAGATAGGATTATCTTAAATTATGTACTGGAGATAATCGATTGAAATGGGCAATCATTGAGATTGATTGTATGATTGACAATCCCTATAGACATTTTCATTGCGCGTGACACGATAAAAAAATTATGGAAATAACATTGAATATTACTTGCAAAGTTAGCTTAAGAAGCTTGGTATCACTAAAGTTAAGGGATCCTTTCGGCCTCGTGCCCTGCTGCAGTGTCGTCAACAACAGCCGCGGCATTAACATAAAATTTATAAGTAGTTGAAAAAAGTCATTGTTTTATAAGATGTTTATTGCCGTTTGTAACTAATGTACCACTCTGGTAATTTCTACTGTGTACATAGGTACATAATATTGTCGGCTAATGAGTTTCATATACACTAATTGTTATGTTAATTACACTGGTGTTTCTGCCTCTAATAAAATGGTTTATAAACATTTAGTTTGTGTTTTAAATTGTATCAAATGAAATTCTTTTTAGTAACAATACCTTTTATTTGCATTATAAAAATATGGACACACTGAACATTATATATTCGGGCACATAATATGAAAAACATAACAAAAAAACAGGTGGCACTATAATAACCAGAATTAAATTACCTACTTGATATAGGGTATCTTATTTACAAAAGAATTAATATTCACTTTAGTATATACAAGCTGTTGTTTTGCAACCTGGTCAAATTCAAGGACGTAGTTATGCTAATGATTCT
>NWSH02000008.1:6320889-6340286 GCA_002382865.2 Heliothis virescens
ATGGGCAAATCATTGAGATTTGATTGTAGTGATGTGAGCGAGTGCCTAAGACATTTTCAGTTTCGCGTGAACGATAAAAAATGATGGATAATAACTCATTGAATATTTACTTTGCAAAGTTAGCCTTAAGAAGCTTGGTATCACTAAAGTTAAGCGGATCCTTTCGCACTCGTGCCCTCGCTGCAGTGTCGGTCAACAACAGCCGCGGCTTAACATAAATTTTAAGGTACGTTGAAAAAGAGTCATTGTTTTATAAGATGTTTATTGCCGTTTGTAACTAATGTACCACTTGGTAATTTCTTACTGTGTACATAGGGAGACCAGGACCGAACGTAAACCAATTTTCAACTATTGTCGTAATACTCACAAACCCTTAATATTATTAAAATACTAATTGATACCTTCTTATAGATTAGTTCTTTCAGCTATCTTTCAACGCTTAGTTTTCATACAAATGGCATTACGGATTACGATAAAATGGCAAAATATTAGAAAGATGGAATTGTTACTTATTCCCTAACCCCTAGGTTAGTTTAACAGTGCAAAGGATGTTGTAACGAAGTAAATAAATTATTATATTACTTCCATAATCAACCGTTTATATTTATTCATAATGAGACTTTAAAGTTTTCACAATAATCAAAAACTAACATGTATAGATTGCTTCAAAAATATAATCGAGGAATTAAAAATGAGATCGTTTTTTTGTCGTGGGGAAATCATTCAGAGGACCACAGCACCAGATGTGGGTGAGCGTTTAGGCGTGTCATTACTTTACTGACTAAACCCACCGTGTTCCTTCTTGAGGCCCTTTTGTACCTGGGTCTGGGATATCTCTTTCGAACAATCCCGCAGCCCCGCAAGCTACTAGCCGGCTAAAGTGGCCCCCGCCTGGGGTTTTGCTGAATCTCTTTTGAGGAGCAGCGTAGAACAACGCCATGGGCCCAACATAACACATAACATACATAACAACCGATGAGCCACTCGAAACTCACCACCCATAGAAGCCACGCCTACTGGAGCCGGGACAACTCTTCGACACCTCGGCGTCCATGGTTGTTCCACGTCTACTGCAGTGACTGGGGATGAGTGATGCAAATTCGCAATTCGCTCCGCCACCTCCTTCTCTAACATAATGCTTCGCAGAGGGGAGGCAAAGGGGCATCCCATTCCCTTCCCCCCCGCACCATGACTTGAACAGGGCTGGAAGAGAGATCGCCGCGCCAGATTGCTGCTACGAAATACGGTGGTGCTCCTCCCAGGCAGAGCCACAACCTCGGACCGGTGCTCTACCGTGTCCTCTGGTTTTTTCTGTCCTTATTCGCACAGTGGTGAATCGGGCCCACAATCAGATCTTTTTCTTCTTTTTTCAGTTTTGTTTATATTTTTAGAACACCTCATGACTTTTTGGTTCTTTGACAGCCTATAAAATGGGAAGCCCATTTTTACAACTGGCTCTAATATTTTCTTGTAGAATTGTCCAGGTTACACATAACTAAGCCCTATTGTCGTTCTTTTACTGATCATTAGGCAATTCTTGAAATATATTAAAATATAAATTAAATATACTAAAATAATTAATTTTGTTTAACTGTAAGATGTTCTAAGAGATACCATAATCGGATGAACAGTAACACTTGTTACCTTTATCCCTAGGTTATAATTTTTCCGAATATGGTAACACATGTTCCAAAAAACCTAAAAAAAATATTAAGAAAGATACCACTTTCAGAATACTCTAAATTTAATAAGGAATAGTTACTCTCGTTGCAGTACTTAAATTGTTCTTCTAACCATTCCATATCCAAAATAAAACGGTAATCAAAAAAAATTACAAAATTTACCTTTGGGCGTAATTTTTCGACACGTACTCGCTACAACCACAACCAAGGCTTGGAACAGCGCCGCAAGCCACATCGAGTAAAGGGGATCGGAAAATGCACCTTTTGGTCGAATGGCCATCATGCAGCCAACAATTCGTTCAAAAACTAATTTGTACGCTTCATCCCGCCGTTACTTCATACCTGGTCTCCCCTTACATAATATTGTCGGCTAGAATGGGAGTTTCATATACACTAATTGTTATGTTAATTACACTGGTGTTTCTGCCTCTAATAATAATGGTTTATAACATTAGTTTGTGTTTTTAAATTGTATCAAATGAAATTCTTTTTAGTAACAATACCTTTTTATTTGCATTATAAAAATTATGGACACACTGAACATTTATATTCGGCACATAATATGAAGAAAACATAACAAAAAAACAGGTGGCACTTTAATAACCAGAAATTAAATTACCTACTTGATATAGGGTGTATCTTATTTACAAAAGAATTAATATTCACTTTAGTTATATACAAGCTGTGTTTTGCAACCTTGGTCAAATTCAAGGGACGTAGTTATGCTAATGATTCTAGCCCAAATCAACAATAAAATGAGAAAGTTTTTTTTTTATTTTATTTTTTTACCGAATATTCGGCAGTGTATATCAGCCGTATTTGAATGTGCTAGTCGCCTTATAACGCGCTGCGCTTTCACACAAACGCAAACAACACGGACTGACGAACGATTGGTTGTATCTACGGTTATAAGGCTACTAACACATTCAAATACGGCTATATACATTGACGTATTTCGGTAAATAAAAAAAAATAAAAAACATTTTATTATTGGTTTAGGTCCAGAATCATTAGCATAACTACGTCCTTGAATTTGACCAGGTTGCAAAACAACAGCTTGTATATTTACTAATTTTAATAACAAATGTAAACAATTCCTTTCAATTTAATAAAACGTCACATAATTTAAACTTTAGTGATTTAACAACCATATCAAATAAAACAAAAATGCTTATGGTGTGATATATCTACGTTAATCTCCTTAAAAAAATGTTCTCATCCAAAAAGTCTACTTAACCATTCTCATAGCAAACATACAAACAAACGACACGACAAATATACCACCAGCAAAGAATATGCCGTAGAAAGTAGCGTCGTTCATATTCTCCTCATTACTGCCTACTTCAGGCTCAGCATCTGGATTTTCAGTGGTGGCCTCCTCGTCCTCAGCACCGGTGGAAACCAGCACAATGTCAGACCAGGAAGACTCACCGACTTCGTTCGTTACTCGCAATCGGATCCAATATGCTGTGTCTGGGTCTAATTCTTCCAATGCGACTATGATACCTGCAAAAGCGAACACGGATACTTTAGCACGTGTTTTTAAATAAATTTGAGAAATAGGATAGTTATCAGTTTGATTATAATTTATAGTGTTGTAAATATACGTAAATAAATTACCAACTCCTATTAAAAATAGAATTAACCGCTGTCTTGAAAAAAAAAATTTTAAAAATGAGCCAATCTTTTGATCTAACAAAGTACAAAATAAATTCACTTAACAAGACTTTACTCTGTGCTTTAGTAGGTGTGACTCTTAACAATTTTACGGGATTGTATCCTAATAGTATCTATACATTTAAAAGAGTCTTACCTCCAATTTCGGGATCGATACTGTCTCCTAAAAATTTCACTTCAACCTCCTTACTTCTCTTCCAAGATGCTTCTTTGGGAGGGAATATCTTTCTGCCTAAGTCCTTTTGTTCTATATACTGTATCTCTAACGCTGAAATTAGAATGAATTACATAAAATAAAATACCTCTATAAAACACTACTTTGTCCGACAGGGTCCATAATTGTTTCTGTACCTTCTAACAATGCCAACTGTTGTAAAATGCATTATGGAACGCAATGAAGTAATTGAGTATAGAGTATTGTAAAAAAATTGAGGCACTTTTCTGCAACCGACACTAAACATGGAATAAAGCTGCTCCAGAAATATCAAGGAAATTACTATATATTTTGGACTAATTAAACTCCGTTTTTATTGATAAGAGGCTAAGAGTCTAATGACTTGAACATTCTTTATCATGAATGAAATATGTTTAAATCATAATAATGAAACTCACCGTCTATTGGGAACTGTACATCTTCATACCACGTCACATTCAAATGAATTGAATGCCCAGTAGCATTAAACAAACTAACCTGAAAATTAATAATAATTAATTTCATTTCTAAGCAAGTATGAACGAATGAGAAAAACATTATATGATTGATGATTGATGATTATATGAGTGATTAATAGAAAGATTTTAAATAGTTACATCGCGCTTGCATACTTCGTGCGCCTACAAAAAATATCACGGCAAAGGCGTACACTTGGTGCTAACTAAGAATATTTAAACGTGTATAAGAAAAAATATGTACACGGTCTAATTCCTTCTCCTTTTTGGGGAGACGATAAAAAATACAATACTCACTTCATTGGGCTTTTTAGGTTTCTCCATTTTCATTAGAACAAAGTACTTTTCAGAGACGCCATGTTCGTTGCTAGCCACACACTTGTACTTGTTATAAAACGTAGTCTTATTGGCTACCACGCTCAAAATGGCCGAACCCTCGTCTGAAATTTTCACTTGCTTCTTGTCGTATTCGTACAAAATATCGTCTTTCAGATCCTGGAACCACCTGTATGTAGGTGCTGGGTAAGCGTTTGCGACGCATTCTATTTCGACTCTGGAAAAATTAAGTACGTATCAGTTTATTCAGATGAATAATTAATATTGGTGGATGCATATAGGTTGTGTTGTTTTCCTCGTTATCCCAAAGACAATTTTAGGAAATATGCTTTTCAGTAATCTATGTTGATACTTTTAAATAGTATGCCCAGTAAAAATTGCCATCATTGCCAAGTGAAGTCAGAAATATTCGCACATCTGCCGAAATCGTGCTCTCACATATGCCTATTATCATTCCACCTATGCGTCTATAATGTTTTTGTCATCATCGAAGTACTTGCTCTTCGATGATGGCCAAAAATTTTATTTTTATCCAAATATTGAAAAACCGGCCAAGTGCGAGTCGGACTCGCACGCGAAGGGTTCCGTTCCATTATCTATGAAAAATAAACGTACCTACAAAAAATTACTTTGTTTTTCATACAAATATATGAATAACAAAGTTATAGTTTGCGGTTACTGAAAAAGTGCTATAACTCAAAAACTACTTACTGCATTTCGTTCAAACCAATTTTGGTTGATAGTTTTTATTAAGATCTATAACATATGTTTTTTTAAGATTTTTCACTTTGGTAGTTTAGAAATTACAGGGGGGGGGACACACATTTTAGCACTTTGAAAGTGTCTTACTCTGAAATGATTGACTTTGAGAAAAAATGGTTTTAGAAACCTCAATCTCATTTTTAAAGACCTATCTATAGACACCCCACAAGTGTAGGTTAGACGAAAAAATTTTTTTTTTGTTTCAGTTCCATGTATGGGGAGCCCCCTTCTAATATTATTATTTTTTTATTTTTGTATAAAAATCGTGAAGCGGTTAACATAATACATCTACCTACCGAGTTTGAATGGTGTAGTCTTAATAGTTTCGGAATAAACTGGCTGTGACATACGGACAGACAGACAGACAGACAGACAGACAGACAGACATGACGAATCTATAAGGGTTCCGTTTTTGCCATTCGGCTACGGAACCCTAAAAAAAGAAAAAAAGTGATGGCAACGTCTGACTCAACAGGCGACACATTCGTATACACGTGATATATTCGTTGACAATACACTTTTAATGAAATTCCAAATAGGTATTGAACTACTTGACTTTTAAAGTTATTTGTAGAGAAGTCAGCTCAAATAAATTTATTTTTTAGAAAAACAGGGCCACTTGTATACTAAAATTCTCGACCTTTGCATAATCATGTAAATTAGGTATAATCATTGGTGGAAAGATAAGCTATGGAAATCATGGAAATAGTTTTTTAATTGTTTTATATAATATTAGGTTATCTATCTTTAATCTGACTATTACCTGCAGAATTACTAAAAGTTTATGCAGATTACATAAATGGTTGATTATAATTAAGATAAAGATGTCAGATCAGGAGTGGTACTTAAATATCACTAACACACATAATAAACATTTGACCTGGCAAGTTTTATTTCTAACACTCATTTAGCAAAAGCCAGATTCTAAACAGCAAATACAAATACAAAATTGATAATATAATTAATAACGATCCTCCTGACCACCTTCGGTATACTACTACTTTAAATATTATTATGTCAGAACATAATATGTTCTGACATAATAATAATAATATATTATATTATGGCAAGAAAAATATTAATGGAGGTACAATACTCACTCTTGATTAGTCTTGCCATAAACCAACTTCGTTTTGTTGTTATCTTCAAATATGGGAGGATCTGGAAATAATAACATTTATTAGGGTAAAATAACGTAAATATATAGGTTAATAATTGGTTTAAAAATGGTATCTATGAACTGAATATATTGCAGTTACAATTTCATTCGCCTACAAATTGACTCAACTTTACCATCTGCTCTCAATCCGTTGGCGTTTAAACTTGGGCGTAGACTTAGATATTGGGCCTCGAATCGCGTAATCGGATAAAAAACAAATCAATACTTAATTACAACTTAATCTATACCTTCTTATATTATAGTAAAGAGGAAACATTTTATTGTTTGTTCTCCTGGCTCCGAAACTACTGAACCGATTTTATAAAATATTTCACTGGGAAGCTAGACTATCCTTAAGTAATATAACGTTTATCCAGGTACGGGAAGGATTTCCCCCTGTGCACGGGTAAAACAGCTAGTTATAAATACAATCTTCACCGTATTAAGGTGCATGCGACGACTAGAAGCGGGAAATTCAAATATAAAATGTTTTTTTCATGTTTTACCTAAGTTAACATTCAATATGAGGCGTGATCTTATGATTGGCGGTTATAATATACCACAAAGTAATTTCTGATGTCCTTGTTTAACTCCGAAACTTACTCTGTAAAAAAAAACTCTGTAAAAAACGTTTTATTGCGCAATAAAACGTTTTTTACAGAGTTATTTAATTTGTAAGAAGTTTCGGAGTTAAACAAGGACATCAGAAATTACTTTGTGGGATATTATAACCGCCAATCATAAGATCACGCCTCATATTGAATGTTAACTTATGTAAAACATAAAAAAACCATTTTATATTTGAATTTCCCGCTTCTAGTCGTCGCATTCACCTTAAACGCTACTTACGGTTTACATTCAGAGTGATATTGAACGTCTCCGTGTGACTACAATCTTCACTTAGCGGGCTGTCTTGGATGCTCTGGCAGCCGTACGACCCACTGTCTTCTGGCTCCAGTGACGTAATCGTCAGTAGACCTTCAAAGCCTTGCATGTTGTACTTCGTCATCACCTTGTATTTGTCAGGGTCGTATTCATCTGGCGAATTGAATGGAAAATTTAGAGGTCGCTTTTTTCTATCCTCTAGAAATAATCATAATAATGTAATTGCTGTTTGTTGATCATTGCTTAAAAAATTGTAAGTCTGCATATTCAATATTGTTGAGAGTAATCTCAACGAGGGGTGAGAATAGTAACAAATAGTTTCAACAGACACGGATTACATTGAAATTGAGAGTTCCTGGTACTTAACTTAAATGTATCTATAAGGAGCTCTTAATAGGTAATTCTTTCGATATTATCATTTTTGTATGTATCGAATGTATTAGGTTTTTGTAAAGGTTTCTGTTTAGGTACAGACGACAGCAGGTCAACGTATACGAATCTGTCAAATTTTACCAGTCAAACATTAACCTACCCACTGTTTTGATAAGGTTGAAAATCCATTGCAGAAATTTGACAGATTGTGGTAACTTGATGTGCTGTTGTCTGTACATAGAGTTAATAATTTTTTTTCTGTTATTCAGGCAGAGGTTGGAAAGAATTTTTGAAAAAGTACCACTGATAGTAACTCCCTTCCAGATCCACGAGATCCTGGGTTCAGGATCTCCCTTAGCTTGACAGGACAAAGTGATGGAGCGGCCTATATCTGCTACCACTTCAGTAGGCGTGTCACCAAAGTCCGAAGGTTCTGTGGACAAATATGATAAGTCAATTGTGTAATTTCCTATGTAGCAAATTCCTGATTTACAATACCCAATGTATTGTAAATCAGGAATTTGCTACATAGGAAATTAGACCTTAAAAGATAAATACTCCTAAGATAATGGGAGAATCGCACTACGGCAGTTTACTGTGCGGGCAATAGTGGAGACCGCTAGTGGTCAGCGCGCTAACTATTCGCTCGTACAAATGTATGCACATTTGCACCAGGCAGTTTTTAAAGTCACTTTAAAAAGATAAAGTTCGTTTCTGCAACTGGGTGTAAGGGTGCGTCCTGCGTACGCGAACGCGATCCGAAGCGGATTCAAATATGAATGCTGCGCCTAGAATAACTACCTACTTCAAATAAATCGAGTGTTTGTTGATTTTGCATCGCACCACACCGCTTCGCGTTCGCATCTAGATCGCTAACGTAGGTTAGAGGGCTTATAGGCTATTACCTATGTAAAGTATATCTAAAGAGCAATACTTAAGGCCCATATATCATGTTATTTCTTTTGGAAGCGGGCTAGTGTATTCAGTTATAAAAGAAAAATATGACATAAGCTATTAAATTATTTATAAATAGTTTTGGCTTATCCACGTGATAATACGATGGCCATTATCCTCGCACTTCTGCATCTTGAAGTTATACTTTGTTTATCTTCTACTTCATTTTAAAGAAGTATTCTTATGCCATCGCTTTAAATGTATATTCGTCTGTCATTTATTTAGTTTTTTTCTACACTTCGTCACCTTAATTTACATACCATACTTTAGCGTGTATTAGTATTGGCAACTACTCGTATTTACAAGTGAAATACATAGTAAATTACTAAGTCCAAGTAAGCCATAATTATTTGATTGGAATGTTTGCTACATAATTAATACCACTTGCTAGGTTATAACCATGACGGCAATGCAATAGTGAAATCCTCAATTTATTAGGTTTCACCAAGAAATAAACGGCCAGAAGTTCCTTCGGGATGCGGGTGTAATCGCGGGGACACAGCTAGTATCAATTAACAATGTTTGGAGTATAATATAACAACTGCCGCAATGAGAATGAAGATACTAGATACGTGCTAATTAATCCGACAAAACTGTGCCACTAAACCGACATTGCAAAACAGATCAATTCGGAACTCACCAATGACACAAAGGGACACATTTTTGGCTAGATCTCCAGCCTTGCACTGATATACTCCAGTGTCCTCTACTGCAGCTCTTGTGATGGTCAGCACCAAGGCCGGAGCTCGTCCCCTCATGGACTGCACGAAGTGCTCCTGAGAGAATATCCGACCGCCTGGCATACGTTTTACTGTGTGGCCTTTCGGATCTATCCATTCTGCCTGGTAAACAAACGAATTTAGATGTGACAAATTTATAATGTAGGTATCGTTACTTGAAGGTGGGTTACACAATTTGTACCACAACCAGCAGTCAGATCTACGATTAGCCCAATAAGCGCGGCAGTCTAATGGGTGGTTATGGTTTGGTTATATTTTTACCTAAATGGTGCCATCGACCCTTTTTGTATTGCACAGCACACTCAGCTATATCTTGGTCTATCGTACAATAAGTTATTTGACTAATAGGATACTTTTATCAGATAGTTTATTAGACATTGCTGTTAATTTGGGAGCTTATTTCAGTGTAATTTTTTCAAATAATTTATTTAATTGTCAAAACAAAAGTATTAAATACAGAAATGGAAGTGGGTGTATTAATATAAATATGATATGGTCTTAATATGTTCGGGGCTTTTGTAAGCCGAAACTTATTTTAGTGCTTTTTGGATTCACGTCACACAATTATATTCCATGAGAAACTAATTAATAAAACTACTCATTAATGCAATATAAGGACACAAAATACCCGCACATAGAGCAACACCCGCAAATAGAGCACATTTTAAACCACATTCCGAAAAGAAGAATCAGGTAGAGTAAATCCTCTTTTTATAGACCAAACTGCAATGCCTAACATTAATCGTATCATTTGAAATTTGAATGATTTTCAAAATTCGAAAGCTCATTTTTAAACTTACTCTTGGATTCCGATTGGACGCCTTGCAACTGATAGTTTTATGGCTTCCAACTTTCAAATAATCATCGTCGCCATACGTGACGGGCTCCACAATCAAACTGTTTTCCACAGGTTTCAAACCGTACACTAAAGAAACAAAATAATTTTAGTACATATAAAGAATTACAACAGTAGGCACAATTTGAAGACTTTGATCAAACACTTATTGATATGATTGATATAAAAAAACGCTTATTATTCTTAATGCATTACGTAACCTACGTTATATCGTACCTGCCCTGTAGAACATGTACACAAAAACGATCACATAGAATACCCACTTCATTTCGAATAATTTCGTAATTCAAATTCAAAAAGCGAACATTAGATGACACATTGATTTTTTAAATTATAATTTTAACTATGGAACATCACTGGTTACTCTTCTTTTTTTCGTGGTGGCGATGTCGCGACCCGAATGAAAGTGCGGCTCATGATGGGCGCATACGCACCAATTAATTTATAGGAACAATTAATTTATTTTAATTACCATTATTGTGTACAATGTCATCAGTGAGGAAGTCACACTTGCCGTAGTTACCATGGAAAATTAAAAAGGTCACAATATTATGTCAAATATTTTGCACCTATTTGTCCAGCTATTAATAGGCAAGTCCTAATTGTAAAGACTGAATGTTGAGATATTGAGAACATTAATTTTATACATCTTTCTTATTGAACATGTTCATATGCCAGACATAACCCATAGGTGTCATCTTATTTTTAAAAAAGCTTTAACAAATGGGTTCAGCCGAAGCTATAGATAATGTTTTATCCTTACTATTTGTAGATCAATGGCCGTTCCCAATAACCTATCTAACTCTGGATTTGCTTACCAGAGATAGGAATTTGACATTACTTGCATGGTGCCAATGTCAAAATTCTATCACTAGTAAGCAAATCCAGAGATAGACAGAATATTGATTTCCGCAGATAGTCTACACACGACGCTTGAACTGAAACTTTTGTAACACAGTATCTTTCTGTCCTCGGTAGCATAAATCAAACGAGACCTTGTGAGAGATACGCATGTTCAATGATTGAAAATCATTAATTTCGTATCTTAAACAGCAACGGAAGCAATTTTATCAATTGAAAGTCAATACATACAAATACTTATAAGCAAAACAGCGATAAGGAAAAATATGATTGTAATAATTAATTAAGTTCTTCATTTAAGTACATAATATAGTTCCTATATCATTTTAATGTAAACAACGATGTAATTTTTATTAATTATTATGCACGAGTAGTACTTTAGCTTTAGTTCACTGAGCTGTATATCGATTCACGCAAATTAATTACGTATATACTTAAATATAATTATTATAATAACGATAATAGTAAGATGTCTCGTGTCAGCTGGGAACATATTACTTAATGATTTATTTTTGATAATTTTTTTTATTATATTTCGTAAACGAAGAATTTCTGAGTCAGTTAATTTTGAGATATCACTATAGTCATGAGCAAATGAAAAGAAAAATTAAACAACGTCAATAGAAATAAGGTCAAAAAAATTACAAAAACTGCTAGAAAATTAGCTGCTGCAACAAGCTAAATTATCATGAAAGTGACTTTACTTTGCAACATTTTAATTGACACCATCTAACCTACCAATCAGTATCGACACTGCATTGGTACATTGGACTAGAACAATCTATGCACCCGCACAGGTTAATGACTCGATGTCATCATAAATGACACACTTTTGCAATGCGTGCATAACACTGCATTCGGTAATACATGCAATACGATTTTTTCCGTCCATTGTTTTAAAAAATCAGTAAATAATGTTTTTGATTAATCACTTATTATTTGAAAGAAGAACGCCATTACGTTTAACCCTGAACCAGTTAAAAGGATAAAGAACAAAAACCTATTACTATCTCCCGCAATTTTATTGCAACAAATAAAAAATATGACTCAAATTTGTCATTATCAGAAATTAAACATTCGCATTGATCTTCGACATTCCCTAAATAACAATGCCGTACGTCATCAACGAAATCTTCCAAAATATGATGCTGAGTGAATATAAATTAAAGCGTGTGACGTCAACTAACACGTCAGAAAATTTAAAAATAAAAAAAACAATGTAGCCTTCGTCAGGCTTTCGTCATCGTGTTAGGTTAGGAAGATATGTCTTTTTTGTCTAAATCATCAGATGACTCCTTCCGCTGTGGGTTACAGCGTGAGGAAGTGTCAGACTTTTACTAACTAAAACCCCCTAAAAGAAGTAAAGTCTCAAAGAAAACATCATTGTACTTGCGATTACTCACGAATTAATATAAATAAGAGGTATGTTGATTAATAATTATTATTTTCTAAATAATCATGGTTGCTCATAAGTTATGACCATAAATGCGGACCCTTAACTCTTCACCAAGATAGAAAGATACCTAGATTTTAGAACTATTGCAGTGACGATTTTTTTTCATTTGAAAGTCAATTTACAAAATAATGACTATAAGTTTTTAAATCGTACGATCTATTTTTTATTAAATATAAAACTGTGCATACAATAAGTTACGTCAGTCTAGAAACATTGCCAATTTTACAATTAGGATTATTATAACGTATGATTCACATATTTTTTTTACTTCAATAATAAACTCATTGTAGGGGAGACCGGGGACAAACGTAACGGCGGGTCGAAAGTAACAAGCGCTCTGTAGATTTATCTAAAAAGCGAACATCGCTGTGCCCCGGTCAGACGATAGCCGGGAGCACCCCTCTTAATTTCATTCAGTCGCCGCGTGCGCCACGCGCTTTTAGGCTGTGTGACAGGACGATATGTGTTTTCACAAACCAAAAGGAAGTTTTTAGACGTTTTCTTATTTAATATTTACGTAGTCTTAAAAGGATGCTAGGATTCTGAATTTTTCGATATCTCTTCTTGATTAGAGTGATTATACATTGCTTAAATTCATATTTGAGTAGCACGTTCCGTTTTAAGGTTCTGTTGCACGTTTTGTCAAAAATGTGGACGGGTATGAAAGTAACATAGCCCTGTGGGTACAAAAGTAACATGTTACTTTAGATTCTTTCATTTTAACATTTTTTTTTCCAAATCTCCGCTCATCTTAAAAAGTGCTCCTTTTGCGAAGTGCACCAATTAAGAAGTGCACCAGTAGCTAAGTTCACCATTTGAGCATGGTTTACAAGTTGAAAAGTGCACCAAATGCGTTAAACCGTATGCAACCATTAAGGTTGCATAGGGTTAAAGCTACACAGAAATCATGTATGAAGAAAATGTTCTCCCTAAAATAATATACAAAATATCCCACGATAGCATATGTCTATCTTTTATGATTGACTCACAATAACACGGGTAATTCCCGATAACTCAGCAGTTCTAAGCTTTCTGATTATAGTTGTCTACTCTTACGTTTATGACATTCTCAGTCATCGTTAATTAAAAAAAGTTGATATTATTAACTATTCGTTAGCATATAGTATAATATTGTATTCATTAGCAACCACTATGTCTTGTTACTTTCGACCCACAACGTGTTACTTTCGACCTGCCAACGTGGTCGAAAGTAACAACGGACAATTATTTTTTAAGCAGCTGTTTTTCCCATAAAACACATCATAATATAAAAAATCGAATTACTAGTCTAAAGAACATAAACTGAATTTATACATGGGTATATTAATTTAATGACAACAGTAATACCGAGCCAGAAATTAAGGTACAAGTACAAAGTGTTACGTTCGTCCCCGGTCTCCCCTACATATCTAATAAAATATACTCAGCTATTGTATCCAAATAGTATCACTGTCCGCTCTGAAACTGAAGTTACTCATGAATAATCTATATTTTATTTATGTTCTTGACCTTTGTTACGCTTATGTCACACTGGATATTGGGCATGACGATATAATATTTCGCTGCGATTTATACGATCCTGGGAATTCTATTGCATGTTTTTTTACCTAGTAACAAGAAACAATGGATTTTCGTTGAAACTATTACAACATTAGCATTCAAAAACTTACGTTTATTAACCTTCGGAGCAATAGTCAGTCATATTGCCGGACTCTGAACTAATAGACCCGGGTTGGATTGTCGGTACAGTCTGTGTGATGTGCAATTGTGCATATTATGTGGTTTCGGTATTACCTATAATATGTAAGCTATTCACCACGAATCAGATTAAATAATCTTGTCACTGAGAACTAATCGTGACTACATTATCTTACCTGAGTGAAATGTGATGCGTAACCATTATTCGGCATGAATAGCATTATTGCATTTTTAGGGTTCCGTAGCCGAATGGCAAAAACAGAACCCTTATAGATTCGTCATGTCTGTCTGTCTGTCTGTCCGTCCGTCCGCATGTCACAGCCACTTTATTCCAAAACCATTAAGACTACACAATTCAAACTCGGCAAGTGGATGTATTACATTAACCGCTTTACGATTCTTATGCAAAATAAAAAAATAATATTAGAGGGGGGCTCCCCATACATGGAACTGAAACTAAAAAAAAAATTTTTCATCTAACCTATACTTGTGGGATGTCTATAGATAGGTCTTCAAAAATGAGATTGAGGTTTCTATAACCATTTTTTCTCAAAGTCAATCATTTCAGAGTAAGACACTTTCAAAGTGCTAAAGTGTGTGTCCCCCCTGTAATTTCTAAACTACCAAAGTAAAAAATCTAAAAAAAATATATGTTATAGATCCTAATAAAAACTATCAACCAAAATTGGTTTGAACGAAATACAGTCAGTAGTTTTTGAGTTATAGCACTTTTTCAGTAACCGCAAACTATAACTTTGTTATTCATATATTTGTATGAAAAACAAAGTTATTTTTTGTTGCCGAGAAATGTTCGTGTTTTGGCTAATTGTAGGTAGTAGGTAGGTTTATTTTTCATAGATAATGGAACGGAACCCTTCGTGCGCGAGTCTGACTCGCACTTGGCCGGTTTTTTGTAGATCTTGCAGCATTACTCATAGGTCGACGAAGCAATATAGATTTATATTTTTGTATAAAGTTCCAGGATTTGGAATAATACCGACACGTTTTGATAAGGTCTCGTCTCGTATCAGTTGATGTGTCGTACAACGTGATTTCAATATTTTGCACATGTTTTTTAGGGTTCCGTAACCGAATGGTAAAAAACGGAACCCTTATAGATTCGTCATGTCTGTCTGTCTGTCCGTCCGTCCGTATGTCACAGCCACTTTATTCCAAAACTATTAAGACTACACAATTCAAACTCGGTAAGTAGATGTATTACATTAACCGCTTTACGATTCTTATGCAAAAATAAAAAAATAATATTAGAGGGGGGCTCCCCATACATGGAACTGAAACAAAAAATTATTTTTTTCATCTAACCTATACTAGTGGGGTGTTTATAGATAGGTCTTTAAAAATGAGATTGAGGTTTCTAAAACAATTTTTGTCAAAGTCAATCATTTCAGAGTAAGACACTTTCAAAGTGCTAAAATGTGTGTGCCCCCCCTGTAATTTCTAGACTACCAAAGTGAAAAATCTAAAAAAAATATATGTTATAGATCTTAATAGAAACTATCAACCAAAATTGGTAGAAACTATCAACCAAAATACAGTCAGTAGTTTTTGAGTTATAGCACTTTTTCAGTAACCGCAAATTGTAACTTTGTTATTCATATATTTGTATGAAAAACAAAGTTATTTTTTGTAGCCGAGAAATGTTCGTGTTTTGGCTAATTGTAGGTAGTAGGTACGTTTATTTTTCATAGATATTGGAACGGAACCCTTCGTGCGCGAGTCCGACTCGCACTTGGCCGGTTTTTATTACATTGATGACTTTATTTATCTCTGGATGATACAACTTGCTCTTGACCAATTTTTAAGACTTGCTTAAAAAACAACATTTTAATTTTGACGTGTTCACTGGTAAAACCCAAAAAAATATTTTATTTGTTTTAATGTTATTTAGAAATTCTATTTTTAAAACGTGGAATACTAACCGCATTGTGATGATTGGCACGTGAGCTATTGTGCCGTCAGTCACAAATTGAATTTGGGTTGCTAAACAACTGTGTTCAGCGATTCCCGTATTGAAATAAAGTTGACGTCATACTTACTCAAATAGTAGGTATCCGTTACTGTATAATAATTATACGGACTGCCGTACCTACTAGTGCAAAATATGAAGTCAAGAATATGAACGACTGGTTTCGTTCATATTCATGCAATATTTACATGTCAGAATATAGAGCAACATAATCGTGAAACGAAGTCCCACCTGTCTCCTCGCCAATCGGTAACCCTTAAGAGTGACGCAGTGATTATAGTCATGGTATGGGAATGTACGAAAGTTCCTATTTGAAAACGTAAGTATCTGAAAGACGCAAAAGCCGTACGGCAATGTCGCGGCTGTTGCGAGCCATTCGTCCGGTTCAAAGTCAAAGTCAAAATCATTTAATGAAACTAGGCTAATAAATTACTTTTTCACGCACTTTTTCACGTCAAGTTACAATTGACAGCACCCCCAAAAACGCCCCCCTTTAAAATGCTAACTTTACAAATTGTACCTTTATCATTTTCAATTAGTTTTGCCAACAGATGGTGATATTTAACATCTAGGCAACGTCAAAAGATATTGTCCGTAAGCAAAACGAATTGTAATCTATTCTTAAGAACCGAGCATTAAATATAAACAATTTAAACGTATAATCGGTGTAACGAACGACGTAATAGTCTATGATTACCCGAATACAATGACCTTGACCTTTAGCCCTTTGGTTCTGAAACGAACATTCCGCTTAATATCGGAAGTGTGCGGCGGTCAGATAATGTAGCAATGTCGAATTAGGGTAACCATGAACATCGCTAACTGGTAAACAATAGGAAGTTAAACAACAATATATTTTTATAAGGAAGCAAGAATTACAGTAAGCTAGAAATACGTACCTATATTTTAGGAGTCAGTTCAATTTAGGAGCCGTTGATCGATGATAGAACAGTTTGGTCGACGCGATCAGTATGGTCAAAAACATCGATCGACGTCGACCAATCCATTTTAGCATCGATGCAGTGCATCGATCGACAGTCGATCGATTGGTTTGGTTACTAATTCTTAGATTATTTTTTTGATTTCAATCAATCAAAAGGCATTTATTCAAAGTAGGCTGAAAACAGCACTCTTAGAACGTCAAAATTACATGAGACAGCCCCAAAAACGCCCGCCCTTCACCACTTCCTATGTGTTCCTATTTTATATACCTTAAAGAATTCTTAATTATTACTTCTGTAATAATCTGTCTTAACCAGTTCAGGCGCTTTTTAATCTAACAACCTTGATTAATGTGAATCTTTATCAATCAAATCATAGTTTCAGTAGTTCCAGAGATTACAAAATGGAACTTTCCGACGGATTATTATTATAAAAATAATGTATTATATGATTGCTATACCTTACATGATAATTGGAAAAATGGGAAAGTTCAGCTATATTTATGGTAACCCTGCTGAATAATACAATTAAGGTGCATGCGACGACTAGAAGCGGGAAATTCAAATATAAAATGGTTTTTTCATGTTTTACCTAAGTTAACATTCAATATGAGGCGTGATCTTATGATTGGCGGTTATAATATCCCACAAAGTAATTTCTGATGTCCTTGTTTAACTCCGAAACTTACTCTGTAAAAAAAAACTCTGTAAAAAACGTTTTATTGCGCAATAAAACGTTTTTTACAGAGTTATTTAATTTGTAAGAAGTTTCGGAGTTAAACAAGGACATCAGAAATTACTTTGTGGGATATTATAACCGCCAATCATAAGATCACGCCTCATATTGAATGTTAACTTAGGTAAAACATAAAAAAACCATTTTATATTTGAATTTCCCGCTTCTAGTCGTCGCATTCACCTTAAGTGTAATAACAAACATGGTGATAAAAACTCGGTGTCGCTAAACTTTTTGCCACAAAATGTAATTACTTAGTCTGGGTACTAATTAAACAATTGACATCATTTGTGAAGTAAACAATTTTTATTTCATTTTATATACCTCCGAGTTCATTAAATGGATGTAGAAGAAGCTAGAATAAAGATAGTAATTCTATGCAAAAATATCACAATTGACCTTATTTTGTCCACTCTGTCTATGTAAATATCCTGTGTGCGAATTACCTCACACGGAAAATTTTGTTTCCATAGTATGAAAACTCTTATACACCATAATAATATTTTCTGTCATTACCTACATGATTCTGAACTTATATTTATAGCTAAACCATTAACTTACCACAAACGATATTTTATAACTTTAATTAATAATGAAATGCGGTATGTTTCTAAACGATAATAATTTATCGTGATACCGTAGTTTTACCAGGAAACTTTAATTATTTTTTATATTATAATCTTATATAGTAATTGGAGCAAAACAAGAGATATAAGTGTTTTAATTTGATTGTAGTTATTATGTTTATTTTTATACCGTTATATTATGTTTTGTTTATAAACAGGTACTTGTATCGCAGAATTCGAAATAACTTCATAGGATGCACTTATTAAATGGGTAAAATAAATTTTATAATCTTGTTACGACAGCATAGAAAGTCTAAAATTAATTAACTAATAATAACCTTGTAGAGACTGTTTTTCTATATATAATAAACCAGTACTTGAGATTGTACTGATTTATTAAGTAGACATTGAGTCAGCGCTATTCCGACCTACATTTTATCAATTTTATGCAGTCTTTATCTTTTATATTAAATTCGTAGTCAGTATATTTGGTGACAGTATATATGATTGATGATGATGATTCTTGTTTAGTAAAGTAGTTACTAATTTTCATGAACATACTTCGCGAAAATCATTTAAAAATTGATAACTATAAAAGTTTTACAGTAATCTCAAATCCTGCTGCGATTTGGGGGCACGCCAAGTCGAGCGCAAAGCAAACACTGCCGTACCATCCTTTACTGGAACCATTTCGACGCATTTTCAGGCCTCTGTTTGAGAACCTCTGGATAATACCAGAACGCCGAAATTTTCATCATCCAGAAAGCTATAATCACATACGTAAAACCCAGAATTTCAAGTCGGTAGGTCATTTAATTTAGAAGTTAATCGAAAGCAAAGTTTCGTGTTTTCGACACTCACTCACTCATGATCATCAAAATAGAACTAGTACTTCCAATAAACTCAGAGAGCTGAAATTTGGAACAGAGCTAGGATTTAATGACCACATATAAGGAAAACTATAAAAACTAGGATAATCGAAGATCTGGAGTACCTGGTGATCCTGATTAGAAAACACAAAAGCCCAACCAAACTATTAGAGGAATCAATATAACGCCTT
>NWSH02000008.1:6342184-6354040 GCA_002382865.2 Heliothis virescens
GGCCTAAGTGGGCCCGCAGGGTTTGCTGACACTCTCTGAGGAGCGCGTGGAACAACGCCGCCGCCGACACGGGCCTGTCGTTCTCAGGAGACGGAAGGACGATGAGCCACCGAAACTCACCGCCCACAGACCCACGCCTACGGTGGCCGGGATCATCTCTTGACACCCGACGCCCGTGGTGTCTACCAGGTCCACGGCAACGGCCGGGATGGCCAGTGCGGACTCGCAGCCGCTCCGCCGCCTCCTTCTCTAGCATAACTGCTTCGCAGAAGGAGGCGACGGCATCCCATTCCCTCTCGCCCCGCACCATGGCTTGAACAGGGCTGGGCGCGAGAGGTCGCCGCCGCCAATTGCCGCTACGAGGACACGGCGGTGCCCATCCCAGGCAGGACACACCTCCACGGTGTGCTCCACCGTGTCCTCTGGACGTCCGGCAGTGGTGACACCCGGGCGCCACCTCCCGCCAATGCGATGCAGGTACCTCCCGAAACATCCGTGTCCGGTGAGGACCTGCGTCATGCGGAAGGTGAGGGCGCCATGACTCCTCCCGAGCCACTCTCTCAAAGAGGGGACTTACCGCCACTATTGTGGCGTGCCCTGCATGGGGCTGCGATAGCCGGATCAATATAACGCCTTAGGTAGATATCATAAGCTCACGTTTCTACAAAAAGAAGTGAAATCCCACCAAAACATTCTGTAAAAAACTAGCCAATTCTCACTGAAGCTGCTTGTTTATCTCTAAAAAGTAATGAAATCTAGACAAAGTCGTGCTGAGACTAAGGATTCTTACGGCGATTCTTTACTATTATAGTTATACTATTATAGTGCTATATGACTGGCCGTTGACTTGTACTCACTAACGTATAAAGAATGTTCAACGGCCTGTCATATAACATTAACTATAATAATAGTAAAGAAACCGCAGTAAGAATCCTTAGACTCAGCACGACTTTGTCTAGATTTCATTACTTTTTAGAGATAAACAAGCAGCTTCAGTGAAAATTGGCTAGTTTTTTACAGAATGTGTTTGGTGGGATTTAATTTTCTTCTTCTTATTGAATGAGCTTCAGGTTAAATTACCTAACCAGCCAATTAGAGATATCTCAAATCCACCTGTCAGCCCTTTTTTTATCGATGCGAAATCATCAGATGACCCCTCCCGCTATGGGCGGCACGCTCTCAGCGTGAGGGAGTGTCCGACTTTTACTGACTAAAACCCATCGTGTTCCTTCGGGAGCCTTTTTTGTGTCAGGGCCGCGGTAACTCTTTCGAACAACCCGCATCCCCCGCAGGCTCTGGCCCTAGTGGGCCCTCTGGGCCAAGTGGGGCCTGTCAGCCCTTGACGTGGAATAGTAATAGCGATATTCGGGGCCGTCGGCTTTACGTGCCCTCCCAGTCACAGAAATGTAAAACCACTACTTTTCAGACCCAGAAAGTGAATTCAGCCCGACACGAAATCGATCCGGGACGTATAAGTACTTTTGTAGTCATCATGGTCATGTTAGAATAGGTACTTACCAAATATAAAAATGGCGTAATCCTCTGAATATCCCGTATATTAATAAGGAAGGAATAAATCATCTCTGTGTCTGTCTACATAAAAAGTGCCTATCTTCCTATAGTGACTACCATTTCGACACCAGTTGTATTTGCATGTGAATTAATTATCCTAGGAAATAATTGATTGTAATTATAGCGAACCATAATGGATTGTGTGCTTTGCCACCATTATTCTGTCAACTTTTATTTATTATTATGGATCCAATGACTCGTATAATACTAAACATATTGCGTAGATAAGCATATCACAGCAGACTAATTACTTATACCTATGGTTTCCTGGTATAATGTAGGAACTGCCAATTTAAATGAGGAAGCTTCCCAAAATAATTTAGACCTACGAATACGTAAAGTGCATCAAAAAGCTACTGGAATTCAGAACTTCAACAAACGCTAAAAAAATAAATATTGTTTCCATTACTATGAATTAAGAACATATTTCGAAAAACAGTTTCAGTGCTTATCATGTTCTCGAATATTTTCATTGATATGCGTATTTTGTTTACGTGATTTTTTATTTTTACCAAACAATAAATTTAAACAATACATGAGCTGAGACTAACCTACGTTTCGTAATAGCACCTAATGCAGTTGTGGTTTGCTGGTTACCTTGCATAATGAGTTAGCTATAAAAGCGAAACCACAATAATGGTTTATTTGTTGTTACATTCAATAAACATAGGTAGATAATATGTAGATAGTTACGTTACTAGTTTTATCAGAAATGCCCTATGTCCCGGACGCTTGATAGTCTATTTTTTCTTAAAGATAGTGCAATTTGTTTACTTATTTGAGGTACTGCTACATCATACGTAAATACAAATATTCTCGAGTAATATTTATTCTGATAAAGATATCTACATAGTGCAAAAAAAAATATTATTATACTTACAAATATTTAATTATTATACCAACATTTCTATCACATAATTTACAATAAACTTTATTACCATTATATTAATTGACGCTTTTGTTTTAGTATTCCGTGGATAAATTTATAAAACCAAGTTAACATTATTGAGTCAGTAAAGACTAGCCTAGAGTTTTTTTTTCACTAAGTAGAAAAAAAATTAAAAACTTAAAGTTTTGACTCTGGAATAGCAACATAAATATCCACGATAATTTAATTTTTATTATTATTATTATGATATCACTGGTTACATATACAAACAGTTTGGTGATGTGGTTTGTACAAAAAAATCGATAGCAATCTGCTATACATATAATAAAATTGTAGACAGAGCCGTGTCTTTACATTGAATATTTTTTCGAAAAAATCAGTGTTTATATTTTGTGCATTATTTATATGCTACTGAAGCCAAAACAATCGTTTTTAAAATTTTTGTCTGTTTGTCGGTTTGTCTGTTAGTCTGTTTGTCTGTTTGTCTGTTCGCGATGGAATCAAAAACGGCTGAACCGATTTGAAAAATTGTTTCACTGTTGGGAAGCTACACTATCCGCGGGTAACATAGGCTATGTTTTATCCAGGTACGGCAAGTCGTTCCCACGGGACGCGAGTAAAACCGCGGTGATATGAAAGCTCACTGATTAATGACGAAATCTCAGAAACTATAACACTTACCAACTTGAAATTTGGCAGGCAGGTTCCTTATAGGGTGTAAAAATACTCCAATAAATATTTTTTTGAAATTCCACCCCTAAGGGGTAAAAAAGGGGTTTGGTAATTTGTATGGAAGTCCAATGATTTTTGAAGTAAGAGACATGAAATTTAGCAGATAGATCTTTTATAGGGTGTAGACATTATCTAAGAACGGATTTTACAAAAATCCGCCCCTAGGGGCGTAAAACGGGGGTTGATAGTTTGTATCGAAGTCCTATGTTTTTGAAGTAAGACATGAAAAGCAGACAGGTCCGTTAAAGGGTATAGACATTATCTAAGAAAGGATTTTACGAAAATCTGCCCCCAGGGGTGTAAAACGGGGGTTGGTAGTTAGTATGGAATGTTTTGAAGTTTTGGTCTGTTTGTTGTACACGCTAATCTTCAGGACACTGGACGGATTTGAATTATTATTTTTTGTTGTATAGGTATTTAGTCTGGGCAACACATAATTGAACTTGAGCAGATCATCTAAACTATAAGAGGTACAAAAATGGTACCTTAGTAAAAACTGATGTGGAGCTCCAAGAGCCCAGCTACACTTTGACAGATAGGAAAGAAATTAGTAAAAGTGATATGGGCTGGTGGGCATTTCCTGTTGACTTACAAAAATGAGAGATCTGAAACATCTCGAATCGTCTCGCGCATCCCGTTGTTTCCCCGGACTCTTAGAATTCGACATCAGACGTTTCAGATCTTTGATTTTGACAACCCGTTGTCGCTGGCATAAGCGACATGATCTGCGTACGAAGTCGCGGGCAGAAGTTAGTATTAAATAAAATCCAATTACTAAAAATGATAATTGAAAACCTTGAATAGGTATTCTTCAATTGGTTATCGTCTCATTTAAATTAAGTATTGAGTTGTTAAAAACTCACACTTAACCGAACTAAAATATTTGCCTTATAATGTATATTACAATTATTCAATTTATAAGACGTGCTACTCAGAATACTCAAAAAAATACAAGGAACAAAAAACTTCAAAACAATCAAACAGAAGCAAAAAATAATGTATTAAGAGTTTTTAATATTCCTCTTTCCGTAATCGCAATAATATTAGGTACAGATGTCATCTGGTTATCCTGCCCAAATCTGTAAAATTTTACCAATATAACTTTAACCTTACACCACTGCGGTTGAAAATCAATTGAAAAATTTTTACAAATTATGGTAGGTTGATCTACTGGAGGCTCTACCTACTTATAACAATTTATTTGCAGACATTATGAATAGGTGTTAATGGATCACTATGTCAACTTCATAACAACATCTGTCAGTAGATATTTCACCCACTTACGATGTCGAATCTAAAAACGATGAGAATCAAACTTCAGCTTCTTTCCCAGCTGATTTATAGTACTTTTTATTGAAGTCTTATGACATCAAACAATTAATTTAAAAACTCCTTACTCATTATTATCATAAGCATAATCTTTTATGTAAGTTTTGTTTGTGTACTTAACTCTTGTACGAAGAATACGGAAATATTAAGCGTACCTACAAAGTCATCGGTACCGATATTATTTTATTTATTCAGTAGGTAAATTTATTATTTTTACTCCATGTTAATAGGATTTCAACAATTACTCAGACGCCTATACAAATTCTAAAGCTCGGTAAAAACAATGGAATTCTTTGATTCTATATCATCATTATCTTTAACAATTACTTACATATTTTTTGTCAAGTAAAAATATGCTGTCCCAAAAAATCTGTCTAATTGAAAATCAACCTGAATAGCACTTCTTCAGAATAGTGATGCCACAAGACAAAACGATGTACGGAATACAATCGATGATAGTATAAAGCTTGCATATGTTTCGTGTTCGCAGTATCGACTCCCACAGCTGCGTATAATCAGTCGCGGTTTGGAACGTACGCGGCGCGGTTGTGTCGCTTTACGCAATTTTTACATCGCGACGTGAATAATATCGCGGAGTTCGTGAACTTTTATTATTTTATCACTTGGATGACATAAGACTAGTGGGTGGATAAAGTTTAATGTAAGAAATATTTTTTTTACTTCATAAATTTTGCACAATCAATAGTTTTTGCTGTCGTTCTATTTTTGGTGAGTCATTGAAGAGTGCTGTAGAAAGGCGTTTCATATTGTGCTAATCTAACGTTTACACGCCGGTGCAGTGTCGTACTTACTTTCGTTTTATTCACAGCTGCTAAATAAACTTAACCTACATTTGCACCATAATGCTACCTATAGAATGCTATCGTCAGATAGCACTTGAGATAAAATATCAAAATAAAGATTCGCACATCATTTAGCCACTGCGATTATATTTTTTATTTGATTATGTGTTGATCAAAACAATAGTCACTGTTATTTTTACAATTGTTACTTTCTACTTTCTCCATTAAAACCTTTTTCAATTCACGAAATAGGCGACCTACATTTTCGATGTACCGTTTTCAGAAAATAATTGACTTTCACGTCAACTAGGCACAGGTGTGGTATTTTAAAAACTCGTAATTTCTTTCCGATCTTGACGATAACTGTTTGTACGCGAGTGAATATATTGCAATAACTCTTTTGAATACGATTTTTCTACTGATTAAAATATAAATGAATAATTTTACATTAATTGCAATACGACCAAATATAAAACACTTATAAATAAATTAGAATACCTTTCTATCGTCGAACTTATGAAATTTAGATTATACTGACACATACTGGCCAATGTCAACATTGCCTAAAGGTAAATCGTTAGCCGGGGTAAATGTTGACATTAGCTGTAAGTCAACAAGTTAACTAACGCTATACCTGCCTTACAAATTTCGTAACAGTAGTACAGTTATACGCAATTATTAACTTTCAAAATATTCAATTATTGGTGCAATAAAAATTCTCGAACAATTTAATATTTGTGAAAAAAAATATTTTTTGTGATTGAGCCACATTATGTCGATTTTTATACTCTTTGGTTTTATTTTAAACACAATTTATACAACTGTTTTAAATATAGATTATGACCTAAATAAAAATGACTAACATTCAATAATACAGAGTGCATAGTCCAAACTTCATGAACAAATGAAACCGCAACAGCAACTACGGCACAAAGGAGTCCTTATCAATTGTTTTTATTCATTAAACTGAAACAATATCAACCTTCGTAGTAGAGTTATATTCTACTCCTCTTATCTACCACTACGACATTGTATAATTTATATTTTATATTGGTATATATTTAATTGCAAATCCGTCTTCTATTGAAACGTAATTTGGATCTTAAAATTAATGAACTATTAATCACATTACGATTGCATAGATCGGTCAGCGACCCGCTCAGCAGAGATATATGCAACGCGTGTAGTGTACAGTTGTTTCTATATTTATAGGCCTTACCTATTATCTAACCTAGCAATATTATTAGTCGGCTATAAAACTCAAAAAAATATAATAAAAAAATTATATTGCTCACTGTATATAGATGAAACAATTCGCTAATGATTTGCAGCATCGCATCACACATAACGCTGATAAAAAAATACGTAGGAATTACATCCTCGGGAAGTGGTAAAAACAAAAGTATTCTGAAGTTTAATTAATAGATGATCATTGATATTTGTACATGACTGATGTTTCAATTATCTTTTTTGCAACGTCATAAAAAATCATAGTCATAAATACGTAAAATAGTTTTAAACAAATTGTGGTCAGGGCCACTAGACTTCGCTAAACAATTCATGGCCATCATTACTTATCACCATGAAGAAGAACAATTGAAAAAAAAGTGTGAGAACAAATTCATTAATCTTAAAATGTTTGACGTAACATCGACAGAGTTTATTTATAACAGTGCGACGACACTTGACAAATAGGCGTCCCTAATTGTGCCAAAATAAATATTGACTGCGAAGTCGGCGCAATTAAAGTTTCACTATTTTAAAGCAATGTCTACAGCAATTCGAGGAATGACCGTGTCAATAATTTTAGCACCGAAACTTGCGAGCCTAAAAAGTGTGTTAATTTTTTTAAACATTTTTCTAACTACAAGTTTTACTCATTTGGCTCATATTTTACCAACTACGTAAACCTAGTAAGGTTTACATTAAAATCATCCTCACACTACTATCTAAAAAAGTATTTTTAGATAGTAGTGTGAGGATGATTTTAATGATTTGTCAAAAAAAAATATGCATTTTATTTTTTTTCAATTATTTAAGATTTTCAGATTACGTACTTAGTTCAAATCACAATTCTTACTATTTATGAAGAAATTTCAATACTATAATAAATACTGAGCTGACTGAACGAATGATAATAATATAGCATTCTTATCTGTTCATCTTATTTATTATTGTTAATAAAGTAATACAATTTACGACAACTGCTTAGAATAAACATGCCCATGATCAGTAGGTATAATCAATACTGATCTATTGTTGGATCGAAAATGCTTGTATAGGAATAAATAATTATATTTACATGATTTTAATTTGTTTTTACAATAAAATTGAACATTTTATTGCTAATCGAATAGGTATTACATGCATAATAAAATCACGAACGTAAAACATAGTTTATTTTCGTGTTATCAGTTATCGTTGGAATGGATAATAACAAATTGTAGTTTTGATAAATCTTACTGTAAAATATCAAACGACGCAAAATGCTGCATATTTATTCGTAATTTTGTGCTTGTTAAATATACATTTTACAACTTCAAAAACTTACAAGGCTTCCTCATTGATTAAAGAAACCCAACACTTGTTACACGATATCCAAGGAAGACGTTTAAAAAAAATTGCTTCATTGTTCAGAATTTGAAATTTGCCGAATCCCAAATTATAAACGGAAAATGTGAAATTCGTTTATAGTATTATTCGACGGCTATCCTACAGCAAAAGCAATAACCAAGAACTGAAAAAGAAATTCATTTAAATACACAATTTGATTTTGAATTTCAACGTTCACACTATATTAAATCTACTAGCTTCTGCCAGCGGTTTCACCCGCGCCCCANCGACTTTGTCTAGATTTCATTACTTTTTAGAGATAAACAAGCAGCTTCAGCGAGAATTGGCAAACTTTTTACAGAATGTTTTTGGTGGGATCTATATCTACACTAATATTATAAAGAGGAAAACTTTGTTTCTTTGGTTGGTTGTAATGAATAGGCTCAAAAACTACTGGACTGATTTTAAAAATTCTTTCACCATTCGAAAGCTACATTATCCACGAGTGACATAGGCTATAGGNCACTGAAAGAATTTTTCGAATCGGACCAGTAGTTCCTGAGATTAGCGCGTTCAAACAAACAAACCTTTCAGCTTTATAATATTAGTATAGATTTTTAACCGTTTCACAACAAATTATTTCACTCAGGCCTCATGAAAATAATATTAAATTTCATTGCGATATTAATAAAACATAAATCTATTTAGGTAGAGCGTTGGTATATTGATCTTTATAATCTAGCGCACGCCGTTGAGTAGTGGCCTCAACCTTCAATGAGTCCGCAGGGCCGCATATAAATCAATGGGGGAATTGCGATAGTGCGATCGGTATGACCGCATACCCGCATACTACGCCAGAACGTTTCAAATAATACGCCGAAACGTTTAAAATAATACGCCATTTTCGGATTGAACTTCTGTTTATTTTTCCTATGTTATAGTTCGACTTTTGAGGGAATATAATAAAGTTTTCTGTAAAAAACCGGCCAAGTGCGAGTTGGACTCGCGCATGAAGAGTTCCGTACCATTGTATGGGGACCGCCCTTAATGTTTTTTTTTTTTTAATTTTGNTTATCCGGGTACGGGCAGTAATTCCCACGGGATGCGAGTGAAACCGCAGGAAAACGGCTAGTGTTGTTATAACGGCAACGGAAATGCATCATTTGTGAAAATTTCAGCTTTCTAGCTATCATGGTTAATGAGATACAGCGTGGAGACAGACAGAGAGACAGACAGACAACGAAGTCTTAGTAATAGGGTCCCGTTTTACCCTTTGGGTACGGAACCCTAAAAACAGACAAGTTTTGATGAGTGTTTAGTGCGAACTTAAAATCAGGAAAAACAAATTAAAATAGCAACAATAAATTATAGATTAATTCTAGGGTACGATAGTATACTGGAGTCTATTGCAATAAAACCAGAATAGCTTGTACCCCATTAAATTGCTTTATTAAGGAAAATTGCACTTATACTATTAAATGTGTGTTTATAAAATTATTAACAGGCAGGTATGTACTTGACTACTGTATCTTAAAGATTATTATTATTAAATTACTTACGCAATCGGATTTATCAGAAATACTAGATTATTATAACTAACCCTAACATGAAACTAATCGTGATTGATTGACTGATATTGATTTCATAGACTACGGCCCAAGTACACTTACAACATAAACGTCCGTTTTTCTTAAAACATCGTTTACTTTGAAAATTGTGGTACGTAAAAAATCATCTATCTTATCTATCTATAATCTGTAGAGAGGTCAATTCTGTACATGAAATACTTATATTTCCAAAATAACTATCAGGGGGTGATAAGGGATCGATACTGATGCCAAAAATGCAATCAGTAAATTATTTGTCTGTCTGTCTGTATGAACGTTATAGAAACAAAAACTACTCGATGGATTTTAACGAAACTTGGTACAATTATTACTCCTACTCCTGAGCTGGTTATAGTATACTTTTCATCTCGCTACAATCAAAAGGTGTAGAGCAGTGAAGGGAAAGATCTTGATTATGACGACCCGTTGTCGCTGGCATAAGCGACATGATCCGCGATCGAAGTCGCTGGCAGAAGCTAATAGTTAATAGTTGTATTTAGAAAACTAACGTTTATGTTGTCGGTGTGAATGGACCAAGTATTAGATGGCCATTGTAATGTGTTGTTTAAAACTGAAAAACAATCGAATTATGTTGTTATCAGATACGGTATCACGTTTTTGTTTTAATTATACGAAAACAACAGATTCAATCTAGTTAGGTACATCTATCAGGTGTGAAGGACAGCGTAACGACTTTTTGGAGATAAACTATTGTTTAGTAAATTTTAATCCTGAAATAAAACAATATGGAATACCTACATTTTTTGTTGAATTTGTAAAGAGTTGGGGTCTGAATTTTAAACAGTGTCTATGTATAAAAATAAAATTAATTCCCTTATTTCACTCCCTTTGTACCCATATTTTACTTATCCATTCTTATAAGTATTACTACTTTAATCCAAGAACATAATACGAACAAAAGACTTTATTAATAATGATATTTAACCCGTTACATTACCACTTAATTTATAATAATGACGCTCAATAAAGGCCCGTCAATTGTACATTGTATGCCTTCTATGATGGATGATACACCTACTGTCACCCAATACAGAGTATTGACATATTAATTATGCGTCTGATACACCAAATAGTACAACAATGAACCGATTTGCATACTCACTGTAATTTATGACCAGCTAATGAAATTATTATGTAGCCGCTAATTCGCCAGTTTGCGTGACAGTGACAATTTTGTAATATATCTCTACTAATATTATAAATGCAAAAGTAACTCTGTCTGTCTGTTACGCTTTCATGCCTAAACCAGTGAGCCGATTTTGATGAAATTTGGTGCAGCGATAGAATAGACCCTGAGGAACAACATAGGCTTTTATCCGGGTACGGGAAATAGTTCCGTCGGGAAGCGGGCGAAGCCGCTGGCAGAAGCTAGTAGTACATAAATGTGTGTAGCTCTTCTAATGTTTGTTTATAAATATCACACTGAAATATTACACATACAAGAATACAATCACATATTCTACTAAGGCGTTGGATGCAAAATTATGTCCGTAGGTAATAGTTACTTAAACTTTTTCGGTATATGTCTAAAAAGTATTTAAAGATTGGAAATGTCTGAAAGAATTAATTTGACTAGTCTCAACTTACACATAAAAATGTAAGAAAATACATATTCTTTTATTGCTTTGTAGTTCATATTCTATTTCAAACATTCGTGGACATAATCAATTGAAACACTCACACAATGAGCTCTTGAGCATTGCACGCAGTTTCAAATATCATTGCCGAACCATATGGCAGTGCGTTCAAACAAAACTGATTATTATTTCCTAGTCATTAAGGTTGAAAATGCAACTGAATGATATAATCAAGCCGTGTAATGTTGTTGATTGAAAGTGCGGTTCGTTGATTAGAAGCGTTTCAATCATCGTTAAATGCTTCGTAGGAATATTTTTGTTGAAACGCGACAGCCATGGTCTTCTTGATTTAAATTATTTTGTATTTGTTCATTATATTGATATACACACATCAAAAGTGTCTAGGGATCAAGCATTTTTATGCGGATTTCTTGAGATTGAGATGTGGCTTTGTAATAAATTTATGATTTTATAAATTCATATGGATCCTTTTTGGTGCATTTCATAATTTGAATCAGGAACTGTGAATCAAATTCGAGTAAAAGATGAAAATCAGCTGTCAATATTTTCCCTATAAAAACATACAACGCATTGAAGACATTATTAGTGCTACTGTTTCCCTACTACTGATTAAAACCAACGTTATTATGGAGCGGCGACGTCATTTAAGCAGGGAAGAAATGCTCAGAGCCGTGGGAATGATAGAAGCTGGTTCCCGGCAACGTACTGTGGCTTTAGCTCTGAATACAAGTCAGAGTGTTATCAGTCGACTT
>NWSH02000008.1:6365416-6380578 GCA_002382865.2 Heliothis virescens
TTCAACGAATCATTAAGACTGCTTCTTCACATCATTGCTGTGTTTTCGAAGGCATATAATATATGTACTACATATATACGCTTACTGCAATATTCACACTTCTTATCGGACAAACATGATGACTTACTTCGCGTCAAGTGTGCAGCGTATATACCGACTGTGGGAAAGTTGCACGTCCATTAACAATAATGCCGACAACAGGATTTCATATTTATAATATAATAATAAAGTCGTCAGTTTAACAAGGTTTGAATACAAAATTGATTTTACTTATGAAATAATAACGTATATAATTGCGTAGAATTAATGTACTGGATAATTCGCACGAATGATATGAAAACACGTCTCAATAGTTAAATACAGATAATTAAAGTTATTTTTAAAAGAACCGTGTGAAATACGGAACGTCTGGTACTCTTGTACTGAATAGGCAGTTAGCATAATTAATAAAACACAAATATAACAAAATAAAGGTCATAAATTATAATGATCGCCGCAAAATTCTTGGTTTAATTGTATTCTGACATTACGTAACGAGTTATTGACCCATGAAATTATAACAATATAACAGGTTGTTGACAGTGGCCGTGAGTAAACCTTTTTGAGCATACGATGTATCTATTGTCGTTAGTCGTACTGGCCATTCATAGAACCAATTCGTCTTTGCTTATAAATTGAACTGGAAGATTATTTTATGTTTTAATTTCTCTCGTTTTTTGTTCTCTTTTCAAATTGCTAACCCTGGTTTTTAAAGGCCGCTGCATACGTGACGGGAATTTTCACGGACGGGACGGAACGGGGCGAAACGGGAAATTTTAAAAATATAGTTTCATACAAAATGTATATGGAAGCGCATATGTCACGGAGACACGGACGGGACGGGAACGTGGCACTGACGGGGTGGGAAAAATATTGTCGTGGACGATGTTTAGCACGTCCTGCCCCGTTCAAAAAATATTCTTTATTTTATATTTTAATAAACCTTGGCAGTAAGTCCCGTATCCCGAAACATATCTTAACATGTGACAGGTTAATGTTTGTATCAACGAACAATGAATGTTAATAAAATTTATTGGTAGCTCGATAAAATTAATCATGGAAGAGTACTTAATTGTACATTTTACATTCAATTGCAGTCCATCATATGGTTGATTAACATTTCTGAGTAAGTACTATATTACTTTTCTTGCTTTCTACAGTTTAAATGACGTCAACGACCTAGCTGCTTTTTACTTTCTATGTAACAATACCGACATACATACATACATATGTTCCATTGCTCTCCATTCGACAAACTCATGATTAAAAAATACCTATATTCTGTTACTAATTGACAATACAAATAATGAAAGCATTAGATACTATTATTTCAGATAAGTAATAAATTCCCGGTAATTCAGTTTCGTGAAGATAAAGAACCCAATTACACATTGTTGTTTTTCAAATCATTATATGAAAGACGTCATATTAGCATACAGATAAGAGACAAAAAAATGACCGCTGTACCGATATTAAAACAATATGTTGGATAAGGTAACATAGATATATATAGACATAACATATATTACATAGTTACCACGACCTACTCAATGAGTTCCAGAAGGTAAAAAGATAGGTTTTAGTCAGTAAAAGTGACTGACCTCCCTGCCGTTGAACCCACAGTGAAGGGGTCATCTGATGATTTCTAATATATAATGTTTCTGAAAAAACAAAAAGAGGTAGAGTACAAGTAGTAAGAGTAGGTAAAATAGTTAGTAAGGTACACTTGAAACTTATTGCGAATGTAGGAAAATGTTTGAGATTGATTACAAAGCCGTGAATCTATAATATTCCTCACGTACACGATGTGTTGGCAGAGTTGCCTTCCGTTGATTTACGTAATGTAAACGGAAGCATTCTATGTCTGTATATAAACACGACAAAGCTCATACATAAATCTCTTTCAACACATATATATTTTAATCTTATATATTCCTATATAATATACATACAAATGGATGCAAATATCGCTCTTCACAATTGCAACACCCAAGAAGATGACCCCATCTTGCGTAAGAATATTTTAAGACAGACTCTTATCTCAATATTGTGAAATAAATACATAAATTAAGAATATATTATTTGAATCCCAACTAGAACAAATAGCGGAAAAATACCATATCAGATTAGCTCTACCTAGTACCTACTATATTTATTAGACTGGAAGCTGTCATCGTAAATGGAAATCTTTGTGCACGGAACCTTGATTACCATCAATAAACTAAATAAGACTTGATTGAGCGTAAATATTATGTGAAATAGTACTCCTATTTCCTAGGCGAACAACATGTTCTTTACCGTGCATGCTTTACCCCCTGCCTAGCCTTTTCCCAACTATTTTTGGGGTCGGCTTCCAGTCTAACCGGATGCAGCTGAGAACCAGTGTTCTACATGGAGCGACTGCCTTGTCTGCTCCACACCCAGTTACTGGCAACCTGGCACCCTTGGTAAGACTGGTTGTCAGACTTTCTGGCTTCTGACTACCCGTAACGACTGTCAAAGATGTTCAAATGACAGCCGGGACCCACTGTTTATCGTGCTTCCGAAACACGGAAGAACTCGTTTATGAAAAGATGGTCACCCATCCACGGACCGACCGCGCCAAGCGTTGCTTAACCTTATGATCGATCGATCCGCGCGGCTTTGACTCAGCCACGAGCTCTTCAAGTCAAATAGTATGCACCACAAAATTTATGAGAAATGCAGCCGAATGTTAACAACCTTAGTTTCCATTTACCATAGCCTTAATAATATCTTTAACTCACTAACTCCGATGGTAATTTGTCAAATTTCTATGCGACTTTAACATCTTAAGTTTCGCAATGATATTTAACAACCTAAACGGATGGAACGACAACATTTAAGACTATTGCCTAATATCTTGTGTGGTGAAGAAATTTATTCCAAAACTTCTAGAATTTATTCTTACACGTCAAGATTTTTAATCATTGATTATATTTGTGTTCTCGATAATTAATTGGAAACACGATAGGATACCATTGCCAAGAGCAGAAACACTAATCTACATGACGCCGACATTTTCTTCATAATTGTCATACTTTTTATCGCTAGGATTAATTTTCACGGACATCTGTGTGTTACGCATCATTCAGATCTATACATTTTAAAATATATTGTATTCTTTACATTGTTTGTAGGTCATTCATTCCGCATCGTATAAGCCTACGTGCAATATTTATGCAAATTTAGTAAGACACGGTATCTTGTAGGTTGCGCGTCGTTCCGGTTTTGTCTTGTGAAATGCTAACTCATAAGGCTCACTGGAATTCTCTCGAGAACTTTCTTCGCTAGTTCTGTCATTAGTCAAGCTTACATAAGCTATGTCATTAGTATACGGTAGAACGTTGGTCCACACAGCGTTACGACTGCCCACCAATTGCATAACTGTCAACAAATATAATCGATTTATAGTAGGTATTTTCTATCGATATCGTCGATTACTGTAGTGTTAATTTGATGTCCAAGGGCGACTGAAAATGCTTTAATGGTTATGGTTATGGAAAAAGTAAGCTGCTGTTAAGGAAAAGTTTTTTGTATTTACATACATATTTGTATATACACCTACATAATTTATTTTATATGAATGTACAGTGGTAAAGTTTGTTTCTAATATTATAGGAGGTAATTTCAGGATTTAATCAGATTTTGAAAATATGAAATGCGAATGAAACCGCGGCAGACGACTTGATCTTTATCGATCGATCATTTCAATATAACAACACCTTGAGAAAATTCTATCTATCTAATTTTTTTTTTTTTTTTTTTTTTATATTTATTCTGTAACTTGGCAATCTGTGTCAACACAATGAGCCATTCAGATGGGGTGTCTTGATTTCTGTCTTGTCAGCAGCAGAAGAAATTCCTTGTGAATCCCTTTCATCTGGTATCTCCAAATCTCACGGCAAGTGAATGGACACTATGCCGTTTCAATCTGGAGTATCTATCTAATAAATAATATAATTTATAGGCGCCTGCCTAGTAATAACCTTGTAGGTATTCCGATTTATTTATCAATTATCAGTTAATATCGTTAATCACTTATATCAGTAGATTAAGTATCTGTTTTCAATTTACCGGCATCTATATTAATTACAATTTAAAAGTTCTGACAATAAGGACCCGTTTCACAAGTTCCAGATAAACTTCTAGGTAGCTATGTGACAAATAATGCCATATAAATGTTTTAAGGTTGACTACTTTTCTATAGCATTATCTCTCAGATACCTATCCAGGACTTCATCGGGAACCTGTGAAACAGACTCTAAAAGTTCTAACTAGTTTCGGTAATCCTCAATATGTCGTAAGGCAAAGGGCACTCCTAGTGAAGGTTCGGTTGCATCACGCACACACCGACATACCCACTGACGACCCACTAATGACCGTAACGAACGAACTAAGTGAATGTCACATACGCTTACCTTTATGTGGGTCACGTCAAATCTATTCTGATTATTGCGACAGATGTGTTTCGATAAATCATCAACATTCAACAAAAAGACTAGTCAAGGCTAAAAAAAATGGGCAAGACGCAAGACCTTCTGTTTTATATTTCTATTAGCAGTTTTCCCGCGGTTTCACCAGCGTCTCGGAAAAACTTTTTCTCGTACCCATATAAAATATAGCTTATGTTACTATGAATAGACGATTACCCAACAGTGAGAGAGTTTTAAAATCGGTCCAATACTTTTGACCCAAATTACACAATTCTTTCCCCTTTATAGTATTTGTAAGTAGGTATAGACAAGTGCTAATAGTCCAAATAAGGACTAGTTGCATCAAACACCCACCTTATTATTTAATTCATTCAAAGTTTGAGGTCGTACAATGACCTCTAGGCCCTAAACTTATAAGTATTCTTTGCTCAGTATTTTACGACTGGTGTCAATTCTGCTTATTCTAAAAATACTTCAAAAGGGTTCGAAAGTAAGGACCTGTTTGAAATGAGTTTTATTTTTATACACATCTACTCGGCAATTTATTTGTAAACAAATAAACTTGTTTATTGAATCAGGGGATTAATTAATTGAAGTCGTAGTGGCTTAGTGGTAAGCGCCAGCCTCTCAAGTACGAGTGTGCGAGTTCGATTCCTTGGACACCAATGACTGAGTAGAGGTGAAGAAAAACTTCTCGAGGTATCCTGCACTTTACTCACTTTTATGGCAGAGTATGGCTAGAACTGGATACAAACTTATAATCTTACAACTTATTCTACCCATATTCATACAAAAAAATGTTTTTTTCTTTCTTTATGTCTAAAACTGCTTATCCGTCTTGAGCAAGATTCTCTGAGAATAGGCCTGTGCTTAGCAGCGAGACGATAACAGGCTGATGATTATGAGTTTGATATACTATTAATGATGCCTGTATAGTTAAGTTTTAACTATGTCGTTAGTTTTTACAAATGTCGGGTAATATTAAATTGCATCATTTATGATATAACTTTTAAATTGGGAAAACATAATATTACCCGGCATTAGCGGCAATATATATATAAAGCTTTTTAATTGCTGTTGGAAATTCCCTTTTTATTGAGACATATTCTTGATTTGCTTGTTAATTTGTACATAGTAATAATCTGTGGTAGTACTTCAAATGGGACGTAACAATTACAGTACAATCAACTCCTTCAGTTGTCAATGGAAAGAAATATTACGATTCAAAAACTTATGAATGAACGTTAATGTTTAAGCGTCAGTTATCAACTTATCATTTAAAGCACCCAATTGTACTCACAAAGGTACATATAGTATAGGATGATTGGCTATGTTTATAAATCACTTCCTCATTCATGTT
Source organism: Heliothis virescens (assembly GCA_002382865.2). NCBI lineage: Eukaryota > Metazoa > Arthropoda > Insecta > Lepidoptera > Noctuidae > Heliothis > Heliothis virescens. The sequence continues at coordinate 6,371,270 of NWSH02000008.1, forward strand.
ATGATGAGACACCCATATGCGCAAACGCACGTACTCGCTGCCTGCCAATCGATTTTTGCACATTATAAATATTCATCAAGACATCTTGTATTGTTGAACTGTAAGTTATTGGGACAAAGATTTTTATCGTTTGCAAAATGTAACTGAATACTAATAATATCCAACGATTTCGTGCCAAGCCGGCTTAATATGCTAAGTAGGCTTTGTTGTTACATACTGAATCAACAAAAACAAAAGAAAAATAGACATGTTTAAAAAAAAAAAAAATATTTTTAGCTATGTAGTCACAATAAATCTAGGTCACTAATAATATTTAACACAGCGGTGCATGCTTATTCATAAGAATAGCATACAGTCATTGTTTCACATTCCGAACACACCCAATACTTTTTCCCGAATATTCTTGAACAAAAGGTTATAGTAATTACAGAGAGTGCTAACCTTAATCATTCATAGTTTTGAAATACAAACGCGAAGTATCGGTGATCACCAGTGCGTGAAGTACCGTAAATAATTGGATTCTAAACAGTTGATACAACTTCACCTATTGACCTGAATATGTAAATACTTGTAGCATTTCCATTCATATCCCTGTTTATGTCATTATTTTATCACTATACCTATCAAGAAAAGAGGAAAAACTTATGGACACGAGTACCTACGACGGTGTTTTCAACAACAAAAAAAAAACATTTTAATATAGTTAGGTACTACAATAAAATGAGTAACAAAAGTTTTGTGCCAAGTAAGAATATACCCATTTCATGATTCTGAGTAAGTTAACATATCTTTAACGATTACTGTGCGATAAATCGCAAGGCTACCGACATTTGTAACACAATACCGGCCTGTATCCTCTAATAACAAACAATTATAAACAGAGGAACATGATACTTAAAATATGCTACCGACTACCAATACTGGAAGAGGAAGGGAAACCGTATATTTTAATACATACCTTATGTAAATACGTATTACAGAATAATACCGCTGAAATACAAACATGCCTATCGCAATAACGGATATACAATAATTAGTTGATTGATTGCGGTTATCATCAAACGGATTAAAATAATAAACTATTTAGGAATTTTGCTATAGCCGAATATTAATTTGTAATCATTTTGAAATGATAAACGTTAAATTCTGTCCCATTTTCGTTTTGAAACAGTTTCTAAGTACACATCAACTGCAACAGCACATAAAGTCACAAGCCTCACCATGATTTTTGATTTATGAGTAATTTAAATGCCGCAATAAGAGACAGATACGGACAGCAACATATTATCTGTGGACAAAAAAATATTTAAAAAATGTTTCTTAGAACTTTTGACTAGATGAAATCTAATTTCACGCAGAACTATTCTCTCAGCATTTTGTCTTGTTGAAAATCTCATTCATTCTCAAGAAAGGGATAACTTTTAGATTTTTTATGCATAAGAAAACATTTAGGTATACATTTTCAAAGTCATTCGGCGAATCCATTTGTGATTCGCACTTTATCTGAAATCTACCTATTATCTCGACTTCCCTACAATCTCAAACCTACTCATTTCCTGTTTTTTACCTCAATTAACGCATTAACACGCTATACTTAATAATTAACCAGATTATAGATCTTTACGCTGCAATCTTAGCACCAATGGAGGTCAATTAATTTGTAAGGTAGATTATTAGGTGATAACACAATTCAAAGGCAAATTGACATGATATTTATTGCCGACTACAGATATTTGTATTCATTTACGTACTATTCTAAAACCCAATTATAAAATTAATAATAAAAGAATATTTTTTTGCTATTCATAAATATTTTTCACATGTAATGTAACTTCAATACATAAAGAAAACGTACCTACAATAATGAATAAATAAATAAATATATATCAGGACATACATATTTCACACTGCCCCAAGATAAACTATTTTATACTTTTATGAGAAACTTGTATGTAATTATTCATTAATTCTTCTTATTTTGCCAAAGATCAAAGTCCTATTAAGAATTCATACAGTATGATGTTTCTCAACTGACAATATAATATTCCGTAGGTAAATAATTGTGTTATGAATAATACTATATTAATATTAATAAAAACCTTTTTGCAGTAATTTATAACATGACGCACCATGATATTAAAATCTATTATTTGCAGTTACCTAAGCCAAGGAATATGAACTCGGTTTTAATAACAATCTATAGGAATAGAAAACACCTCCTATTTTTCTGGTCATCAAATCACGCCTGAACAGCTAGACCTATTCCGATGATTCTTTTTTGTCGTGTTCATTGTAACCACAAAGTGATTTGTATAAAAAAATGTCTGAAACGCGGGTGAAACTACGGGAAATAGCTAGTAAATAAATANCACAGCGGTGCATGCTTATTCATAAGAATAGCATACAGTCATTGTTTCACATTCCGAACACACCCAATACTTTTTCCCGAATATTCTTGAACAAAAGGTTATAGTAATTACAGAGAGTGCTAACCTTAATCATTCATAGTTTTGAAATACAAACGCGAAGTATCGGTGATCACCAGTGCGTGAAGTACCGTAAATAATTGGATTCTAAACAGTTGATACAACTTCACCTATTGACCTGAATATGTAAATACTTGTAGCATTTCCATTCATATCCCTGTTTATGTCATTATTTTATCACTATACCTATCAAGAAAAGAGGAAAAACTTATGGACACGAGTACCTACGACGGTGTTTTCAACAACAAAAAAAAAACATTTTAATATAGTTAGGTACTACAATAAAATGAGTAACAAAAGTTTTGTGCCAAGTAAGAATATACCCATTTCATGATTCTGAGTAAGTTAACATATCTTTAACGATTACTGTGCGATAAATCGCAAGGCTACCGACATTTGTAACACAATACCGGCCTGTATCCTCTAATAACAAACAATTATAAACAGAGGAACATGATACTTAAAATATGCTACCGACTACCAATACTGGAAGAGGAAGGGAAACCGTATATTTTAATACATACCTTATGTAAATACGTATTACAGAATAATACCGCTGAAATACAAACATGCCTATCGCAATAACGGATATACAATAATTAGTTGATTGATTGCGGTTATCATCAAACGGATTAAAATAATAAACTATTTAGGAATTTTGCTATAGCCGAATATTAATTTGTAATCATTTTGAAATGATAAACGTTAAATTCTGTCCCATTTTCGTTTTGAAACAGTTTCTAAGTACACATCAACTGCAACAGCACATAAAGTCACAAGCCTCACCATGATTTTTGATTTATGAGTAATTTAAATGCCGCAATAAGAGACAGATACGGACAGCAACATATTATCTGTGGACAAAAAAATATTTAAAAAATGTTTCTTAGAACTTTTGACTAGATGAAATCTAATTTCACGCAGAACTATTCTCTCAGCATTTTGTCTTGTTGAAAATCTCATTCATTCTCAAGAAAGGGATAACTTTTAGATTTTTTATGCATAAGAAAACATTTAGGTATACATTTTCAAAGTCATTCGGCGAATCCATTTGTGATTCGCACTTTATCTGAAATCTACCTATTATCTCGACTTCCCTACAATCTCAAACCTACTCATTTCCTGTTTTTTACCTCAATTAACGCATTAACACGCTATACTTAATAATTAACCAGATTATAGATCTTTACGCTGCAATCTTAGCACCAATGGAGGTCAATTAATTTGTAAGGTAGATTATTAGGTGATAACACAATTCAAAGGCAAATTGACATGATATTTATTGCCGACTACAGATATTTGTATTCATTTACGTACTATTCTAAAACCCAATTATAAAATTAATAATAAAAGAATATTTTTTTGCTATTCATAAATATTTTTCACATGTAATGTAACTTCAATACATAAAGAAAACGTACCTACAATAATGAATAAATAAATAAATATATATCAGGACATACATATTTCACACTGCCCCAAGATAAACTATTTTATACTTTTATGAGAAACTTGTATGTAATTATTCATTAATTCTTCTTATTTTGCCAAAGATCAAAGTCCTATTAAGAATTCATACAGTATGATGTTTCTCAACTGACAATATAATATTCCGTAGGTAAATAATTGTGTTATGAATAATACTATATTAATATTAATAAAAACCTTTTTGCAGTAATTTATAACATGACGCACCATGATATTAAAATCTATTATTTGCAGTTACCTAAGCCAAGGAATATGAACTCGGTTTTAATAACAATCTATAGGAATAGAAAACACCTCCTATTTTTCTGGTCATCAAATCACGCCTGAACAGCTAGACCTATTCCGATGATTCTTTTTTGTCGTGTTCATTGTAACCACAAAGTGATTTGTATAAAAAAATGTCTGAAACGCGGGTGAAACTACGGGAAATAGCTAGTAAATAAATAAAAATCACCCCATATTGTTTCTGTCCATCGCATTACACGTGTACGGCTGGACCGAATCCGGTTGGTCTGATATAAAAAATAGGACACAATATACCCATAAAAATACAAAATACCTAAGAAAGAATATTCAGGTTTACGCTCTTGGTACTTGACAAGCTTGGTACGGGAAGAATTTCTCTTGGGACGCGGGTGAAACCGCCGGGAACAGCTAGTAACACAATATAAAGTCAACCATTAAATTATGAAATGTATTTTCCACTGTGTTACGTCAAAAGTGGTATGTAAAAGAACAATAAAGTGTCACGTCATTATTTAAATAAGATTTAAATATGGTCGTCCATTTACCGACCGCAAGCACCTACGTCGACATTGATTTCAACACATTGTAATTAGACAATCAATTAGTGCATGTTTTGCCAACACTCAGTTTATTGTTATTGTTATAGTTAACGACTTTGAAAGTTGAAATTAATGATTTACGTCAATGTTAAAATTAAAACAAAAATGCACTCTGTAAACACAACTACTCAGAACCAAAAGGTAAAAATAACATTAACATAAATATCAGTTTTCCTGTGAAAGAAAATTAAAAATAAATACTGCAATAGTCTTTTCTACTATAAATCTACAATTATCCATGATCAAAATGAAAGAATTGATGGGATAAATACTTAACGACATTATTTATTTTTTCTCAAGGAAATGTCTCATTTATAGCGCGTTATCAGGTTGTCAGCCACTTAAACTTTTTTTATTATTATTCTTAATAATACTTCAGTTCATTTGTGGTAAATTATATTGCAGATATAATTAAGAACTAATCGTTTCTATTGAAATATAAATAAAGGTAAACAAACCGCAATGTCACTAGAATTTTCTTGTCATTAGAGGATTTAATAGTTCTAGACTGACAAATGACAGCTGAATAGCACTTCTCGTCAGTTGTGAACACCTCCTGTTGATAATTAATTTTTATGATTTCAGTTCATTATATTTAATAAATATATAACCACCTATACAATAGCTTTACTTATATATAGCATTACAAGACAACTTATGCTTTTATTTACGATTATAATCGCAGACTGTAAATTCTTTACCAGCAATGGTTAACTTAACGCATTCGGCATAAAATATACACAACATAAAAAAAATTGATGGACGCATGGCGATTGCAACAGTATCGCCATAGCTACAAACATTACCTAAATGAAGTGATAAATTATAACAATGACGCATATTCTGTTAAACTCTGATAGACATTCATAGAGCTGTTTCAACCTTCACATAAATTATATTTTCGATGCAAATGAGGCATTGAGTTACCTGCTAGGAAGATTAGGTTTAATTAAACGCGATGTTAATTTTATAAGTAGTTTCTACGGTAATTTATGACAGAACTGATTAACAACTTAGCAAGTGTAATAAATAATATATTTTGTTGTGGCAAATGCACACAAATACAGTTAATACAGTATAAAAACTGTGATAACGGACTGTGGTTACTTGACCGTAGCACGTCGACTTATTTATACCTACAAAGCTTTCAGTTCACGTTGCGTTTATTTTCTTTTTGCTTGCTCTACTGCCCGAAATAAGAGGTACAATGAACTCACTATCTCAACTGTAAAATAATTGGCGAATATCTTAAATATAATTAGTTCACGGCTGTAACAAAGATTACAGTTGTTGCTTAGACCTGTGAATACCTAACATTTTTATTTAAAGTGCTTTATAGAACACTGGGGAGGTCCCGTTAATAACCCATTAAAACATAATAAAATTTCATAGTTTGTAAAAGAAAAATGCAATAAAAGTGATGCTAATTTTATTTTATTTTTGGTCTTTTCAGAAAACAAGCAGATTCTAAAGAATGTATCAGGATGCTTCAGGCCTGGCGAGTTGACGGCGATCATGGGACCTTCAGGAGCCGGCAAAACTACACTGCTCAACATCCTAGCTGGCTACTCGTAAGTATTAGCATTAATTGACTTAGGCTAGAAGTGGACTAGATTAACTAAAGTACCATAAGTCAATACAATGATTAAATATCATTCATTTGATCAAATTAAATTATGCAAACTAGACAAAAGCATAATGCTGTATGCAAAATCTCTTTCATTCAGGCCATAGCAACACTTTACACTTGGCACAAATCCAAAGCCAAATATTTCATAGTTTTCAATTAGATATTTTCAGTCATTGCTATGACCATGGCACTATTGATTACTAGGTAAAGCTGGTCTCAAGGCTTCTATGATAGGTACACACATAAATCTGATAATACAGGTAGGTACGCAATATGTCTATATCTACATCAAACTTTATAACTTTTTCTTAGCGTTTACAAAGACGTAACAATTTATTTTATAGATGTCTATCCTTTTACATTTTTACTTTAAAATCATGAGAGGGTAATATTACTTTACCTTGTTGGTAAACCAGAAATTCTACAAATAAAATAAAAAACTATAATTTTGTCTTGCACCGTTTCATGAAACATTTTCGTTCTACGTTAGGCTGCTTATTATCACTTAGCACAGCCGCCGCCGCATTAAAACATGGCAAATTCCATCTGATTACCATTGCCAGTCATGGGTATTTACAAACACGGCTTCTTGCCGTGATAAACTTTGAGGCATTCCTAGATTCTGAGTAACTGATTTTCAGCCACATCTCTTATCGACAACGTTCTAACATTCAACATTTTAACAGGGTGTAGAAAAAAAAACACCAGGTTGCACTCCGGGAGTGCAGGCAGAAGTGAAAACATGAATATTAACTTTATGCGTTTTTAATATTTTTTTGAGATTATGGAATGAAGAAAGAGCACAACTACTTTTTACTGTCATCACTTGCTCTCGATATTGAGAGTTTCTCAAAAAAAACTTTTGTCCCTATGACTGTACTGGAAGGTATACCCCAACACGATTAAATATAATCAAAATTTAAGCACGACTCCATCTATGATTTTGAAGAATAAAAACTATACTCGTACTTTCATACTTGACTAACTACTTGACTTTGAAAAATTATAGATGGCGCAACACATTTTTTCTCACATGTCTTTCCTCGATTTTGAGGGTTCTGGTTGAGCTAAAATTATTCAAATATATATTTTGAGTTTATTGCTGTGGCCTGGATGCTAACCTAAAGATACTCCGGCACCATTTCATTTTATAAAAATAAAAACCCAAACTCCATCTATGATTTTAAATGATAATTACTAAGCCTGACACTATTGTCAAATTTCACATGTTTGAAACGTCATAAAATATCTTACCGACCTGTACTTACGGAATTTCTATAGAATTTCGGGTTTCACGATTTCGGGTATCACGATTTTGGGTTTCACGATTTCGGGTTTCACATTTCGGTCACGTGATACCTGTCGCGAGTTTATATATTTTTCCCCATACAAAAAGTGCTCAACGCCGCTAAAGAAGTTTTCACTTCAAAAAAAAACAGAAGAAAACTTTATCCACTAAAATACAAACTGAAAATGTTTGAAACCTTAAAATTTAACTACATTCATGTAGATGGAAATTCCCAAATTGAACGCGCAATCACAAAAACTGAATGTACAGACGACAGCACATCAAGTTACCACAATCTGTCAAATTTCTGCAATCGATTTTCAACCTTATCGCAATGGGGGTAGGTTAATGTTTGAATGGTAAAATTTGGCAGATTCGTATAGGTACGTTGACCTGCTGTCGTCTGTACGTCGGATTATATATCGTTTAGTGATCTGTAGGTACAGTTAATTTTAGCTTAGTGTTCTAAACAATCTAGAATGATCTAAAAAAGTCTGAAATACCTAATGAAACCAACTTTGCTGGGGACAAAAAATATCATTAGTAGGTAGGAGGAGCTATTCATAGCTAATATAGGAATCACGAACAGAATTAGTCACCCATAGTCCCTAGTGGGAAAAATTATGACTCATGTGTATATAATATGGGTGTTTATTTATTTATGAGAGTACACCATGCGGCACGATTTTGTTCTACGTAGAATAATTGTAATGTGTCTATTTTTAGATTTGGTTCATTGTTGACATGTGAAGTGAACTGAATCTGAACTATGATTTGTGTTATTTTGAGAACTAAAATATTGTGCCACTATTAGCCCAAGAGGTAGTGAACCCTCCGACTAACGGTCGGCCTGTAAGGCTAGAAATTTGTGAAGTGATGAGTCATAGTACACCAAGGCCAACAGCAAAGACCTGGCAGGCCTCAGCCCTGCACATCATCATGCATTTTATTTTTCAAAATGTAAAATTATTACGAAAAAAAAACTTCCTTCTGTAAGCTTCAAAATTTAATAGAATATAGTTTATTNCTATAAAATTGTCATAATGTAGCGGCAATAGTAACAACTGTATAGCAATTATCAACTTTTACGGAAACTTTAAAAAAGTTGATAGTTGCCTCAACTAAACTTGCTCCGAGTAAATCGCTTAAAAACTATTTCCAAAATTTTTCACTTGTAGCGCCATCTATTAGAAATAGAGTCATGCAAGAAAGGAGAGAGATAGATTGATGATAACTGAGACAAAAGTAAATAGAATTAAAGCAAATTTCAAATTTTCTTTTGAGCAAATTACTGATATTTCATAATGTAAGAATAAGATCAAAACGAGAGTACAAACTTTTTGGTGCCCTTTTCTATGACTAAAAAAATAAATTGAAACTGCCGGAGCAATATAAAAGAGGTCGTATATGTTCATAGTATAATCGTAAAAACTACTAAAATTAATATGAATTTGAATAGGTCTTTCATGATTTCTTAGATGTCACGCTAATCTTATAGTTTTAAAGGTTTGTGACTGCTTCAAAATAAACCGATTGATATTGGTCAACATCTTTTATTAACGTATAAGATCT
>NWSH02000008.1:6392005-6451583 GCA_002382865.2 Heliothis virescens
GCGATGACCGTCCTGACGGTTATGGCGGAGCTGCTATATTGATAAATAATGTCCTCCCTTTTTCCCATTATCCCTTCCTCCACATGGAGAAGCGCCAGAAGTCGCTACACAACCAAAACGCCTAAAGTAGATAAACAACAATAAATCGAAATGTGTTGATGCCAGGAGATTAGAGAGCATATTTTGTTTATTCCTACAGACGAGGAAAGGTATGTAAGTTCAAAGTATGAAACTATAAAAATATATTTTGATATTACGAGAGCAATTTGAAAAAGGTGATATTTTAGAGCCGCCGTACACGGACTGCTTCAAGCAGTTGAGACCGACTGCTTAAAGCCGCGACCGCGCAGTGAACTATAGTCATTCATTCGCTGCCGTACACACGACTGCTCGAGCAGTCGGACTATATGACTATAGTTCACTGCGCGGTCGCGGCTTTAAGCAGTCGGTCTCAACTGCTTGAAGCAGTACGTGTACGGCGGCTCTAAAATATCACCTTTTTCAAATTGCTCTCGTAATATCAAAATATATTTTTATAGTTTCATACTTTGAACTTACATACCTTTCCTCGTCTGTAGGAATAAACAAAATATGCTCTCTAATCTCCTGGCATCAACACATTTCGATTTATTGTTGTTTATCTACTTTAGGCGTTTTGGTTGTGTAGCGACTTCTGGCGCTTTGGGTGTGTAGCGAGTTATGGCGGTTTGGTTGTGCAGCTAATTTTAACAGTTGAGTGTTTAGCTACTTTTGAACTTTTAGAATGTATAGCTAGTTTTGGAGTTTATGTTGTATACCAACTTATGGAGCGTACGTTGTGTAGCAGTTTTGGCACTTTGGATATGTATAGCGACTTTTGGAGTTGACTGTACACAATCCGAATCATGTGGCAAAACAGCTGACATTATATATTTTATAATTTCATCACTAATGGCACCAGTCCAAAAAAATAAGATGCTTTTCCTGTATTTTTTTTTGTAGTAAAATGTTAAAATAATTAAATTGCATATAAAGCTGAGCTTAAGTAATAATAAAGTGACCACGATATTAGTATTATCCTACCAATATATTAGGTATATGTGTGAGTGTTTTATACTCTTTCGCGCAAAAACTACTTGATGGTTTTACATAAAACTTTACAGTACTTTTAGTCATTTTATTATTTCTTTTTACTCGGGTGCAGGACATAATTTTCTTCAGTAACGGGTGAAACCGCTCGTGGATACTAGTAGTATAATATAATGAACAGAGTGCTGATTCCCAGTTTTGCAAGTTTACGTTCTCGATACGTAATTATAAATCAGCTGAATTAAAGAGTCGTATGTTATGATCACTTGATATAAATATTTATCTTTCATTCATTTTGCCGGTTAATAACGTTTACTATTTCACGAGTGAGCGCGTTTATTATACGACTAAAAGCCGATGACAGTTTTATAAAATAAACAGTTCTAAAAATAAATGCTACGTTATTAAGTTGTATATTAATTTACGGAACAAAACTTGCAAAAAACTAACTTGCAAAACTCGGAATAGGCACTCAGAGTGCCTATTCCGAGTTTTGCAAGTTAACTTTTTCGATGCGTTAATTAATATACAACTTAATTACGTAGCGTTTATTTGAGAACTGTTTATTTAATAAAACTGTCATCGGCTTTTGGTCGTATAATAAACGCGCTCACTCGTGAAACAGTAAACGTTATTAACCGGCAAAATGAATGAAATGAAATATTCATATCAAGTGAAGTAACATACGACTCTTAAATTTAGCTGAGTTACAATTACGTATCGAGAACGTTTACTTGCAAAACTGGGAATCAGCACTCAGGCAAACATTTAGACGCAAACTCAAATGCAATGCAAACTCAAAGGTTGATAGCACTAACGGTGGTACTACCAACCACTTCAAAATTAACGCTTGATATACAACACTAGATGGGAATACCACAGTTAATAATATAGATGATAGCAATAGTACGTCAGACTTTAATCTATGCTTTATAAAAAAGAAGTATTGCGACATATTACTTCCAAATTTCATTAAAATCCATCCAGTAGTTTTTGCGTAAAAGAAGAACAAAGTTACATATACACATTACATTTTACATAATATTAAAATAAACAAGTAACCTACAACTAAAGCCATAGGTTCAACAAGAAAAGTTTAGCATTATTCTTTAATGTTACCTATATCTTTTATACTTATTACAAAATGTAAACAAAGCCTTGGCTTAGGACAAATATTAGGTAATGCAGAAACCTCATTACCTACTACATGATACTACGAATTCAAAATTAATATGTACAAATAAATAACAAACGATGCTTTGTGGTTTTGTTGTCATTTGTCAATGATTAATATCGTTTGTTTCTAAAAAAGATATAATTAATATACACCTACACGCCATACTGCGTAGTGTCTAGGTATTCCTGCTATTTTTTATATAATCAAAACAGGATAACTTAATTTATTTCTCAAAAATAATAAAATAATTCGGTTATTGCATATTAAGTCTTTGCAACCGCAAATTAAATATCATCAACTTATATAAATAAATGCACTTATAACAAGTTTTGCGGTGTTTTTGCTGACTTTTTAGGGTGCCGTAGCCGAATGGCAAAAAACGGAACCCTTATAGATTCGTCATGTCTGTCTGTCTGTCTATCTGTCTGTCCGTCCGTCCGTATGTCACAGCCACTTTATTCCGAAACTATTAGGACTACACAGTTAAAACTTGGTAGGTAGATGTATTATATTAACCGCTATACGACTTAAGTACAAAAATAAATAAATAATAATAATAGAGGGGGCTCCCCATACATGAAACTGAAACTAAAAATATTTTTTTTCATCAAACCTATACGTGTGGGGTGTCTATGGATTAGGTTCTTTAAAAAATGGTACTGAGGTTTCTAAAACCATTTTCCTAAAGTCACATCATTTTAGAGTAAGACACTCCCAAAGTGCCAAAATGTGTGTCCCCCCCTGTGTAATTCTTAAACTACCAAGTGAAAAATCTGAAAAAAATATATGTTACAGATCTTAATAAAAACTACCAACCAAAAATTGGTTTGAACAAGATACATTCAGTGGTTTTTGAGATATAGCACTTTTTCAGTAACCGCAAATTATAACTTTGTTATTCATTATATTGTATGAAAACAAAGTTATTTTTTGTTGTCGAGAAAAGTTTGTGTTTTGGCTAATTGTAGGTAATAAGTACGTTAATTTTTCATGGATAATGGAACGGAACCCTTCGTGTGCGAGTCCGACTCGCACTTGGCCGGTTTTATTGAATTAAAGGTTACCTATCAATTATTTGTATATTTTATTCGTAATATTAAGACTATCTTTGCAAAAAAATTGAAACATTTTTGTCCTCATACCGGTAATTAGGCGACTTTTACAGTACCAAGAGTCTAATACAAAAACCTCTATGTTATCTATATCGTCTATACATACATATAATAAAATTGTAGACAGAGCCGTGTCTTTACATTGAATATTTTTTCGAAAAAATCAGTGTTATGCATTATTTATATGCTACTGAAGCCAAAACAATCGTTTTTAAAATTTTTGTCTGTTTGTCTGTTATTCTGTTTGTCTGTTCGCGATGGAATCATAAAACGGCTGAACCGATTTGAAAAATTGTTTCACTGTTGGGAAGCTACACTATCCGCGGGTAACATAGGCTATGTTTTATCCAGGTACGGCAAGTCGTTCCCACGGGACGCGAGTAAAACCGCGGTGATATGAAAGCTCACTGATTAATGACGAAATCTCAGAAACTATAACACCTACGTACTTGAAATTTGGCAGGCAGGTTCCTTATAGGGTGTCTAAAAATACTCCAATAAATATTTTTTTGAAATTCCACCCCTAAGGGGTAAAAAAGGGGTTTGGTAATTTGTATGGAAGTTCAATGATTTTTGAAGTAAGAGACATGAAATTTAGCAGATAGATCTTTTATAGGGTCTAGACATTATCTAAGAACGGATTTTAGGGGCGTAAAACGGGGGTTGATAGTTTGTATCGAAGTCCTTTGTTTTTGAAGTAAGACATGAAAAGCAGAAAGTTCCGTTAAAGGGTATAGACATTATCTAAGAAAGGATTTTACGAAAATCTGCCCCCAGGGGTGTAAAACGGGGGTTGGTAGTTTGTATGGAATGTTTTGAAGTGTTGGTCTGTTTGTTGTACACGCTAATCTTCAGGACACTGGACGGATTTGAATTATTATTTTTTGTTGTATAGGTATTAAGTCTGGGCAACACATACGCTATAATTGAACTTGAGCAGATCATCTAAACTATAAGAGGTACAAAAATGGTACCTTAGTAAAAACTGATGTGGAGCTCCAAGAGCCCAGCTACACTTTAACAGATAGGAAAGAAATTAGTAAAAGTGATATGGGCTGGTGGGCATTTCCTGTTGACTTACAAAAATGAGAGATCTGAAACATCTCGAATCCTCTCGCGCATCCCGTTGTTTCCCCGGACTCTTAGAATTCGACATCAGACGTTTCAGATCTTTGATTTTGACAACCCGTTGTCGCTGGCATAAGCGACATGATCTGCGTACGAAGTCGCGGGCAGAAGCTAGTACATAATATTATCAAATCGCAAATTCTGCATGCAACCCACGAAGAACAATTTTCTCTCTCCGTGATGAAACCCCATAAATCAATTCTGTGAATCGGTACTATGTTTATATATTTTTTTTCCCAGTACACGTGGTGCGAAAGGCGAGATTTCCATCAACGGCGTGTGCGCGTGCGCTTCGAAGTCTACAGGGCGAGGCGGCGCGCGCTATATCCGTCAACACGATGACTTGCGCGCGCATCTTACTGTGTATGAAGCTATGTCGCTTGCCGCTGCCCTCAAACTGGCAGATTTCACTCCACACGAGAGAAAAGAAAAGGTGCGTATACTCTACAGTCAAAATGTATTGAATAAAAATGTTATAAATTCGATTCTTATGGCCATCTGACCGAAAATGTCATCCATATGTTTTTAATTTTGACTACTTTTCTATAGCAATATCTGTTAGATAGCTATCTATAACTTTATCTGATACCTCTGAAACTGGCCCTTGGTCTTTTTAATTGCGGTAGGTATAAGTTTCTTCTTGGGAGCAAAAAATGCCTTTTTTTTTTTTTTTTTTTTTTTGATATCGGGTTGGAAAATCCTCATGGAGACCCTTCGCCCTTGGGGAAAGGTGAAGGGGACTGTCAGACTCTTACTGACTAAAAACCAACCCGTGTTCCTCATGCACCCATGTGTCGAAGGGGCGGGTATCGCCGAAGCATTCATCCTACCCCCCGACGGGTGTTGGCCCGCCAGATGGTCAGGCGGGCCCCGTCACCCACTGCGGCCGTCACCCCGGCCGCAGGACTCCAGTATGAGGCGCGCGCGGAACACGACGCCGCCGCCTCGAGGCCTGCTGCTGGTCGGACGGCTAGACGCCCCTAGTCTGCCGTCCGCAGGCCGCGCCCTACGGTGGCCGGAAGTCGGCCACCCTACGACGCCCAGTGCGTCTGCTGCGAGAGGGGAGAGAGGAGGCAGCCTCTCTCTCCCTTTCCGCCGCCTCCTTTGCGAGCATAACGGCCTCGCAAAAGGTGGCGACGGCACTCCACCCTGACTCACTCCCGACCATGGTAGATACAACAGCCGGAAGCGAGAGGTTTCCTGCAGCACCTACGGCCGCGATCAAGTCACGGCGCTGCGCGTCCCAAGCTGGGCACTCCGCCAACGTATGCAGCGCCGTATCGTCGCGGCAATCACTACAGTGGTGGCACTGGGAGCAAAAAATGCCTTTGATAATTTCTCTTGACTCCACCTAACCAGTACATTACTGCGTAGATAATTAGATATATTGTAAACATGTCTAGTAATTCATTCATAACTTTAAACTTAACTCACTTAGTAAACGACATAGATACTAGGAGCAATATTTGCAATAATTAAAGTAGAAAGTCACTAAGTCAAACCACAGTAATAGTTGTTCAAACTTTAGCAATAGTTAGGCAAACTGGCAAACAGACTCACGGGTGACCACTATGGAAAGTACTTACTAAAACCAGCACCTTTAGTTAACGCGGTAGTGCCGGCAGTGTTTAGCAATACTTTACCAAATACAAATACCTTATGAAACACATACATTCATGAATATTCTTAAGCCTCTCAAAATTATCTAAGTGATAGCTCCTGTGTTCCCATAGCGAAGTACGATAGCAGACTGTATATAATAAACATTCATACTTATACAGCTATATATAGGTAGTAATTAGATAGCCAGAGCCAAATGCTGAACATAATTATAATTTATGTAGTGGGATTAACTGTTTTTAAATTGATTAATTGACTTCGACTGATCATTAACATTTTATTCATACTAAGGACGATTCTTGATTTTGCATTTGACACCAATTTGACTTTAGGGTAAATTAGTTTTAGGATTTAAATAATAAATCATTGCGTTCGAGAACATTATGATGACATTTGCCATTTGAAGGTATAAATAGTTTTTTTTTCTTAAATTTTCTCTACAACGAAATAATTTAGAATTTATTTTCAATATATTGCTAAATCTATTGTTTTATTTCAGGTGTACGAGATTCTTGCCCTGCTAGGTCTGAGCAACACATCCATGACAGTCTGTCGAGATCTCTCAGGAGGACAGAGAAGACGACTTGCCGTAGCCTTGGAACTGCTATCTGACCCTTCCCTCATGTTCCTTGATGAACCTACTACGTAAGTTAAATGTTCTACCTACTTGCTTTTACTTTAAGAAAACGTTGGAAGCCTTGTATGAGTAATATCAAAACGTAGGTACAACGTAGGTATAAAGCGCTCAATCATGACTCCATTAACCCATAAGTGTAGGTATCGCATTGTACATATAGGCAATTTAACTGTTGACTGTTCCATTAAATAAAAAATAAAAATAAAACAAAACCGGAGCGTTGTACCACGGATGTTGTTCACGAAGTACTTAACATAATAATGTACATTATTAGTAACTATATCGCTTGTAGTATATGGTCTACGTGAGGTACCTGTCACACACAACAACGTACGTCAGACCGAGATTCACCGGTTAGATATGCATTTTGTTTTGTAAAACAATAGTGTATTGTCACAAAAATCGGCCATGGACAGGAAGACGCCAAGCTTACGCCGTTTTTTCTTACAATGAGGAAAACAATACAAAACATCGTCACTGTTTTATCTGAAGCGCTACGCTGACTTATTTTGTCCTTCTGTATAATCAGTAAGACAAAATGATGATATAATAGAGGGCCTCATCTAGTATGCTTCTATTATTTCGTTTCAAAATTGCTAATTGTGTAATTTCTGTGTAAAGATCACCTACTTTAACATTTCACCTTTAACCTATTGGACAAATCCAGAAATCGAATCCAGTGCCCCAACCCAGATCTATTATTTCTTAGAAAACATGTAGAAAACGATATTCAGATGTTCAGTACCATGAGTTGTCATCTAAAACATACTTTACAGATGATTCATTGTATGTTACTTTCCTCCACAGCGGCTTAGACTCATCAGCATCAGCTTCCCTAATAGCCTTACTGAATAACCTGGCGAGAGGTGGGAGAACGCTCGTAGCCACCATCCACCAGCCCTCAGCTCTTATCTTCGAGAAAATCGACACGGTCTATTGCTTACAAGCTGGAAGAACCTTGTATAATGGACCAAGAGCCAGCTTAGTTCCCGCTTTAGCCAGTGCGGGACTGCGATGTCCGCCGTACCACAACCCTGCAGATTATCGTGAGTATATTAAAAAAATATATTTATAATATCTTTTTACATTATATTTAATCGGTTGCAATCTTGTTTTCTTGGAACTACACCTATTATTTTTATTTGAATAACTAAATGTGCGTTGTCAACTGTCATACGAGTGAGCAGAGATTAATAATTTCAATTACATTTTTAAAGCTTGTTTTGGACGTTGAGGCACCTACATAGTTTTTTGCAGACTGTTTGCTATAAAATATGCATTTGGTAGTTAAGTACCTATTGACACCTATATTCACGAGTAAAAAATCTCAGCAAACATTTTTAGCAACATTTAATGAGAACGGGTAATTACAAACACAATTGAACAAACTCTTACTATATCACATTCCACCATCTAAAAACCATAATCTGTCACATTCAACTAAAACATTTATTCTTCATTCCAAGTCCGCAAACTGTGCTAAATACATCGATATGAGTGACACATTACATCTCTTGTATGGCTATCAATAAATCTCAGTACATGAATCGAATATTTAAATACCCATAAGGACTCCTTCCATATACATTTCTACGTAGGTACTTCTTATTTATACCTCCATCTAACCATTTAAAGAACTTGTGACTACAAATTGTTCCTAATCTACGAGCAATTAGTTTTAATTAATAGGTTGCTTCTCATATCACAATTTGTATTTATATTCATTCTGAAAGTAAATTAAACAAAAACGTGAAATAGAGAAAATTTGAGATGTAAAGTTCAAGTATGAGTAAGCAAAATTGTCTAACTGCGGAAATCAATATTCTGTTAAGTTAATATGTATATGAGGTCGTGGTGGCCTAGAGTGGTTAAAACCTCGCCTCTTAAGTACGAGTGTGCGGATTCAATTCCAGGTCAAGTAAGTACTAATGTAACTTTTCAAACTTATATGCACATTTTAAGTATATCTTACGGCCGTTCTGTTAAGTTTCTTAGGTTAAGTTTTTTTTTTTTTTTTTGTAATAGAATAAGGTGTTTGTAAATATATGTAAATAAAGAAAAAGTATAAAATAAAAAAAAATAAAAAAAAATATTCTGTTTATCTCTGGCTCTTCTATTTGCTTACTAGTGATAGAATTTTGACATTAGCCCCATACAAGTAATGTCAAATTCCTATCTCTGGTAAGCAAATCCAGAGTTAGATAGGTTATTGGGAACGGCCGTAAGATATACTTAAAATGTGCATATAAGTTTGAAAAGTTACATTAGTACTTACTTGACCTGGAATTGAATCCGCACACTCGTACTTAAGAGGCGAGGTTTTAACCACTCTAGGCCACCACGACCTCATATACATATTAACTTAACAGAATATTGATTTCCGCAGTTAGACAATTTTGCTTACTCATACTTGAACTTTACATCTCAAATTTTCTCTATTTCACGTTTTTGTTTAATTTACTTTCAGAATGAATATAAATACAAATTGTGATATGAGAAGCAACCNTTAATAACAATATTGAATTAATCCCAACGACCTGTCAACATATTTATCATGCTAATGAGTCTATCTTTTAGTCTCTTTTAACCTTTTGCTTATTCAACAATCTGGTATTCTACGTAAGAACTCGCTAGAAAGCAGTGATTACTTTTCCTGATGTGATCATGTTTTATTTAACCATTCTCCTCATTGCTCTGCACGTATAGCTGTATAGAATCTGCTAATGACGTTTATGGAATAACTGACGTCTTAGTAATCTCCCTTTGGTGACGTCATTTGGGATATATAGTCAAAGACGTCATAACTGTTTGCCAAAGATCTGCGCATTTCAATCTCTTCACACCTTGGAAGTTTTAGGCCCGATTTGACTTACAGAACAGCTGTTTATATTGCATACTAAGTATGTGCTAACATCATCATTATAGTTTAGATTTTTATAGGACATTTTATTTATTTTTTTATCAATGACATGGTAATGTCAACTTACAAAGAGCATAGGTGCCATCGCATAATTTTTCGAGATGTATTCCGTTTTACGATAGTTATTATAATGAATAAGGAAATAAATGAAGCTGTTGATGTATGCAGCTCCACGATCTTTCGTACATTATTGCCTAAGTCCTGATTGTATGGATAGTGTAGTTGACCACAAGATGATCATCTGCATTTCTTAATAACAATCAATTTACATCTTTGATAAGTGACATCGAAGGACGGTTCACAGTATCGATAATACCTATCAAAGATTTATCAAGTGCAATTAGAATAGGTTGCATGTATCTTTAGTATGGTTGATACATAAAATATGATACCTTTCACTCTTATTGCCCTTCAACACGTAAACGATATCATGATTACGTTGTCTACTGTAAGGATATCCTGAGAGGCGAATATCTTTCTGAACCTATTGGTCTGAAACTGCATTAAGCAGGCACGGGCGCGGTTTCATGTCTTATATTGAACTAGCTTCTGCCAGCGGTTTCACCCGCGGCCCGAGGGAACTACTCAGCGCACCCGGATAAAAAATAGCCTATAGCCTTCCTCGATAAATGGGCTATGTGACACTGAAAGAATTTTTCAAATCAGACCAGAAGTTCCTGAGATTAGCGCGTTCAAACAAACAAACTCTTCAGCTTTATAATATTGGTATAGATTATTCAAACATCAATATAATTTTATTTTGTTTGACAGTGATGGAAGTAGCATCAGGGGAGTATGAAGTGGATTTGGTGAAAAGTGCGGAAATCATGAGCCAGTTCAAACCGGAGCCCGCCGGCAACGGCAGTTGGGAAAGCCACATTCCGACCCTACCAGCGCTGCCTAGCCCTCTAGGTACGTACCCACTTATTTGAAATTGGAAACCCGTTTATGGGCAAGTATGGGCATTGATAATGCCTAATATGTTTTTATTGGACACAGCTTTCCGTAGTACGTTTAAACTTGTCATTTATAAGAAAAAAAAAATGTGTATTGTTGTTGTTGGTGAATGAATAACATTTACCTCTGATATAAAAATGCTATATTTGTTCAATGCAAACATTGTTGCAGATTCGATCTTAATTACATCTACCTCACCTACTATTTAGTCCGGTCAAATTAGACTAAAAATGTTCGGCAAGATTACATTAATTCGCAACAAGCTGATTTTTGGTACAATTGTTCAAAAGCCTTTTATAAACAAAATCTGAAAGTTCCCCATGATTCCCCTGTGTGGAAAAAAAGATATTCAAGTTCAGATGTCAAGAAAATATGTTTTTCGCGATTTACAGCTAAACTGTAAGTTTTATCATAAAAGTACATTAGACTAAAATTGTAGATCATGAAATTATCTATAAAAATGTACAATATATTTTTTTCCTACAAGCCACCGATTCGGAGATATAGCGATTCAAAAAGTTGTAACAGATGAAATCTTCATGAAATGAATGAGTACGCCACGTGTATTCATCTTTAGCGTTGTTACATTATAAACACCTGTTTTCACTATTGCATAGTGCTTCAGACTAAACTTACGGTATTTTATTTATTGTAGCAGGTATAAGACCCTGCTCCTGGGATGTTGTCTCAAGACCACACGAACGTGTAAATGAAGGACTGGGATTTATTTTACTGGATATTCTTATAGTAATAGCTAATGTGTATTTTATATTTGAACTGCAAGTTACAATGGCAGACATAAAAATATGTTTTCCTATACTAATTAATAAAACTCAAGGTCGGATCCAGCTTAATTGATAACTTTGATAATGTATACCACAGAACAGATAAATGTATACTATGGTGGCGTCCTAGACGATTGTCACCTGTGTCTCCTCATATAAGGAGATCAGCTAGCTGCGCAAGACACAATAGTGCACAAGCATTTGCGCAGACACAGGTGCACTCCCTACTCCCTCACTCTCATAACCGGATGAGACGACAATCCGACATGATCGGAGAGAGATTAGGCGCAGGACCGACATCCACATCGACCGATATCGACAACTTACAACTTCTGCTTTGTGAAAGTTTCTAAAACCCACTAATCGATTTCGGCCCGACCCGGGAATCAAACCCGAGACCTCGTCCACAGCAGTTAGCTATACGACAACCAGACCAACGAGGCATTTAAAGTTACGAACTCTCATGAATCCTCCCTGGATCCGCCCTTGTACTGTACTGTGGCGCACTCATGCATTTCATGACGATTACATCTGTTACAACTTTTTGAATTGCTATATCTCCGAAACGGTGGCTTGTAGGAAAAAAGAAATTTTTCATTTTTATAGATAATTTCATGATCTACAGTTTTAGTCTGATGTACTTTTATGATAAAACTTACCGTTTAGCTGTAAATCGCGAAAAACATATTTTTTTGACATTTGAACTTGAATAACTTTTTTTCCACGCAGGGAAATCATGGGGAACTTTCAGGTTTTGTTTATAATGGGCTTTTGAACAAGTGTACCAAAAATCAGCTTGTTGCGAATTAATGTAGACCGAATGTCTAATTTGACCGGACTAATTTAATTATAAGAAAAATATGAAATGTATCAACTGTTCATCCTTTTATTGTTGGTGAATAACTTGACATGTCAATTTCAATCAAATATCCTCAAATACAAATTAAAGTCGACCGCATTTATCATCGAAATTGGAACACTGCATCTCAAATCTGGTCCAAATAAATCGTGTACCCAAAATTACAAATAATATTATCTAAGAGATTCGCTCATCGTAATATTAATTCATCAGACACCCGAAATATGTTCAGTGCAAAATGAACTTTAAATTCATAAAGATATGGTTCGTGTTTGTTTAACATCATTGTCGCAATTACTTACAGATATTAGTACCAACTTGAAACCCAAACAAGCCCTGAATGACCCAAAACATAAGCAAACGAAACTATCGAAGAACATCTACAGGCAATCCGGATTACTTCGACAAACGGCGATACTACTCTACAGGAATTACTTAATGACGACGAGAAATTATGTAAGTAAATAAATTCAGAACATAATACTCCTTTTGGCAAAGTTGGATAAAATTTAATGAAAGTTTGGTATATTTTTTTTTATCTAAACATGAAAGTTTCGATCGAATAATTTAGAGATGTGAAATATAGTGTAATTTTATTATGATGTGGATGTATGGGAATGTACGAGGTATAACTGGAATTAATCACCATATTATTATATATATCTTAAACTTTTAGCTAATGAAACTTTTTTCTCCTTTTCAGTCATTATTCATGTACAGAGTAGCAGCTCACGTGGTCATTGCCCTCATCTTCGGTTACCTGTATTTGGGAGTCGGCAGCGAAGCAGGGTCGGTTCTCGGAAACTACGTCTACTTATACGGATCCATGTTACTTGTAGTCTACACTGGAAAAATGTCCGTCACATTATCATGTAAGTACCAACATGTATGTACCAATATTTTCAAGGACAGCTCATACATAATTTCCATTACGTATCAATCTTATTATGTCTTAGGTCAGTAGCATTTTCTGATCCACTGATAAAATAATTTTATCATGTTTTAAAATAATTTCTTAGAAAATAAACGGGATACATTCAAGCAATTACGCCTATTGAGTCGATTGGTTTTATCAGTATTTATTATATTATGTCAATTAAATAAAGATTTATCTCTTTAAATGGCGGCGTGATACAAACATGTTTGAAAGAAGTATGATGAAAATAATTTAGTAAATAAAAACCGATTGATAAATTAAAATCTTGCACTTTAACATATAAAATGCAATGCAAAAAATATTGGGACAAAACTTTAAAATAAACCAAGATATGATGCAATAAAGGTAAAATATGTAGCTAGGAGTGCCGTAACACGAAATTCAAATGTGTTATATTTTCGTTGTTATTAATGTATGGGAGAAAGAAAAAATACGTGCCTATAATTTTGGAGTTATCTAAAATGTGGACTGATTACTTCACTTCATTCCACATGACTATCAGTAAAGAAGCCATAGTTTTAGGTATAATCTAAATTCATGTATTTTTTTATCTATACTAATATTATAAAGAGGAAAACTTTGTTTGTTTGTTTGGTTGTAATGAATAGGCTCAAAAACTACTGGACCGATTTTAAAAATTCTTTCACCATTCGAAAGCTACATTATCCACGAGTGACATAGGCTATATTTTATCCGGGTACGGGCAGTAATTCCCACGGGATGCGAGTGAAACCGCGGGAAAACGNTACTGGACCGATTTTAAAAATTCTTTCACCATTCGAAAGCTGCATTATCCACGAGTGACATAGGCTAT
Source organism: Heliothis virescens (assembly GCA_002382865.2). NCBI lineage: Eukaryota > Metazoa > Arthropoda > Insecta > Lepidoptera > Noctuidae > Heliothis > Heliothis virescens. The sequence goes on from NWSH02000008.1 coordinate 6,406,020, forward strand.
ATTTTATCCGGGTACGGGCAGTAATTCCCACGGGATGCGAGTGAAACCGCAGGAAAACGGCTAGTTATATTATATAATGCAACTCATTAACTGACGCAACTACATTTTTTAACAGATAGGCACCAGTTCATGTCGGTTTTTAACTAATCTAACTATAATCCACATTATTGTGGTGATTGATATCCTTAATTGTAATCACGTGTGAAATCACGTGATAATAATGATTATTTTAGAAGGGCAAATGGATTATTTAATTATTGTTATTGATACTATTAGTTTTTCAAGGTTTCATTACGGTTTTTTTTTATATTAACTCTATTTACCGCAGACATGAAGGTCCGCGCTTTTATTTATTACAATTAAATTATTTACTTAGGTCTATATTTTGAAAACGTTTCCTCACAACGTTTAATTACTTAAGTATACTTAAATCTACGTGAGTCCATCGCTTTTTTTTTATTTGTAATTATATTTTGGGACGGGAATGAATGGGGAACAGGAGTGGTATCATTTCCCGCTAGCGATCAGGGACTTTGCGAGTGCTAACAGGGGCATCTCTGTATAATAAACAGTCGCTTCAAAAAACTGACGTTTATATTGTCGGTGAACTTGGGTCTTAAGCTTCTAAGTTAAATTTTAAAATGTTTTTTTTTCTCTTTTCAGTTCCTTTGGAAATGGATATACTAAGAGGGGAATACTTCAATCGGTGGTACAATTTAGGACCTTACATAGTATCAATATTAGCAGTAGAGTTACCATTTCAGGTGAGTTTCAAAAACAGTTGACACAATATTTTAACATTATCCTACAGCGTGATAGTGCAATAGAAAATCTTATCTAGTCGTAGACAGTTATCTAAAAAGTTGGTAATTATATTTGCCTTATACAATTTATAGGCTGAAAAAAAAATCTAATTGTAAAATTCCTTTAGAAACTATAATGATATCGCGAAAAAAATGGACGTGAACAATTATGGTGCAATATCGTGATTGTTTTAGAAAAAAAATATATATATTAAAGATTATAAGAAAATCTCAATAGTATCAAAACTATATTCTGAAGTGTTAAAACGGATCAATAAGCACGGAAACAATGCATATTGCACGTGCCAGATTCTGGTTCAATACTAACAGAAATATGCATACTGTATAACCAGTAATACGCAGATACGCGTCATAATTTAGTATCATATGCTCATAAAAGTTACCCACAGATTATACCTAACCTTTCCTATAACTACAGTTCTTGTTCACGGCACGTTTTTATCGTTTTCCATACCTACAACACTGATCGCCATGCCTACATGCAATTAAACTTACCGCAGCCTTTCATGGCAATAAAACGTGCGTGAACAAGAGGCCTTACAACAACTCAAACGTCCACGTCAGAGATCGTCAGGCGGATTTAAGAAAACTCTAACACTAGGGCTTACTAGGTGATTAAACCTAAAGCTCACTCGATAAGAAGAAGACCAACTCAAAATCTATGTTCGTTCTTTTCAGATGATATCATGTGTGTCCTACGTGGTGCTATCATACTGGCTGACGGATAACCCTCTGGAGCCGAATAGAGCAACCCTATTCCTTGCCACCATCGTAGCTACATCACTGTGTGCGCAGGCGTGGGGGTACTTCATAGGATCCACTACACCAACCAGGGTAATATATTCTTAACCTTATAGAACTGTAATTAAAGTCTAGTTTACAAATACGATAGCTAGTTACCAAGTAATGCAAAAAAACAATGTGATCCTGATATTGCAACTCAACCACAGTGAAACGACTAAACTGGTTCTGTTGGACAGTTTTAAAACGTTGCTCTGTAATTGCAATAAATAAAATAAATAAAATTACACGTTTATCTCAAGGCCAATTACTTGACTTTGCGATATCCCCTGGCCATAGTGCAAATAACTTACGAAGCCTAATGAAGGCTTGATCCTGTCTACATGACTTCAAGACAATGAACATATTTCAAAAAGATTTTGATTGAAAAGACCAGCTGAAATATAAACATCATGATTTTCAAAACTTTACGTTATCCTCGTCATCCTCCTGCCTTCTTCCCAATGGTATTTGGGGTCACAGCAGCGTGTTTTCCTCTTCGACTTTAAAACAGCTCATCTATCCGTTCTTTAGTGCAGCGGTTTCATGCTTCTGAACTCAATCTGACATCAAAAAGCTCTTGTTCATAAAACACCCGCAGCCTAGTTTGTAAAGTGTTTTTATGGAACCGTGAAGTAATTTGCTAACTTCAACTTCCAGATTGCCGTCTTCATCGGGCCGGTCCTCGCGTGCCTGTTCTCAGTGTTCGGCTTCTGCTTAGCTCTGGTGGATACGCCCTACCAGTTCCGCTGGTTGCATCATATATCGTACTTCAGAGCCGGTTTCCACGTAGCCGTGCATTCCGTCTATGGTTTTAATAGGACGAGAATACATTGCTCCAAAGGTGAGGCTTATAACGCTGTTGATTCTGTATATTGGGTTTGTTTGGATTATTTCGCTATATAATGGCTTTGACTATAGAATGTAAATAAGTTTTTTTTTAGTTTCTCAAGAAAATATTGCAAGAACTTGTTGCACCTATGTGGTTGAAGAAAAATAAATTAAAATAAATCCAGAACCACTTTAGAATGCTAAATACCTACCAATTAAATTATTGAACAACACTTTTTTTATCGTACGTTCAACCTGTACTAACCGGATAGTCTTGGAATAGACTTCGTTGATAAAATGAAGTAATGTTTTAATTTTAATCCCCTTAAATTTTCCAGAATATTGCCATTACATCACACCAAAGACCTTCCTTAAGGAGATGGACATGGAGAATGTGGACATTGGCGGTAACATGGCGCTGGTCCTCTCTATGACTGTGGTTATGCACGTGCTCACAGCCGCAGCACTGTGGTACAGGCTCAACAAGAGATGAATGAGGACACCTTAGCTTCACAACTAGCAATGGATTGGGATCTTTTGTACTTTAATATTAGTTTAGAGGCCGCGAAGACAGAAAACTGTGGAACCTACTAACAGTACGAAATAACTTAGCGAGATTTTGTTCTTAAAGATCGTATCTACTGCCCAACCAAATGACCAATTTTTTCCCATGTTATTTCTGACAAAATGTACGAGTTATGAGTTTAATTATAGTATAATTCGGATAAAAGTGTAGTATGTTCGAGCGTTATCTCTCTCCGCGGTTCCTTAGTTTCCTATTTATTTAGTGATAGCAACGTACTTAGTGTAATTTAAACTATTATTTAAGTGACAGGCGCTAGACAAATGTGTGATATGATTATGTGATTACGAAATAGGAGTGCTACTTATGGTAATTTCACTTTGCCGAAATATTTTCCTATCTTTTGGGGCCATTTGAAAAATGTTTACGACGTTATTAAGTTATTTCGTAATGCATAAGCAAAATCATCAAATGTCAAATAATTGTGGTCAGACTTTTTATCTGAGTATTTTTTTGTAATCTGTTCGCCAAAGGAATTAAAACAATATATTTTGATAGAAAAATATAAACCATTTCAAAAATAACACTTCTATACATATTACAAATACAGATCTGATAACACGACTGATACCATTATTAAAAACACTAAAACAAAATTAATCTGCCAATTAATCCTTTCTTAAGTATCACGTCGACCCCAATTTGTTTATAATAATTAATTTCAAATACACTTTCACATTTTCTGTTCCTTTTTACATGTTTACAATTTCTTTTTCATAATTTATCACCAGAATTTTATCGAGCCACACTTGCCTAAATCAAATAATAGATGTATTTTATAACTATTATAAGCAAGTATTATAAAAACAAAGTACGCCATTATATTTTGTAAAGATATAGTGCGAATTATGTTATAGTTAGGTAAATTATTTTTCATTATGTGATAATAATGTATTTTATTTAAAGGAATTGTTTAGCAAAAATGTCACCAACTTGTTATCAAAATGAATGCGGCTTCTATTCCAATGAGAAAGTTAATAAACAAAATGTTTTTTTCCACATTGCGTAATTGCAGTGCGGATTTTATGTCTATAATAATTAAAACATAAAATAGTATTAATTAAATAAGTTTATATTAAGACAACAGGGACCTAGTTAATGTATAATTTTTAAGTCATCTCACACGAAAACAAACTGGCGATTTTAAAATGCTTGCCCATTTTCACCGACAACATAAATTTCCCTCATTAGTTGTTTTGGCTATGTTTATGGCTAATAGATAATAATACCAAAACACTCGCTTAGTTATAAATAAGATCGTCATGCTAGGCGCTGTTGATAGCATATGAATGAGCCGTAAATTAAAACAACGAAATTATATTTCCAAAATAGCCTGAATTGCTTCGATAAAAGGATGGTACGGCCGTGCCGCTTTTTTTTTTGCTCGCCTTGGCAGAGGCACTGCCGTGCTCCCTGATAATCCTTAGGCCAGTTAATTCACAATCCAAAGTTTGTTTTCATCTTGCGCCGTTCAATTCAACTATGAATGTAATAAAACAAGATCACTTATTGAGAAAAAAAATGAAATAATGCTATTTCAGATTTTTCTCAATACATGGTCTTTCACACTATGAGTTTACCTAACTTAACTAAACATAGTAAATGAATCTCAGATGATCAGAGATTTACTGACTGAAATGAATGTTTAACTCCGATATGTATTTACAGAATAATAAATAAGATCCAGTGATTAACCTTATTTAATTGATTACCCACAAATCCGTGAACCATTTTTTCTCCTACATAGAATTACCTGAATAAAAGTTAGTTTCGAGAGAGGATTATTGTTGCTGCAACACTTTTACACATAGAGGATTTTCATATGCCATAAAAATAGTAGCAACAGACCAGCTATTTATTTTGTTTATTTTTTTAAATAATAATCAATTACCAAAAAAAAAATTGTATCGAATTCTTTAATAATGATTTGTTACTGATTACAAGTAATACTGTCTTCAAATCTTTAAACATCAGTTAATTCACATAGTAGTTAACAGTGGTAACCCTGAAAACACATTTTTTTAACGATGGGAAATCATCAGTGTGACCCCTCCCGCTGTGGGTGACAGCGGGAGGGAGTGTCAGACTTTTACTGACTAAAACCCACCGTGTTCCTTCGGGAGCCCTTTGTGTGCCAGTGCCGTGGTAACTCTTTTGAACCACCCGCAGCCCCGACAGGGGGCCGACAGGGGGCCCTGGAAACACCTCAGTTGACTGGTTGTCACACCAGTAGCAGGTCGTTGTCACATCGATTTGGATATATGAAGAACCAGGCCAGAAAACTATGAATACTGATTGTAAGGTTATTACAAAAACATATCAAAAGCAGATATATTCACTACCTCCGTTTTTAGAAGTAATATATCTGGTAATGTTAAGATACCTTCTAATCTCTGACTCACCATTGCTATTAGTTAAATTTAGTATTGATCTTCATGTATCTGATAAAATTGTCTCTTATCTGATGACTAATTCATCATTTATCCTACTGACCGCCTATCTATACTTAATGTCTGGATTTCATAGATTTCGCGACAAGTGAATCATATATTGGAAGAGTTACCAATATTATATTTTTTTTATTTTATATAGATTTTCTATTTTAATTTGCTCAGTACCCTATAAGTTTAAAAAGACAAAAAAAAATTAAAAACAACAAGACAGTTCTTGCAATCCGTAGGATCCATTAAATTAGTTGTTTCACTCGACACTACAAATTAAGGGACCTAATATTCTTTGGAGATTTCACAATTTTTAGGGTTCCGTAGCCGAATGGCAAAAAACGGAACCCTTATAGATTCGTCATGTCTGTCTGTCTGTCTGTCTGACCGTATGTCACAGCCAGTTTATTCCGAGACTATTAACACTAAACCCTTCAAACTCGGTAGGTAGATGTATTACATTAACCGCTTTACGATTTTTATACAAAAATAAAAACATAATAATATTAGAAGGGGGCTCCCCATACATGAAACTGAAACAAAAAAAAAAATTTTTTCGTCTAACCTATACTTGTGGGGTGTCTATAGATAGGTCTTTAAAAATAAGATTGAAGTTTCAAAAACTATTTTTTCTCAAAGTCATTTCAAAATTAGACACTTTCAAAGTGCAAAAATGTGTCCCCCCCCCTGCCATTTCTAAACTACCAACGTGAAAAATCTAAAAAAAATATATGTTATAGACCTTAATAAAAACTATCAACCAAAATTGGTTTGAACGAGATACAGTTAGTGGTTTTAGAGATATAGCACTTTTTCAGTAACCGCAAATTATAACTTTGTTATTCATATATTTGTATGAAAAACAAAGTTATTTTTTGTTGTCAAGAAATGTTTGTGTTTTGACTAATTGTAGGCAATAGTAACGTTTATTTTTCATAGATAATGGAACGGAACCCTTCGTGCGCGAGTCCGACTCGCACTTGGCTGGTTTTTTTACTAGATATTCCATCTGCCTAGCCTTTAATTGGTTAAGTTGGGGTCGGCTTCCAGTCTAACCGGGCGCAGCTGAGTACCAGTGTTTAACTTGGAGTGATTATCTATCTGACCTCCTCGACCCGGGCAATCCGTTGTATAGGAAAACGGTTTACATAAATCAATCAAGCTTCTAACATGCTCGTCTGCTCGTAAACTTTCAATGTAAGTGTTCTTTGCATTTAATATTACATTGTTATATTTAATACCACATCTTGACACTATACAGAAATAATATTTATATATATTATTTAGATACACTTGACGGCCATGGTTACATGCGAAACTAAACAAATTAAATAACACAATATAATTATAAGCTTGGAAAGTTAACAGGCTGAAGTAGGAATGGGCTAACCATGGCTTTCCCTCGAGCAATGTCCGTTGATAACGTTCGTGTTCCATGCGCATACCTTAATGAAGCGTCAGCATAATTAAAGCCCCTAAGGGCCAAAGCCTGTTGGACTGCAGGATTATTCAGAAGAGTTACCGCAGCCCTATAACACAGAGGGTTCGAGAAGGAACGTAGATGCTACACTCCCAGAGGATAAGGTCAATTGATGATTTCCCACCTACAGTTGGAGCCAAATAATATAGCATTTCTGAAGTAAGTTATTTTACCTATGTGTTTGTATATCTTTTTTGACCAATGTGAAGGCTATCGAAAAGAAGGCAACTTAGCAAAAGTGAATTTGTTCTACAATAACACTACGAACAAATGTGCAAGAAGTCGAATGATTAACTTCGGGACTTATTTGGTAGAAAATGTACGACAAAAAGTCTGGTGACTGTTGGAGCAGAAGAGTCCTGAAGTGACGCGATTAAGGAGAGGCCTATCTCCCACAGTTGATTGATGCGAGCTGATTAATAATCTAACCTCGAATGAGTCACAAATAAATCTAGTATCATATTTTCTGTACCTGTACTTATGACTCATAACTGTTATATGATAGGGACTAGATTTAAGACCTGATACAATTAGGCCCTGTTATCATATGGCTGTTTTATGATACCTTAGGTTAGGTAGGTACTGACCTTTGAATGTATGATTAATACTTCTTTATAATTTAAAAAAAAATACAATATTTGCACCAGTCTTTCCTCTTAAATTCCAAATTTTTAAAAAAATATGCTTCGAAAACGATAACTGCTGTGAATTTTATGTATGTCTCTGAATTATAATTCCTCTTCTCGATATTGCCTTTCGAACAAATTATCTTAAAGGTCTTGATCAATTATTTTGGCTTTTACTTAATAATTTTAATTTATGAACTAAATATAACGTGTAAATAAATAAATTACATAAATTAAAAACTAGGTATTAGGTTAGGCAATGTTTTTGTAAATTAAGTGTCACCCAAACATTACATATAATCTTTTTTGTGTCATGTTTTTATTACTTAGGTACTCGTAAATAAATAAATAATATTCACGTTAATTATCATAACAGTTATAAAAATCATACGCAGCAAGCATCGGACAACACACTTTGAAACAAAAGCTTTATCGCACCCCAGTTAAGTATGTGTCAAAATTGTTTTTTTTCTTGTGATAAAAATGTTTGGGCGTGTTGATAAAGCATACAGTCGGCGGCTTTCAGTAGACAGCTAGACATCAATGATACTGGCGGTTATATTTAGACATATCTGCAATTTCTAACATTACAAGACACCGACGAAATAGTTTGTTATTGGGAACAAAATTGAACAGGAAAAAATTGCCTATAAATACTTTTTGTGCCGATAAAATGTAAGTATTACCCTCCGTGCTTTAATTTAACATTTTTTTTTTTTTATTTCTACAATTTATCGAAATGTTAAAATTAAATACGTGTGTTGAAATCATAACCAATAGAATACCTAAATCTTTTAAAAGTAGTCAGTCACTTAACGCGTACTTGCACTAAACTCATACTAAAATTAATAATTAAAAAAACAACTTTCTCTAAAAAAGTAAGTAATTATCTTTTTACCCGACTGCCCACAGCCAGGAGGGTAATGTTTTTGACGTGTATGTATGTATGTAGACTAAATTTCTATGTTCCCTGCTACAGCCTGAACGGCTGGAAGGATAGTATACGTATTTGGTGTCGTTAGATTCGTCTTGATAGCGCGAGTGACACTGGGTGCATAAGAAAAATAAAAAATCAAAATGGCGGATTTCGTACCCCATATTTGTGAGGTAAAAAAAATTTTTTTTTACCCAACCCCATCGAGTGGGGTATCAAAATGAAGAATTTTAAATAGCGATTCCAAATATATATATAACTTGCAGTTTCAATTTCAAATGAAAGAATCTACGTCTTACGAAAATAATAAAAACTAAAACTTTTAAATCTCAGTTTTCGCTACAAATGACAGATATTATACCTAGAATGAAAGATATTAAAGATAATAACATCCAAATGGTGAAAGGATTTTTTAAATTGATCCAGTACTTTTTGAGCCTATTCTTACAAACATAAATAGGTAGGTACTTGTCTGTCCTCTTTATAATATTAGTATAACAGTGTAGATAATAAATGAACAAAGAATCAGTAAAAAAAAATACAAACTAAACAATAACAAAATGAAATGATTAATAGAATTCTTATATAACACCCGACTGCTATTTACGCGGCGGCGGCGGCGCGGGCGCGGCGCGGTGAGACGCGGGGGGGGCTCCCTATGTGAATGAAAAACACTAGACGGACTAACCCTCAGCAACCTTAGCCCAAAAAAGCTATTGCATCAGCCACATGACCGAAATTCGTTAGAAGAGCTCCAACGTCTATGGGAACTTAATTTAATTCATTCAGTAAATTTCCTCAAGTTGTGAGAAGTACTCTAAGCATTCTACACTGGGCCACTTATTTATAAAAAATAAACTAAAAAGTCTGAAATAAAAAAGTTATCATTAAAAAAACAAAAACCCGACTGCAAAAAATAACCATTAACTAAAAAGGGAAAAACAAGCTCTATAATTTAGTGTAAAAAATATACAGTACACCGTACATTATACTTTATTCGGTACTTACATAAACAAAAGATATATTTTAATGTATTAAAAATATAATTTAAACATTAGTAAAAAATAATGCAGGCGGGACAAACAAATNATAAAGGCCATACTAGGTTTGCATTTATGATAAACAGTGGTTTTCATTAATCTGATATATTTAAAGTCTTGACAAAGGATATAAGGGAAGAAGTACCTACCTACTTGTACGTTAATAGTTGTAAGACTACAGTAATAAAAAAAAACATTGTTTACTAGATAAGTAGGTACGACTCGTTCGTTTAAAAATACATTTAACAGAACGTGTTAAATTAACAAGTTGCATAAACAGATTTTATTTGTGTTTATTGTCCCAACCATGATCTTGGAAAAACATCGCAATACCCAACAAAGAACTGGCATACATAAAGTTAACTCTACATAATATCTAATAGATAATAAACTAATGAAATATTAGATAACGATTTCTCATTTAAGTTTACTGGATATCATTATCTTGCTTAATGGGTGTAACTATTACAAACTCACGTAAACAAACTTCGTAATAGTGTGAAGGTTCGCTTACCTCCCGCCAAGACTCCATGTCGCACCGTGTAGCTGATGTCTTCGAACGATATGTTGAGCGAGTCCTCCACGAGCGACGTAGAGTTGGTCTCCTGGGACTCTGAATATTCGCTGGCCATGTTCGCAAACTTTCACTCACACTAACAAAAATAACTATATCACAAACAAACACACTTTATCCATCGCGCGCTAATTCGAACAAAGAAACTCGTGCGATGTAAACAAAGAATGTAGCGCGACAGTTGCGTGACGCCCTGACGCGCTGGCTAGAGATGGCGCACTGCGCTGCGCAGGCGGCTGGCGCTGCTCCGCCGACGATTATCGGTCGTTCTCCCCCACTCCCCACATGGCCGTCAGCTGTCGAGCCAGCAGTCGGCAACACGGCCCTCTAGTAGTCGTTATCGCTGCAAGACAAATAGTCTGTTGTAAAAACTGAAGCGGCAACAGTAACGCAACAACAGCAACGGTCAATGCCGCCCAACGCACCTTTACAAACAGCGAATTAACACAGTTGTCGATATACCAATCAACTATCGCTTCATTATTGTTGTCTCTAAATCTTTTGTTTATTTCGACGAGCTGTTTAATTCCTACAAATGAATAAAACATGAGCGAAACGCTAGCTCATGTTGTAATTAATGTAAGAGTACCTAATTATTGTGTGTACAGATGACACCATTTCGATTAATAATTAAACTTTGGCATGGCTTCTGTAGTATTTTGAGTTCGCAATGTTCTAAACATTGCACAATTGATTTATTTAATCTACAAGGTTCACATAATATGGAAAAGTGACGTCAGAACTTTCGTTTTAATATGTACACGACAATCTGTTTATCAATTCTTATCACGTCACAGATAACTTGGTTATGTTAAGGGTTAAAACTAGGTAAATCAATACCGAGCTAGCAATACAGTTTACAAATTACAATACGGTTTATAAAATACTATACAGTTTATAAAATAAATACAGTTTCGAATAAATGATATCTTTTTTATAAATTAAAAAAGTAATTATCAAAAAAAGTAAACTAGAATTGCGATAAGTCCTTTTCTAATATTTGTATTTTAGTCCTAACACTTGTAATGATGGTAGCCATAATAATAGAGAACATCTAGATATTATTGTATAACTTATCGTATAAATGGGTGTCAAAACACACCAGTTATACAGACAATGTATTATTATACCTATAATTGGTTAGAGAGCAACTCTTTTAATATGATGTACATAAGTACCTACCTCTAGTGTACAAAACGTGATATTATTCGGGAATTCCCCATCTGGTTTTTCATTGCAGATACATTTATTAATTGTTATTTAAATAAAAACTACCTAATAACGAATGACATACCGTTAAAATTACCACGAAAGAGCTATGCATACATATCTATAGGTAAAATTATTATATACTTGGTAGGGGTAATATAAGCTTAAATTTACAGAAAAGGGGTAGGTATTCTTACGATTTTACAAAAAGGGGTCAATGGCTCATAAACTGTTTTTCAAAATTATCATTTATCACACAAACATAGCTTCTATCTTCCGATATTTATTGTTGCTGTCGTCATGATGCTCGTGAAGAAAATACCGTCGCAACAAATATTTAGATGCAAGACACTGCATTTACACAAACACTTTCTAACCAAGTGCGTAGACATTTGCGTCGTTACTCGCAGCTTATCTTACTCTGTGTGCACAATATTTGTGACTAATATACTAATGACATATCGGCCATGTTTTGTTTCGAGTTTAATCTTAATAGATTTTAAATAAAAAAAAATGTATTTTTGTTAACATTCTCTTTCGGAAATAATTTCTGTATACTCAAATAATATCTACTTTTAAGATGACTAGGATTCGCGGACAAGAGGCTTAGGGCCAGTTGCAGAGGTTTCATATTAAGTTCTAGACGTCTATCTGACAGATAATAGAAAATAAGTAAAAAATTAAATATAGCATAAAAATATAAAAAAAAGTTGTGAAAATTAAAATCATTTCAATGTTTTTAATTTTCACAACTTTTCTTTTCATTTCATTTCAATTATCTGCCAGATGCTAACCCTCTTTGAAATTGGCCCTGAATTTTGTACTCAATAAGAATTTTAAATTAACACAATTATATCGATCGACACAATTTGTTTAATCAATACGCGCAACGCCATCTGTTGGGACTTGGGACTAACTGGCGCCCAAATATACTGTAGCTGAAAAAGTTTGTATCGATATCGGCACTATGTTTTTTAAACTAATTACAAAGCCGCGTACTAAAAACTTTATACAGTTCCTCGTTCCTTATTGTGTTTTTTATTACAATTGTAAAAACTAAGTTTAGTTAAAACAGTGATGCTTTGTAGTTTATATTTTGAGAACAAACTAGTCAGTGCCACGGGTGCTGAAGAAAAAGATTTCTAAAAGCAAGTTTAGAACTTTGCATTAAGAAATGTTCGAATATAAATCGTAATTTTACAGTCTATTTTTTATAAAAGGAATGTTTTTGTATATAAAAAAGTTATTATTAAAAAAACAAAAACCCGACTGCAAAAAATAACCATTAACTAAAAAGGGAAAAACAAGCTCTATAATTTAGTATAAAAAATATACAGTACACCGTACATTATACTTTATTCGGTACTTACATAAACAAAAGATATATTTTAATGTATTAAAAATATAATTTAAACATTAGTAAAAAATAATGCAGGCGGGACAAACAAATTACTCAAATATTGACAGTAGTTTACTTTTCTACAAAAGGGTTTAAATAATGTTCGACTAACGCTAAATACAGATTGTACTAATTGTAGATTTGTTTGTCCCGCCTGCATTATTTTTTACTAATGTTTAAATTATATTTTTAATACATTAAAATATATCTTTTGTTTATGTAAGTACCGAATAAAGTATAATGTACGGTGTACTGTATATTTTTTATACTAAATTATAGAGCTTGTTTTTCCCTTTTTAGTTAATGGTTATTTTTTGCAGTCGGGTTTTTGTTTTTTTAATAATAACTTTTTTATATACAAAAACATTCCTTTTATAAAAAATAGACTGTAAAATTACGATTTATATTCGAACATTTCTTAATGCAAAGTTCTAAACTTGCTTTTAGAAATCTTTTTCTTCAGCACCCGTGGCACTGACTAGTTTGTTCTCAAAATATAAACTACAAAGCATCACTGTTTTAACTAAACTTAGTTTTTACAATTGTAATAAAAAACACAATAAGGAACGAGGAACTGTATAAAGTTTTTAGTACGCGGCTTTGTAATTAGTTTAAAAAACATAGTGCCGATATCGATACAAACTTTTTCAGCTACAGTATATTTGGGCGCCAGTTAGTCCCAAGTCCCAACAGATGGCGTTGCGCGTATTGATTAAACAAATTGTGTCGATCGATATAATTGTGTTAATTTAAAATTCTTATTGAGTACAAAATTCAGGGCCAATTTCAAAGAGGGTTAGCATCTGGCAGATAATTGAAATGAAATGAAAAGAAAAGTTGTGAAAATTAAAAACATTGAAATGATTTTAATTTTCACAACTTTTTTTTATATTTTTATGCTATATTTAATTTTTTACTTATTTTCTATTATCTGTCAGATAGACGTCTAGAACTTAATATGAAACCTCTGCAACTGGCCCTAAGCCTCTTGTCCGCGAATCCTAGTCATCTTAAAAGTAGATATTATTTGAGTATACAGAAATTATTTCCGAAAGAGAATGTTAACAAAAATACATTTTTTTTTATTTAAAATCTATTAAGATTAAACTCGAAACAAAACATGGCCGATATGTCATTAGTATATTAGTCACAAATATTGTGCACACAGAGTAAGATAAGCTGCGAGTAACGACGCAAATGTCTACGCACTTGGTTAGAAAGTGTTTGTGTAAATGCAGTGTCTTGCATCTAAATATTTGTTGCGACGGTATTTTCTTCACGAGCATCATGACGACAGCAACAATAAATATCGGAAGATAGAAGCTATGTTTGTGTGATAAATGATAATTTTGAAAAACAGTTTATGAGCCATTGACCCCTTTTTGTAAAATCGTAAGAATACCTACCCCTTTTCTGTAAATTTAAGCTTATATTACCCCTACCAAGTATATAATAATTTTACCTATAGATATGTATGCATAGCTCTTTCGTGGTAATTTTAACGGTATGTCATTCGTTATTAGGTAGTTTTTATTTAAATAACAATTAATAAATGTATCTGCAATGAAAAACCAGATGGGGAATTCCCGAATAATATCACGTTTTGTACACTAGAGGTAGGTACTTATGTACATCATATTAAAAGAGTTGCTCTCTAACCAATTATAGGTATAATAATACATTGTCTGTATAACTGGTGTGTTTTGACACCCATTTATACGATAAGTTATACAATAATATCTAGATGTTCTCTATTATTATGGCTACCATCATTACAAGTGTTAGGACTAAAATACAAATATTAGAAAAGGACTTATCGCAATTCTAGTTTACTTTTTTTGATAATTACTTTTTTAATTTATAAAAAAGATATCATTTATTCGAAACTGTATTTATTTTATAAACTGTATAGTATTTTATAAACCGTATTGTAATTTGTAAACTGTATTGCTAGCTCGGTATTGATTTACCTAGTTTTAACCCTTAACATAACCAAGTTATCTGTGACGTGATAAGAATTGATAAACAGATTGTCGTGTACATATTAAAACGAAAGTTCTGACGTCACTTTTCCATATTATGTGAACCTTGTAGATTAAATAAATCAATTGTGCAATGTTTAGAACATTGCGAACTCAAAATACTACAGAAGCCATGCCAAAGTTTAATTATTAATCGAAATGGTGTCATCTGTACACACAATAATTAGGTACTCTTACATTAATTACAACATGAGCTAGCGTTTCGCTCATGTTTTATTCATTTGTAGGAATTAAACAGCTCGTCGAAATAAACAAAAGATTTAGAGACAACAATAATGAAGCGATAGTTGATTGGTATATCGACAACTGTGTTAATTCGCTGTTTGTAAAGGTGCGTTGGGCGGCATTGACCGTTGCTGTTGTTGCGTTACTGTTGCCGCTTCAGTTTTTACAACAGACTATTTGTCTTGCAGCGATAACGACTACTAGAGGGCCGTGTTGCCGACTGCTGGCTCGACAGCTGACGGCCATGTGGGGAGTGGGGGAGAACGACCGATAATCGTCGGCGGAGCAGCGCCAGCCGCCTGCGCAGCGCAGTGCGCCATCTCTAGCCAGCGCGTCAGGGCGTCACGCAACTGTCGCGCTACATTCTTTGTTTACATCGCACGAGTTTCTTTGTTCGAATTAGCGCGCGATGGATAAAGTGTGTTTGTTTGTGATATAGTTATTTTTGTTAGTGTGAGTGAAAGTTTGCGAACATGGCCAGCGAATATTCAGAGTCCCAGGAGACCAACTCTACGTCGCTCGTGGAGGACTCGCTCAACATATCGTTCGAAGACATCAGCTACACGGTGCGACATGGAGTCTTGGCGGGAGGTAAGCGAACCTTCACACTATTACGAAGTTTGTTTACGTGAGTTTGTAATAGTTACACCCATTAAGCAAGATAATGATATCCAGTAAACTTAAATGAGAAATCGTTATCTAATATTTCATTAGTTTATTATCTATTAGATATTATGTAGAGTTAACTTTATGTATGCCAGTTCTTTGTTGGGTATTGCGATGTTTTTCCAAGATCATGGTTGGGACAATAAACACAAATAAAATCTGTTTATGCAACTTGTTAATTTAACACGTTCTGTTAAATGTATTTTTAAACGAACGAGTCGTACCTACTTATCTAGTAAACAATGTTTTTTTTTATTACTGTAGTCTTACAACTATTAACGTACAAGTAGGTAGGTACTTCTTCCCTTATATCCTTTGTCAAGACTTTAAATATATCAGATTAATGAAAACCACTGTTTATCATAAATGCAAACCTAGTATGGCCTTTATTTGGGAAGTATTTTCTCAAAACGATGAAAAAGCAAAGTTGCACTAGAGGAAGGAATAGGACTGTTATTGACGTTGACCCTACATAAACCAAAAATTGCTTTACTGCGAAATTTAATAATCCATCTATCTATTGATTTGCTTACTATAGATAGAATTTTGACATCAGCCCCATACAAGTAATGCCAAATTCCTATCTCTAGTAAGCAAATCAAAAGATAGATAGAATATTAGGACAGCTGTTAGTCGTCTCAACAAGGGGTATCAAGCAATCCCGTTATCAAACTCTAAGTACTTAGTTCCTTTCTTATACAGATCACTAAATTGAACATTCAGAATATAAATACCTTGGTATTGAATTTCGGCAAGTAATTAACATGTATATAAATTAATCTATGCCAGGAATTTTTAGTTTATACTTTTTTTAATAAATAAAACAAAAATTACCATTTAAATTCATGTTTGAAGTAATTGTAATGAAATAATAACAGACCAATGCTTGTTAAATATCGTTAGGCTTCATAATTATTATCGTATTTTACTGGAATCCCCATATTTCATCACTAATCTCTAAACGTACAGATTACCTTAGATATGTTTAATAGTTCAGATAAACTAAATTCTTAATCAAATAAATGGTTCACTTTTGTATTCATTCGTTTTGTGTTATTATATTATAATACTAGCTTCTGCCAGCGGTTTCACCCGCGTCCCGTGGGAACTACTAGGCGCACCCGGATAAAAATTAGCCTATAGCCTTCCTCTATAATAGATTAAAGTAACATGTTTGTAGAAAGTAGAATAGTACCTACCTAGATCGGATGGTTATCAAACACTGATAACATGTTTACTTTGCTTAAGATGGAGCAGTTAGTCGCATTTGTGCCCTATCTCTACTAATATTATAAAACTGAAGAGTTTGTTTGTTTGCTTAAACGCGCCAATCTCAGGAACTACTGATCCGATTCGAAAATTCTTTCAGTGTTCGATATTTCATATATCGAGGTAGGCTATAGGCCATATTTTATCCGGGTGCGCTGAGTAGTTCCCACGGGATGCAGGTGAAACCGCTGATGGAAGCTAGTTTCAACGATATCATCTGTACTCTATGATAAATAGTTGCATAAACTTTCCCTTTTTCTCTGTGACCCTTAATAAAAAATTTACTAGTTATTCGATGAGAAATGGCACTTTGAAGGAAACCCTTATTAACTTCAAACTTCAAATACCTATTTATTGCGATCATGAGTAGTACAAGGATGTTACAAAAGGTTAAAGCACATACATGATACCCTGTCAGGGCGCAGCAACACAATTTTCATTACTGCATATTTTATACTAGCTTCCGCCAGCGATTTCACCCGCTCTCCCGTGGGAACTACTGCGCGCACCCAGATAGAAAGTAGCCTATAACCTTTCTCGATAAATGGGCTATCTAACACTGAACGAATTTTTCAAATCGGACCAGTAGTTCCTGAGATTTACGCGTTCAAACAAACTCTTCAGCTTTATAATATTAGTATAGATGTAGCTGATATTATTTTTAAGAACAGGATAGTGTTTGGTCACAATGAAGTTTATCACTTCACCAAGACCTAATGTCCCCGGAAAAGCCTTCATATAATATAATAATGTTGTAGGCAAATGCAGTGTGAATACATATAAATGCATTGCTTATAGTACAGACGCCAGCAGGTCAACCTCCCCGAATCTGTCACATTTTCCCA
The DNA here is from genome assembly GCA_002382865.2 of Heliothis virescens. Lineage (NCBI taxonomy): Eukaryota > Metazoa > Arthropoda > Insecta > Lepidoptera > Noctuidae > Heliothis > Heliothis virescens. The sequence goes on from NWSH02000008.1 coordinate 6,423,788, forward strand.
ATCGAATATCAACCTTCCACTACTTATTGTGGCAAGGTTGAAAATTTATTGCCGAAATTTGACATACTGAGTTGACATGCTGGCTTCCGTACATATACATGTATTAATGTAGTGATAAAGTCGTTCCTAAAGTAGAGCTTGATACTTTAAAGTGTCCTTAAAATTGACCAATATTTTTTCCTTATACCCCTCTATGAATCATAGTGTACCTGTGGCTATAAGAACCAAAATAAAACATGGATTTACAACGCATGAAAAACACGTTATACTGGAAAAAATATTATTTTGAAGGCTCCGAGTTACTAAACCAGTACTTATAGGTAGGTACACTTTGTGCAAAATTACTGAATGAGTTATGATTCCAGTCCTGTGTACCTAGACTACTTATTAATGTTATTATATCAAAAAGTTGGATCAGCAATTACGGATTAAATTTTGTCGTGTTTTTTCATAAATACGGATATTTTTCTTCCTTAGGACACGAAGGGTCGGACAGAAAAATCATTATAGACTTGCGTTATCTTTATGACAAAAATGGATTTTTTAACCACATTAGCAACAATCCTGTTGTGGTTATGTTCGTTGTGTTACCTAGTTTTTGTGCAACAGTGCTTAATCACTATACCATGAACTCGTTACAAACCGGTACTAATATAATTATGAAATAATAAACAGCTAAATGCGTTAATACCAAATCTAATGTTATTATATATGATTCAGTAAAATAAAATTCATAAGACTTACTTATATAATTTATAGTCAAAATGTATACAACCATACCGAAAAAAAAACCAGCTCAGCCTACATACGTTCTATCAATCAAATAAACATTGTACGCACAGACAGACATAATACAGAATATTTAATTTAATCCTGGATTTAACAAGGATCGTTAGAAACACCGCTGCATTAATGAATTATCTATTATAATCTTGATCATTAAAGTTATATTAGTTATTCCATAAACGCATTAATTGCACTTGATCCTCTATTGTTATTTATGTGTATGCCATTTTAACACACAGCAGTCCAAATTTTAAATAATACACCAAAACCATTTCGTTTAATTGAAATATATTTTTAGGTAATTAAAGTTTTATGCTACACATTGCTCAATTTCAGTAATAATTAAGTAGGTAATTAATACGAATTATTCCGGCTTAAATACTTACATATTTTTTAAAAAATGCACAATATGCGTATCTTTTTACACTTATCAAGGTCTGACATAGTTTAAATTCTCAATTTTACTCGTGAGAAACTGCACAAAATAGGTCATTATAATGTAATTTTAATTAACAGTCATCTTATAAGTAGAATATAAATTGCTCTTTATTATATAAATTGTCACCTTTGAATTCTGTAATATCAATATAAAGTATTTATTCATTTAAATTAAAATTACTTTATCAATTAGATATATTATTGTTTATCCCGTCTGGTACCTATTATAAAGTATATTTTACTAGCTTCTGCCAGCGGCTTCGCCCGCTTCCCGAGGGAACTATTTCCCGTACCCGGATAAAAAGTAGCCTATGTTGTTCCTCAGGGTTTATTCTATCTCTGTACCAAATTTCATCAAAATCGGCTCACTGGTTTAGGCGTGAAAGCGTAACAGACAGACAGACAGAGTTACTTTCGCATTTATAATATTAGTAAGGATTTCTAAAACTGACCTTCTGAAAATTGACAATCAGAAATTTGAAAATTTCTTCTTTCGTGTAAGGTATCTACTATAGAAATACTTAGATATAAATAACAGTATTCGTACTTATGTGAATAACCACCTCAGTCTTATAGACTTTTAATTCTAAGGAATTTGAACATTACGAGGCACATTCACGATTTAATAGTTTCAATCTAATTCGAAGTCGTTAACTTATTCTCCATTATGTTTTAAGACTCTCTTAAAGTTAATATAAATTGCTTAACAAGAAACAATCAAGTAATGCATGTTCGGTTCAAGTATCATCAAATAACAAATGCGCGTCTGATTTTGCTTTTAGAACAGTCATTAGAAGGAACAGAGTTTACCAAAGAAATGAAATAGTAATAATATTTATCTGTATTATAGTACTTATAAAGTTATGGAATAGTCTCTTCCATATCAAACTACAACAACGATGCGACACTGAAAACGAAGTGATAAACTAATTTTTGTTTCAAGCAGAGAAAATAGATTGTGAGAAAAGTAGCTAACTTACCAAATAATCATTTCTAAACTGTTTAAACTACCATTTTTGCTATTAATAAATAAATAATTTGAGTTAATAGTCTCACACAAGTCGCCATATTGGCCACAATTTAGTGACGTGTCGGATTTGCCTTAGCAGGTAGAATTCCTTCCGCAGTAACGAGCTACTGTTCCGTATCCGTGTTGCCGTATCTACATACAAGTCTGTTTACCTACTTATGTCTTCCTTCCAGGCTCAAATATCTAGTAATCTAGACTTCATTCTGAGTATTCAAATTCTGAATAAAGAAACGAATTAATGAACAATTTAATTTTCATGGTCATTTTCAAAAATAAATCTACTTAAAATTCAAAACTGGCTTATATTAGTAGCGATACCTCAATTACCCACCGCATATTATTATTCAAACATTTTTGCAAAAATACAAGAGGTAAAACAACACTTTTTTTTAAAATATAAATAAGAAATCCATCTCTTTAATGAGTAAACTAACTTTAATTACATTATCCTTAATAGTCCTAAGCAACTCTTTTAAAGGCCTTGTAAAAGTAACAACTGAGGACCCCACGTAGACAGCACTATTTTAGTCAGAGGATTATAATCGGGCCCTTTAAATAGATAGGTATGGAGATATACATATGTATGGTAGAGCACCAGTAAAAAAGATCAAGTTTCGACCGAATAAAAACTCTTATTAGCCTCAAAGTAAGTAAACTGCCAGTGACTTTCATTTTCCTTCCTCAATTACCAAATGTCATATTTTATAGAAAAAAATAAGGTGGGTTTTTATGCTAATTTATTAAGATGTCACATTACACGTGGAGAGGATCTACCATCAATAAATTGGACAAATAAAAACACTGTTATAAACGATTGTTTACATTTCATTTTATTTTAAGAATTCTCTAGTAACCTTTGTGTGTAAGTATTTTATTTATATTATCATTTTACACATATGTACCTACTATTCGTTTAAAGGTTAAGAATTCGATGCAGACCAAACTTAATTATGTACATACATACTTGTTCAGTTATATGCAAGGTAAGAATAAAGTCATACTAAATCCTGTTGGGAACATGAAAATTATTTTTGCTCATAAATTCTAGTCTCGTTTGCAGAATTTTGAAAGTGTATCTAGAGTTCATTAATAATCTAAACTAATATTATAAAGCTGAAGAGTTTTTTTGTTTGAACGCGCTAATCTCAGGAACTACTGGTCCGATTTGAAAAATTCTTTCAGTGTTAGATAGCCCATTTATTGAGGAAGGCTATAGGCTACTTTTTATTCGGCAGCTCTCAGTATTTCTCACAGGAAAGCGGCTGAAACCGCTGGCGGAAGCTAGTACCTGCTTTAAGGGCCAGTTTCAGAGATTTCAAGTAAATTTCTAAGCTATATGACAGATAATATCATAGAAAAAACAAGATTAAAAATATTTCTCTGGCATTATCTGTTAGATACCTATCTATCTTATTTGGAATCTCTGAAACTGGCATTAAACCTTATCATAACTTAGAGATTAACTCAGTAAGTCGCTTGCTTTTTATATTGACAGTGTTCTTGAATGTCTGGACTAGGCTGTTTACATACGTAGGCATATAGTAATGCTTTTGTCAACGTCCTTATTGTTATAAGTATTTCCTTTATCTGTAGATAACTAAGTCATCGTTCCGTCCGACACAATACGCGTTATCACAAGAAAATAGATAAAGACTTGAAATTATAATCTGGGTAAATTAATTATTTATAATTTTGTCTATAAGTATTTTTTATTTTCTATTATTAAAATAGTAAGTGACATTGTGAAATATATCGACCAAATCTTCTTTTCAAGGGAAATTATCAAGCTTCAGATAGTCCCCGATACATCCATTTAAATATAGTTTGTAACCACACTATCTCATTTGACTATACCCACAGTAAAGTCCCCAAGTTCAAAATGATTCCAGCTCTATCTTAATTAGTATTTGTTGAGCACGCTTTCATTATAATGCATATAAATATTTAATTACGATAGTGTCAGGTTAAAGGTTGTGGCACTATCGAATTATGCTCCTGCGCGGGGCAGGATGCACACTGCTATTATACACGTACTATGCGGTCAAAGTTCAGCAGATGTTGCCATCACTAATTGGTTACTGGATTAGTAAGTTAGGTCAGTTCTCCTATCCTGAATTGTATGTTCCTTATTTAATTCTAAGTATTACCATGTAGAAATCAAATATTAGATTGATTATAAATAACTAGCTTCCGCCAGTGGTTTCACCCGCTTTCCCGTGGGAACTACTGCGAGCACCCGGATAAAAAATAGCCTATAATCTTCCTCAATAAATGGGCTATCTAACACTGACCAGTAGATCCTGAGATTAGCGCGTTCAAACAAACAAAATCTTCAGCTTTATAATATTATTAGTATAGATTTTAAAGAATACAAACGTACACTTTTATTACTGATCGAACTGACTGAAGAATAAAATAAATGAGGAACAATTGAATTGCATTTTGAATTAAAATTAATGTTAACCTTAGCTTTCAGTGTAAGAATAACTCAAGCCCAACCCTACTTCCTACAATGTAGCTTAATGACTGTATATTTTGTGATTCAATTGCGTTTTCCCGTGATTGCGGATATCGTAGGAGTACCCTACGAAATTATAAGCTGTGGGCGATGGAAAAAATGGCGCATTATTTCAATTACTATCCACTATTATGCCTATGAGTATCTGTTGCTTACCAGTTAATATAAAGCTAGCTACTAAAGCATTGTTAAAAACTTTAACAGTCTTAGAAACTTGATTTTTAAACGCTAAAGGCGTGGGCATAGCATTATAAGCGTGCCTGTATTTCTTAAATATTGTTGCCCGCACAATATTCCTGATTCAAATAGACGACAAATTACGAATACAGATTTCAAACCAACCATTGCCCCTACACTTTGAAATCAATACAGCATTTAGCAAAAAAAGCTTCACACCTATGTTTGTCTTACCTCATATTTTTAATACAGTTGTATTTAAGATAGAGGAAAACCCGTTTTTTTAAATGTCCTTAAAGTGTCACATTTTCCTGTATGTCCCAGGACGCAAGACGATACTCAACGAGGTTTGCGGCACGTTCANCTAAAACTGACCTTCTGAAAATTGACAATCAGAAATTTGAAAATTTCTTCTTTCGTGTAAGGTATCTACTATAGAAATACTTAGATATAAATAACAGTATTCGTACTTATGTGAATAACCACCTCAGTCTTATAGACTTTTAATTCTAAGGAATTTGAACATTACGAGGCACATTCACGATTTAATAGTTTCAATCTAATTCGAAGTCGTTAACTTATTCTCCATTATGTTTTAAGACTCTCTTAAAGTTAATATAAATTGCTTAACAAGAAACAATCAAGTAATGCATGTTCGGTTCAAGTATCATCAAATAACAAATGCGCGTCTGATTTTGCTTTTAGAACAGTCATTAGAAGGAACAGAGTTTACCAAAGAAATGAAATAGTAATAATATTTATCTGTATTATAGTACTTATAAAGTTATGGAATAGTCTCTTCCATATCAAACTACAACAACGATGCGACACTGAAAACGAAGTGATAAACTAATTTTTGTTTCAAGCAGAGAAAATAGATTGTGAGAAAAGTAGCTAACTTACCAAATAATCATTTCTAAACTGTTTAAACTACCATTTTTGCTATTAATAAATAAATAATTTGAGTTAATAGTCTCACACAAGTCGCCATATTGGCCACAATTTAGTGACGTGTCGGATTTGCCTTAGCAGGTAGAATTCCTTCCGCAGTAACGAGCTACTGTTCCGTATCCGTGTTGCCGTATCTACATACAAGTCTGTTTACCTACTTATGTCTTCCTTCCAGGCTCAAATATCTAGTAATCTAGACTTCATTCTGAGTATTCAAATTCTGAATAAAGAAACGAATTAATGAACAATTTAATTTTCATGGTCATTTTCAAAAATAAATCTACTTAAAATTCAAAACTGGCTTATATTAGTAGCGATACCTCAATTACCCACCGCATATTATTATTCAAACATTTTTGCAAAAATACAAGAGGTAAAACAACACTTTTTTTTAAAATATAAATAAGAAATCCATCTCTTTAATGAGTAAACTAACTTTAATTACATTATCCTTAATAGTCCTAAGCAACTCTTTTAAAGGCCTTGTAAAAGTAACAACTGAGGACCCCACGTAGACAGCACTATTTTAGTCAGAGGATTATAATCGGGCCCTTTAAATAGATAGGTATGGAGATATACATATGTATGGTAGAGCACCAGTAAAAAAGATCAAGTTTCGACCGAATAAAAACTCTTATTAGCCTCAAAGTAAGTAAACTGCCAGTGACTTTCATTTTCCTTCCTCAATTACCAAATGTCATATTTTATAGAAAAAAATAAGGTGGGTTTTTATGCTAATTTATTAAGATGTCACATTACACGTGGAGAGGATCTACCATCAATAAATTGGACAAATAAAAACACTGTTATAAACGATTGTTTACATTTCATTTTATTTTAAGAATTCTCTAGTAACCTTTGTGTGTAAGTATTTTATTTATATTATCATTTTACACATATGTACCTACTATTCGTTTAAAGGTTAAGAATTCGATGCAGACCAAACTTAATTATGTACATACATACTTGTTCAGTTATATGCAAGGTAAGAATAAAGTCATACTAAATCCTGTTGGGAACATGAAAATTATTTTTGCTCATAAATTCTAGTCTCGTTTGCAGAATTTTGAAAGTGTATCTAGAGTTCATTAATAATCTAAACTAATATTATAAAGCTGAAGAGTTTTTTTGTTTGAACGCGCTAATCTCAGGAACTACTGGTCCGATTTGAAAAATTCTTTCAGTGTTAGATAGCCCATTTATTGAGGAAGGCTATAGGCTACTTTTTATTCGGCAGCTCTCAGTATTTCTCACAGGAAAGCGGCTGAAACCGCTGGCGGAAGCTAGTACCTGCTTTAAGGGCCAGTTTCAGAGATTTCAAGTAAATTTCTAAGCTATATGACAGATAATATCATAGAAAAAACAAGATTAAAAATATTTCTCTGGCATTATCTGTTAGATACCTATCTATCTTATTTGGAATCTCTGAAACTGGCATTAAACCTTATCATAACTTAGAGATTAACTCAGTAAGTCGCTTGCTTTTTATATTGACAGTGTTCTTGAATGTCTGGACTAGGCTGTTTACATACGTAGGCATATAGTAATGCTTTTGTCAACGTCCTTATTGTTATAAGTATTTCCTTTATCTGTAGATAACTAAGTCATCGTTCCGTCCGACACAATACGCGTTATCACAAGAAAATAGATAAAGACTTGAAATTATAATCTGGGTAAATTAATTATTTATAATTTTGTCTATAAGTATTTTTTATTTTCTATTATTAAAATAGTAAGTGACATTGTGAAATATATCGACCAAATCTTCTTTTCAAGGGAAATTATCAAGCTTCAGATAGTCCCCGATACATCCATTTAAATATAGTTTGTAACCACACTATCTCATTTGACTATACCCACAGTAAAGTCCCCAAGTTCAAAATGATTCCAGCTCTATCTTAATTAGTATTTGTTGAGCACGCTTTCATTATAATGCATATAAATATTTAATTACGATAGTGTCAGGTTAAAGGTTGTGGCACTATCGAATTATGCTCCTGCGCGGGGCAGGATGCACACTGCTATTATACACGTACTATGCGGTCAAAGTTCAGCAGATGTTGCCATCACTAATTGGTTACTGGATTAGTAAGTTAGGTCAGTTCTCCTATCCTGAATTGTATGTTCCTTATTTAATTCTAAGTATTACCATGTAGAAATCAAATATTAGATTGATTATAAATAACTAGCTTCCGCCAGTGGTTTCACCCGCTTTCCCGTGGGAACTACTGCGAGCACCCGGATAAAAAATAGCCTATAATCTTCCTCAATAAATGGGCTATCTAACACTGACCAGTAGATCCTGAGATTAGCGCGTTCAAACAAACAAAATCTTCAGCTTTATAATATTATTAGTATAGATTTTAAAGAATACAAACGTACACTTTTATTACTGATCGAACTGACTGAAGAATAAAATAAATGAGGAACAATTGAATTGCATTTTGAATTAAAATTAATGTTAACCTTAGCTTTCAGTGTAAGAATAACTCAAGCCCAACCCTACTTCCTACAATGTAGCTTAATGACTGTATATTTTGTGATTCAATTGCGTTTTCCCGTGATTGCGGATATCGTAGGAGTACCCTACGAAATTATAAGCTGTGGGCGATGGAAAAAATGGCGCATTATTTCAATTACTATCCACTATTATGCCTATGAGTATCTGTTGCTTACCAGTTAATATAAAGCTAGCTACTAAAGCATTGTTAAAAACTTTAACAGTCTTAGAAACTTGATTTTTAAACGCTAAAGGCGTGGGCATAGCATTATAAGCGTGCCTGTATTTCTTAAATATTGTTGCCCGCACAATATTCCTGATTCAAATAGACGACAAATTACGAATACAGATTTCAAACCAACCATTGCCCCTACACTTTGAAATCAATACAGCATTTAGCAAAAAAAGCTTCACACCTATGTTTGTCTTACCTCATATTTTTAATACAGTTGTATTTAAGATAGAGGAAAACCCGTTTTTTTAAATGTCCTTAAAGTGTCACATTTTCCTGTATGTCCCAGGACGCAAGACGATACTCAACGAGGTTTGCGGCACGTTCATCGCTGGCGAGCTGACGGTCATCATGGGACAGTCCGGGGCCGGCAAGAGCACTCTCATGGACATCCTAGCGGGATATACGTGAGTGTACTTTTTAATATTTGTCTGTCACTGTACTTTGTAAAGACCAGTACCACAATCTGACAAATTTCTTTAATACATTTTCAACTTTATCACAATAGGGGAAGGTTAATGTTTGATTGGTTTTGTCAGATTCGGATCGATTGATCTGTTTACTGTACGAAGTTTACATTGAAATGTTAGGTATGACTTTCCTACTAGTTAATTCCCTTTCTTATCAATTAATTTTGTGTAGGCACAGAGTTTTTTGTAGATAAAAAAAAATATTCAACCATGATGATTAGACAATAATATCTTATAGTTCTTGATTCGCGTAATGACACCAGAATTTGAATAGAAGCTTTGTCACAAAACACCCATAAACCAATAAAATTTCGAGACAGAATATTCTTTATAATTCAATTGAGAGATATACTTTTAAGCTTTTTGAACCTTAAGCCTACTAAGTAGCCTCTAAGCGGTAACTACTATCTAAGTGTTTTTAAACTTTCGCGATTTGTACACATATTTTAGACAACAATCCGGGTCTTATTTATTTTATCTTAAAAGAGGTATCGTAAAACCTTTAATAGTTTGATCGCGAGTAAGACCCGGATTGTTGTCTAAAATATACTATCTAAGTGCCAAGAGGAAAAATACTATTTAAAACGTAATCTTTGATATATCTATCCAAATACGATCAAGAGTAACCGGAGTCAGTTTTAAAATAATACATGCCTAAGTAAAGATTATAAATTCTAAAGATACGAAAAGTAAATCCAAGAATGGTTTTCAAAACGTAGACTTAAAACACATGAAAATGATTTCATCATAACAAACACGAACTTTGGATTGTATTTTTTAGATAACGCAACTGATTCGCGGCTAACGATATTAAATGTATTACCAACAAAGTATTGTTGAACAACAGAAACCTTGAATAAATAAAACTATAAAAATGCAGTCGAATTTTAATGGATGAAGGTGAATAGTTATTTCATTACTGAAATGTTTTACGTGTGTGCAACTAAGTGCATCCCAGTTGCAGACTAGTTGCCAACTTTAAGAGATGGCAGAAGAAATAGAAGGCCTATTGTTCTGGCAACTGATCTTATACAAACTTACTGACATAAATATCAAACAGACTCTATTTAAATACTTAGATAGTTTTTACTATTGGAAAATATTTGGAACAATTCGAACTGATAAATTGCCAGTCTTATAAAATGTACCTGTGGAGATGTTCCTACTACATTGTTAAAAACTTGTAATAATCCATTCTCACTGTCTGAGAACGTGACTACAATCAATCACATATCTAGATAACAGGTGGTATTGACCCACAATATCAACTGCTTGCTAATCACCACTGATAATCACCGCTACGTCACTGCGCAACTGTTCAATTAATTTAATTCAGTATTCAAGAGCCATGAGATAATATTCAAACACACGTGGGCATTATTGATTGTACATACGTTGTTATGCGAAAGTTTATATGTATGGATTTATTGATATTTATTCCTCCTTCACGCAAAACCTCCCGAATAGATTTTGATGAAACTTGGCAGTACCAAATAGCTGAATAGTAAAGGCCACTTTTCATACGAATAGGGGAAGCGATGACAACTATTAAATGTGATTGCGACAAAAAAGCTTCCGAATTGAAGTCGTGTCGCAACCAAAATTATTTTATGTTTTTGAGAACTATGTTAGTGGTAGACCACTATTTGATCATTTGTTAAGTTAGTATATCCTATAGGATTAAATGCAGTTACTAATCTTAAATTATCTAAAACTTTACTACGTTGCATTGTTCGTAGCAACTAGCTACGACGTAGCGCTACTCCAAAATTGCACGTTGCGAAAATACGCAAAAGAGCAAATATGAACATAATCCTATTACTGCTGCTTGATGCTATTGGATACAATATCATGAATTAGTTAACTGCATGAGCAGTTCGAAGTTTTGAATATATTAATGTCTAGTGTAACATCGAACAATAAAAAAAATAGGTAGATATATAATTTAATGATACCTATCAAAAAAAAAATATCATTTAATAAAAATATATCTCCTGATTTCGCATAATGAGTAAGAGTTAACAGCGTCCGCTTATAAAAGATAAATTTTAATGAAACAATAGTTAATTGTGACGAGAATTTCAACACGAGCATCGCGGTCAAGCTCCTAATAGGTCCACTGCTTATCATGCGTTACATGCACAGCTCAAACAGTACATACCCATACAAGTATAATATCTTCATACTATTGGCAATGTACCTCTATGTACCTACATATTTACTTATTTTATTACTTATCCGTCTGGTTTTTCCAAGGCGATATATTAACTTTAGAAAAACGGTTTCTTCATAACTAAAAAATCTATCACTCAATTGGCAAAAGCTGGCTATCTAGAATGGGCCATTATCCTTATAGGTCATAAAACCGTTAGTTAAAATTCCAAAGGTTGCGTAAGACAAAGGAGTTCCGAATTTCACCAACACCAATAATGGATTATTGAGAAAAATATTAAATATTTAATTCAATAAGAGAATCGGTTAGTTATTAATCAGTAATTGAAGACACGAGTTATAACAAAGACCACATAGATTTCGCTACGTACCTATAAAAAATAAAAAGTAGCTACTGTTATCATATATGCCGACAGTACAGTATGATGAATACACATACATACTTACTAAACAGATGTTTTGCATATTTGTATTCTGTTATGTGTCATGCAAGACTATGGTACGTGACCACACTAACCAAGCTTTACTAAAGTTTAAATAACAACAATAATACCGTAATTTGTGATTGAAGGCGGTCAAAAAGTTTCAAAGCATAAGAACACAGACGTACCATTTATCATTTCCAAAACTCGCCAGATAAATTTCTTAATGGTAAACCCCAGAAATCGAGTCGCTTTCCTATATTCTTTTTCGCAAATAAAATGAGAATCAGTCATATGTTCTTCGCGAGTCACAGTAATTTGTAATGCTAATTGATAATTAGCTATTCGTGGACCGACGATTGTTTAGCTACGAGCCCTCGAGATAATAAAATATGATAAAAAATGTAACTCTATAAAAAAATAGGCAAGTATCTACGTGTGCGGACGTAGTAGGAACTTTTTGCAAACAATAACATACATATTTAATAGTCTAAAGGGCCTCTATTGCTTCCGTATTCGTTTTTTATGAGAAAAATCATTACAATGATTGTTGTCACTTAAATTTAAAGTTTTGAGGTACTTATATTCTAAATACAGCATACAATTATAACTAAGTTGTTATAATATAACAAGTTTTTCAAAAATAAGTCAACTAGGCTAACTGCAGCAAATATAATATAATACAATATATAATATCCTGCAGCCGTAGCGCGGGCCGTTTTGCACGGCATGCGAATATTAATGACATTATTCGTCGCGCTCTTGTTGCCGTCGGTGTACCAGCCGTATTAGAACCCAGTGGCTTGGTACGCGACGATGGCAAGAGACCAGACGGTATGTCGTTATTCCCGTGGAAGATGGGTAGGTCTTTAGTATGGGACGCGACTTGCGTCGATACTCTTGCACCATCTCACCTTCCTAGCTCGGCGCGATGTGCTGGTTCCGCTGCTGCGGCTGCAGAGAACCTCAAACGGCGCAAATATAGTACCCTCGTAGGCAACTATACCTTTGAGCCGTTTGGGGTTGAAACTCTCGGGCCGTGGGGTCCAAGTGCTCACCTCGTTTTTAAGGANGCGGCTGCAGAGAACCTCAAACGGCGCAAATATAGTACCCTCGTAGGCAACTATACCTTTGAGCCGTTTGGGGTTGAAACTCTCGGGCCGTGGGTTCCAAATGCTCACCTCGTTTTTAAGGAATTAGCTAAGCGGCTTGCTGACACTTCAAGCGACCCAAGGGCTGGTTTCTACTTTGGACAAAAAATAAGCATTGCCATTCAACGTGGCAATGCTGCCAGCCTCTTGGGTACGCTTCCAGTGGGCAGCGATGAAGAGGAGTTTTTTGATGCCGTATTTTAATATTTATTTCATATGTATTAGAGTATTAGATTAGATAGTAAGGTATATGTAAATATTTAAGTTACTCCTTGAAATAAATAAAAAATTAAAAAAAAAAAGTCAACTAGGAATATATCTTTAGTGGTCGTTACATGTAGAACGCCAGAAAGTCTTTCAGTTTTACCAAAGTGTATCGTGTAAACCAGGTGTGTAATAGGGTAATTTGGGGTGAAAAGGTCACAAAGATAGTCACTCCATGTAAAAAAAAAAACGATACTCTGCTGCATTCGGTTAGACTGAAAGTTGACCTCAAAGTAGTTAGGAAAAGGCTAGATGACTATTATGACTAACTTACAATGATGTAGTTTTTCTGTATTATTAGGCAAAAAGTAACTACGTCGAAGGCGGAAATAAATAGAACAATAAAACTTGCCGGTGCTAATTTGATAAATGCACAGCTAAGTTCCCTAGTACAATAATGCAGTAAAAATTTTAAAACTACGTACAATCACAGTGTTTTTGGAAAACGAGAATGTTACTAAAGGATCTTGTTGACGAATACACAACGGGTATTCCACGGGTAGGTACCAGTTACCGTGTATTACTTAAACCAGCTTATACACATTATTGACTGTATACAGTAAAGGAACAAGTGACCTTTGGAGCAGAAACACGTGGCTTATTGTGACCGCAGTTCCCGATAGCGCTACAGAATAATAAAGCGTTATACTTTTGTTTTCGAATTATGGCAGTATGACAAGCGTAGTGATCTAATTAATTGTGTACTGTGAGCGTGTAGGTACTAAAATATTGTGTAGTCTGTGATAGTTTCCTGAACCTCTGTTCACGTTATCTATGTATGTACCTAAACTAAGTCATTGATATTGTACACAGTAGTACGAGACTATAAACTATAAACAATATATTACTATTTAAAAGCTCTTAAAGTGAAACAAAAGAGAACATTTGGTGCTTTTAACTTTATTTAAAAGTTCCTAATTTAAATTACTTGTTTATAGGTTTTCTTAAATTTTCCTTATTCGAGGCATCGTTATCCTCACTGTAATAATTTAAAGTATTTTTTATAATCAAGACCCAAAAAAAACATGCCAAGCCTGTCAACAAGCTCTTTCTTGTAAGCTACAAATTATACTTCTAAATATTTAATGTCCATAGACAAATCTCAGCCCATTTTTAGCTGAAATTGGTCTCGAATGATGTGTAAAAAATGTATTTCAATAATTAATGAACTATAGCGTAGCTCTCGGCCAGGTAAAGGCATCCTGTGACCGTCATCAGAAGTATTAATTATATGCATTATTCTAGATTCTTCCATTTTTACATACTAGCTTCACTGAGTATGTATATCTACATGGAATCAATTAATTCGTCATAGTCGGAAGCAACGAGCAGTTTTATTGCTCTGTCTCATTTTCGTTCCATATAATTCTGTGGTTGTTTTACAACTGCCAAAAAGACAGATCTTATCTTGCTATAGCGGATGCTACTACTTAAATCGGTATTGCAAATAAACATTTTCAAATAGGATATTATTTTATTTTATTCTTCTTGGACGTAAAGACCACGTCTAAGGTCTGACGAAAAATTGAGGAATAATGATGTGGAAGCAATAACATAGACACTAGCGCTGCGTCTATCGAACCTAGTCGTGAAGTGTCGTTTCAAACATCGAATAAAAATAATTGTACCTATATTAAAACCTTTTTGACACTTCAAATGTGTATTTGAATACCATTGAAAAATAAAAAAAAATATTCATATTGCATGTGCCATTTGAAATTAGAATTGTAATGAAAATAAAATCGTGTTTTGTTTTTCTCGGTCTTAGGTCTTAGATTTGTGTGATATTTTAATCGCTATTTAATTATAATATCAATAATTTTACAAGGAAACAAAAAGTGATTTTAAAAGGAAAAGTGCATAATTATAACCTTGCAAGGACTACTCTGAACACACAGTCGTGATGGTCATTTTATTTTAAATTCAGGTCAGTTGAACCTTTATATTCTGAATTGAAAACAAAAATTTTCACTTCATAAATATCTAGATATTAAAACTCTACTGCCGTTCCCAATAACCTATCTATCTGTTCATTTACATACTAGAGCTTGAATTTTGACATTCACTCCATGTTCACTCCATACAAGTAATATCCAATTCCTATCTTAGTAACTGAATCCACAGTGTAATACAACAGTTACGGCCATTCCCAATATTCTATCTATCTCTGGATTTGCTTACTAGAGATAGGCTTCTGACATTACTTGTATGGGGGTATATTCCAAAATTTAATCTGTAGCAAGCAAATCCAGAGATAGATAGATTATTGAATTCCGCAGTTAGTGTCATTGTCTTACGTGCAGTAGGTAGGTATGCTATCGACGTAAATCGTGACACACAATGTAAATGATTTGCACTGCAATACAACATAAAACAATGATAAATAAACTTAAAACAGCACGTTTCAAACATAACACATAATAATTATTATCTAAGTGACGCGCATTTTCATTCAGCTGCGTATTTAAAGGTAAAATTACATAATTTACTTGTTATATACATAGGTAGGTTACTTTACCATGATTTTTTAGATGATTGATTAATAAGTGGCCAAACTCATGCTTGACAATAATAATAATATACTGAAAAATACAATAATTTCTAAAAATCTAGGACAGAATACAAAACCGTCGACAGCATGCTTATCAGTCGTGTTTACGACTGCCGACTTACGGCCGTTCCCAATATTCTATCTGTTGATTTGCTTACTAGAAATAGGAATTTGACATTACTTGTATGCGGCTTATGTCAAAATTCTATCTCTAGTTAGCAAATCCCGAGATAGATAGATTATTGAAATCCACAGTTAGTATTTAAGACAGGGGTTACACGATCAGTCTGGTCCAAAATGTACCGTGTTTTTTGTCCGTCAGTCTTTCGTCAGTCAGAGACTGATGCCAGAATGACGCCAGACTGATCGTGTAACCTCTGTCTAACACCCAAAATGTTATAGTTAGTATCAGTAGGGAAGTATTTATAGCATAGCTATGTTGTGTGCGTTTTAAAATAGCGTTGGCCATTCAACCCAACGCCGCGTCTATATAACTGACTGCCAAATATTTTTATCACGTTCCTGCCGATACAAACCGATAGACTGATGACTACTCATTATCATTTGTAAATTTATTTAAATCTTATATAAATATTATGAGAATGTCAGTAGCTACCAATTTTTCAAACAGTTTGTTTAAAATAATACACCAATTATATTTAAAAATTCATCAGCAACCTATATCAATAAACATGTACTGGTATAAACCAATAGAAAAGAGGCACACATTTTATTACCAGATATCAGGTCATTGTAGCCGTCCCAACCTGTTGAGTAAGCTCTCTAAATTGAAACCAGTTTAGTAATAGCACCCATATTATGTACTTATATAATCTAATCTAATGTAAACAGTCAAAAAGCACATGAGGTGATGTTTTTCCTCATATCTATTAGTAACTTTGGACTGGGTTCGCGGCATAGCAACAACCGCACGGCTAACTTTAGTCGTAATTATCAATGGATGGGTGATCATCCTCATTTATGTATCTGAAACACCTCTTTGGAGCATTGATAATACTTTTCCAGATATTTGATAGTCTTCATTAAAAAAACTACAATATATTATACCTATAGATAACATATTATATACGGTATTTATGGTATACATAATATCCTCCTACAGGAATGTAGAAAATATGTAATGTAGTTAAGTAGTACAGGCAGATGATGATAAAATAACTAAAAATAAATATAATCCTGAATAATATCGATTACCTAGATAAGATTGTCTTCTGAGATAAGATATTGTTAAATATCTTATCTATATACTATGGTAGATAGCTTCTGTAGGGATAAGCAAAGAGGAGGAACGTGTATCCTAGTTAAAAGTACTATTATATGTACAGGATTACCGTTTATAAGAAACTACTCTTCACAAAACACATTTGAAGCATGCGGTATAGAGATTTCATCAAATAACTTAATAGTCATTTGCGTATATCGAACACCGCAGTCCGATCCCAATCAGTTCTTAAATAAACTAAACGATCTCTTAAATGCTATATACAAAAAGTATAAAACAAAAAAACATATAATTATAACTGGAGATTTTAATATTAATACTTTAAAAAAGAGCAATATCACATGTGAGTTTCAAAATATATGCAACAACCAGAACTTAAAGATTCATATCAATGTACCTACTCGCAAATCATCATGCATTGACCATATATTAAGCAATATACCTGGAGCAACGGAAACAGTTCTACCATTGTACCTCTCAGATCATGACACAGCCCAGATGCTGAGCTTCCCCATTAAGCATAAATCACAGAAACCCGCAGTATATTACACTCTTAAACGAGATTACAATTCGGACAATGTTCGTAAATTTAAAGAATGCTTGCAAAGTCTGTCCTGGTCAGAAATATATAGTGAATGTAATGCTAATATCGCATTTAGTAAGTTCCATGAGTTGATATGCCTATTGCATAAACTATGTTTCCCTGAAAACAGAGTAAAAATTAATGTGTGTAATCAAAAAAAACAAAACTGGATTAGCAAGGGTCTAAAGCAAAGCTGTACAACAAAAAGAAGACTACGTTATAATTACTACACAAATAAGAACATATTTAATAAAAATAAATATCTAAAATACTCTAAAATTCTACAAAAATGTATACACAGCTCGAAAAAAAACGCAAACATAAAATTCATAAATAAAAATGATAACAAATGTAAAGCTACCTGGACGGTTATTAATAATGAAATAAATAATACAACACCAAAACACAACATAGAAAATCTAACAGTAAACAATGTAACTATTACAAATCCAACAGAAATAGCATCAGCCTTTAACAACCATTACATTAATTTAGAGCATAATATACCACAGAATCATGCAAACACTAACTATAATAACAAAAATATCCTTAACTCAATATTTCTTAAACCTATGTTGCCAAATGAAGTAAAACAAGAAATAATGTCCCTAAAGAATACAAACGCAGTCGGATATGATGGGATTAGTACAAAGTTGATAAAAACATGCGTGAATGAGTTAGTTGAAATACTTACCTGGTTGATAAATTTGTCATTTATACAAGGCATCTTTCCCGAAGCCTTAAAATTATCAATAGTTAAACCATTATTCAAGAAGGGAGAACGAAGCGATATAAACAATTACCGACCGATAACGCTTATACCTATCTTATCTAAGGTGTATGAAAAATGTATGTATAAACGATTAATATATTTTTGTGACAAATACAATATCATCCAGAAAGAACAATATGGTTTTCAAAAACACAAATCCACGACACTAGCTATTTACAATACTATAGACACAATTTTAACAAACCTTAACAATAATCATTTCACCACCGGACTTTACTTCGACTTATCAAAAGCTTTCGATCTCGTTTCACACGATATATTACTACATAAGATTGAAAAAAGTGGGATAAGAGGACCTACTCACCAGTGGATATCCTCATATCTTAACAATAGACAGCAATGTGTAACGATATCGAAAGTTGATGAGAATAAGATACTCATACCTTTCACATCCGAATACAAATATATAAAACGCGGCGTTCCCCAAGGAAGTATATTGGGACCGATTTTGTTCTTGTTGTACATAAATGACATTGTGACAATCACCAGCCACAAATGTGTTCTGTTTGCTGATGATATATCGATTATAGTTACAACAAATAAAAATAGAAATACAATAAAGGACCATGAAATTGACATAAATAACACAATAGATAAACTTATTCACTGGCTAGATATAAATGAACTAAAAATTAACTTAGACAAGTCTGTATACATTCAATTTAATAAATCCAATAATACAAAATATAATGTTAATCTTAACATACAAAAAATTATTACAGTAACTCATACAAAATTTCTAGGTTTAATTATAGACGAAAACATGAATTGGAAGGAACATGTAGAAAATATATCTAATAGGATAAACAAATTCGTCTACGCACTCAAACAAATAAAACGCATTACAAACATGAATACAGCTATAATGACTTACCATGCACACGTCGAATCACTGCTGCGCTATGGACTTATTATGTGGGGAAATAGCACAGACAAGGAGAAGGCATTTATCGCACAAAAAAAGTGCATTAGGGCGATGTACGGTTTGCGACCTGACGAATCATGCCAACCCATATTTAAAAAACTTGGTTTGTTACCATTACCGTCGCTTTACATTTATGAGGTGTGCATGTTTGTAGCAAAAAATAAAGAATTATTTAAAACCGCAAATGATGTTAACCCTAGAAACCGTAGAGACCCATTCAGGCTTGTACTAAATGATATGCCAAGATCCACAAAATATAATAAAAGCTGTTTGGCAATGTGTATCCGCATTTATAATAATATACCAAATGATTTTAAGTCCATGTGTATTAGAACATTTAAGTCTAAATTATATAAATGGCTTAATGAACAAAATTATTACTGTTTAAATGACTTTATGGAAAGGCATATAAAAGAACGCTATTTTCTTAGCTAATTTGTATTTAATAACTAATTTAAGTTTGCATGCTATGTACTTTAGCTAAACATGTAGAACCATTGTATACCCTTTATAACATCTACTATACCATGTTTATACGCAAATAAATAAATATTATTATTATTATTTTGTTATTCTACTTTTTAGTCTCCCTGTGAAGGGGTAGTGCAAATCTAAACACACGGGCCGTAGCCAAGCGTGATTAGGGGATTACGTAATTGAGTATGTAGATGATACGGAAGATGTAGTTAGAAATTTTCTCGTTATTCGGCAGGTATTTAATAAAACAGCTTTCTGCATAATTTGGGACAGATATTGTGGGACTTCTAGAATGTCAAGACTGCGTTTTAGACTCTTCGGCACAACTCCCGTTGATGACATAACTATTGGTACAATATTAATGGTTTGTGCTTGCCATTGGCGCTTTAATTCTATTGCTAAATCCTGGTATTTGGTTAGTTTATCAGCTATTGTAGATTGGATGTTGTGTGTATTTGGGATGGCTATGTCGATCAGGTAGGCAATTCTATTGTTTTTATCGAATAATGTGATGTCAGGTCTGTTAAAATGTATGGTTTTGTCGGTGATGATGGTTCTATCCCAATACAGTCTGTGGCTATTGTTTTCGAATATTGTGTTTGGTTTGTACTTGTAATAAGCGGTTTTATTATCTATGAATTTAAGTTTATGGGCGAGATGCTGGTGTATTATAGATGCTACCTGATCATGACGATGTTTATAATCAGTCTGCGCGAGGGATCTGCAAGCAGACGTAATATGTTGAATGGTTTCGGGGGAAGAGTGACAGTGTCGGCATGTATCTGTGGGAAGGTTAGGGACTCGCATTATATGTTTTTGGTAGTTGCGAGTATCGATGACCTGATCTTGGATTGCCATCATGAAAGCTTCCGTCTCAGGGAACAGCTCACCACGCTGCAGCCAGGCGTTCGACGCAGTTTTGTCGACATGAGGTTGCTGCAGGTCGTGGTAGTGCCGTCCGTGGAGAGACTTCTGCCTCCATGTGGCAATCTTTTCCTTCGCGTCAGTAATTTTCTCATTTTTCTGTGGGTTTCGATCGGCTAGATTCAGTGGGGTGAGGCGAGTGTCAGCAAGTGTTACAGTTTCATGAAGAGTTGTGTGTTCTGAATGGTGGTAGAAATATTGTCTAAGATTTGTTATTTGTCTATTGTGCAGATTGGCAACGTCTATTATTCCTCTTCCGCCCTCACGCCTTGGGAGAGTCATCCTCTGCACACAGGATCTTGGATGGTGCTTTCGGTGAGTTGTAAGAGTGGTGTTTATGACTCGTTGCAGGTTCAGGAGGTCACCTTGGGACCAGTTGATTATCCCAAATGAGTACGTGAGCACGGGAATAGCGTAGCTATTAATGGCTTTGGACGTGTTGCGTGAATTTAGTTGAGATCGGCATATGGTGTTTAGACGGTGTTTAAATTTCTTTTTGAGGTTTTCTTTAGTATCTTTTTGGTTAATCTGTCTAGCTTGTTGGAAGCCTAAATATTTGTATGTTGTGTGTGGTTCTAATGGTTCGATTACGTCGCCTGAATCTAGAGTGTAACTGTTTTCGCTTATTTTGCCGCCACTGACAGAGAAGGTTTTGCATTTATCAATGCCAAATTCCATGTGTATATCGTTGGAGAAAGATTGCGTGATGTCTGCGAGGCGATGTAAGGATTGTTTAGTGTCACTGTATAGTTTAATGTCGTCCATGTACATGAGGTGAGTGAGAGTAGTGTGTTTGTGTGGTGTTTTAATGGTGTAACCTAGTTTAGATTTATTCAGCATATGGGAGAGCGGATTCAATGCAAGGCAAAACCATAAAGGGCTCAGCGCATCCCCTTGGAAGATGCCCCTTCGTATCGGAATGTCGTCTGTAACCGTAGTGGTAGGTCCTAATGTTTTTAATGTGGTGGTCCAGTGTTTCATGGAGTTTTCGAGGAAATTAGTTATTTGTGGATGTATTTTGTAGCGTTGTAGGATATTTAAAAGCCAGCTATGGGGAACCGAATCGAAAGCTTTTTTGTAATCAATATACATTGTATTAATATCTGTCTTCTTGGCGATGGCTGTTTTCATTGCAACGGAATCTATTATTAACTGTTCTTTACAACCCTGGCTACTCTTGCGGCAGCCTTTTTGCTCTTCTGCGAGAATGTTATTATCTGTATTGATGTGTTGGTGTAATAGTTCTGCAATGCATCCTGTAATTATTTTGTATATTGTTTGTAGGCATGTTATTGGGCGGTATTTTGCTGGATTTTGGTAGTCGTTATTATCCTTCGGTATCATATACGTTAAGCCTTGCGTAACGAAGTGGGGCATAGAGTTTGGAGTCTGAATGAAATTATTTATATGGGTGTGGAGTAAAGGGTGTAGGGCTGTAAATTTCTTATACCAATAGTTGTGTATTCGATCACTGCCCGGTGCTTTCCAATTGTGGGTCTTACAAAGCACTTTCACAAAAACGTCTATTGGTATATGGTCAAATTGCATCGGTGTAATTTTATCAACTATGTCTGCGTCTGCTTCTAACCATTCAGCGTCTACATTATGTTGTATTGGCTCTGCCCATATCCCTGACCAAAACCTATGAAGTTCATCTGCGGGTGGTGTTAATGTCTCTTGAGGCGCTGTACTTGTGTTTTGTGTGTTTGATGATAGTGTCCTATAAAACTGTTTTTCATTATTTATAAATTGGGAATTTTGTTTCTTTCGTAGTGTACAGGTGACATATCTTTTTAATCTACTACAAGCTGCATTCAGTTTCTGTTTAAGGGTGTCCAGAAAATCTTCATTATTCAAGTTGGGTTCTTCGTGTTGTGAATGAATTCGATATTTGTTTTTTATTGTTTCTATTAGTAAAATTAGCCTATTGCTTCTAGTACCTCTTGCATATTCTAACAACCTAGCTATATCTCTCCTCAGGGACTCTATTTTCTTCTCTAGCCTCTTCTGCCATTTGGGGATTCTTTTTTGTTGTTGGGTGGGTACAGCAGCAGATTCTCTAATTCTAGCCCCGTTACTGATAGCCGCCGTGTAGGCTGCACAGTAGGTAATTGTATGAGTTGTTTCGAAAATTTGTTCTGTTGCAATGTATTGAGGGAGTATTTTTGTGTTTATTAAGTCTACAATTTCGGCTAGTCTTCTAGAAGTTTTTTGTTTTGGAATATAAGGTCGGTCGGTAGGATTAGTATCGAGGAACCTATCAAAGGTTTTTTTGAACTGATCTTTAATTTTCTCTAAATCGTTAGTATCAGATAATCGGTTTTGATGAAATTCTGGAATCTGATAGTCTGTTAAGAAGGATTGTGATTGCGTGTTTAATGTTGGATTTAGTTCATATGAAGCTGTATTTTGTGATGAGAGCATGTCTGTTTCTTGTATGTCTGCTGACTGAGGTGTGTATGTTGCGTGTTGTGTTGTTGTTAGAGAGATATTATCGGTATTGTAAGTATTAATTCCCTGGGTAATTTCAGTTCGTATTTCGTCGAGCCTTTGGTCGGATATCATTTTGTTATTAATTATTACCCGAAGTTGGTCTGAAATTCTCTGTTCTGTTACTTCACTTAGTTCTGGGTGCTCTGTTATAACTGCTTGGTGGAGTGGTTGACGATAAGCTGATCTTATTATTATTATAATAAAAAAAAAATATGTTTCCACGCAATTTTCTTTTCAGACTTATCAAAGTAGTTAATCTGAAAAATTTTTAGCTTTAGGCCATAACAAAATATAATAACCATGAAGTGGCCTTGACCGCTGCCAACCGACTGGTTATAATTTTGTCATTTTAGCCGGGGAAGGCAAACAGCCAAATAAAACCTAATTGACATAGACGCGTGAATTTATAATGTAATTCTATATACTATGGCTTCTCTCGACTATAATAATTTCCAAATTAAATAGTTATTCTCCATTGCCTTGTCTTACGTTAAACTTAATTTCACAAGTACTGATTAAGAAATTACATTAATAAAGATATGTACATTGTACATGTAGTGTCGTAGTTTTATTATTTCTCGTAAAATTTATAAAATATACTTTTTGTTTTATCTTGCGCCCTTGAGCATTTTGCTGTAATGATTCGAATGTAACATTGAACTACTGACTGAGATTAACGTCATTATACCTACAAGTAGCTTGATTATAGTACTTGTTAAAGTTTCTGTTAGAAAAATAAATGATATAGGGAAATATGAAACGAATTGTGTGACTTTATGAAAACCAAACAGTAAACAGCAGTAGCACTATATTGAAATGAAGCTTATAGATTAACAATATTACACCAAGCCAGCTAAAAAAGAACGCAAAAATTTACATTGATCATAGGTTACTTATTTTTATTGGTCCTGGCATGACACAAAATTGTAAAGAATTATTTCTAGTATTCACAGAAAATTAAAATTCCATCTATTCACAAATATATATTGTGACCCTTGGATACCTAATATAGTTTTTTTTTTTATTGATATACAACTGATTATAGCTCTACAATTAATCGGACTACAAACCTCATGATAACATAATATTGCAATGATTGGTGGCCGTGATTTAATTAATACATATTTCAAAGATACAAAATACGTGGAAACAGTTATCTTTATGTAGAAAATTATCATAATATTTGCTTTTATATTCGTCTGCTGAAATTCAAAGTTGTTCCAATTAGCAAGCTGGCTTGAAATAGCCTGATTGGAACTGGAAATTGATTTTTATTTTTTCTGTAATTGAGTATACCATTCCGTATAGGTAACTAGGTATATCAAATTGTTTTCTTTTTTGATAAAACGTATTTATTCATCATTTTGAAAAGCCTAGGTGTGTACCATTTAGTAAACAATTTTCACCTGTTTGAGGGCTCACTATAAAGTGAAGAAGTACTTTAATATTATAAGAAACACAACTTCTTAAACACAAAGACTCACCGAATGATCGACTTTGTTTACTAATTATGCCGACCCCATTATTATTGAATACAAACAGAACAACGGTTACGTTAGCGAAACTAATGACTGTATTTAGTTCATTAACACTTTTTATAGTAAATTCTGCTGCGCCTACATTGTATGATATCGACTCTAAATTAAAGTGTTAAGATTCAAATTTCAACTACAAAGGATTGTTTTTAGTTTTTATCAAAGCAAGTGGTTGCGTTGTGGTCGAAATTCGTTTAAAATAAGTTTCATGCCATTTACAAAATTCAAGTATTCTGCAATTCTGCTTCACAGTGTTTCAATGTAAATCTCACGCGTAGAATTATCAAATAGACATACTTATAACGGGTGCAGAAAATATTAATTAAGATTTTATTTTCAAACAAAAAAGCAACTATGCTGTTTTTAGTCTGCAATATTCAAATCGATTGAAAACAATTTTACCTAAGTAGTACTTACTCGCAAGTGACGAAGATTCTTCACAGAACTAAGCTTTTAACCTGTATATTACCACTTACTTTACACATTGAGCAGCATATTGCATAACATGATCTCGTAGTAGGCGGGTTGAGCAAGATTTTTTATACTCTAGTAACTTTAACAGTGACGGGCGATAACCGGTGGTCATATTTTTACTGTTACATTTTAGTTCCACTTTAAGTAATTATTAGTGACGCCTTAATAAAGACTTTGTTTATAAACAGGAATCTCTTCTGTGTTTTAAATCAATTTAAGTATATAAATAGTGGTTAATTAGTTATTACATTAAGTAGGTACAAGGTCTACTAAAACCCAACAACCTACTGGCCTAATTGTAACATTTATTTACTATTTACATTTGACGTTCAAGTGCAGGAATATAGCATTGCATTGTATATTGAATGTTATTCTGTTCCATATAACATATTAAATCAAATATTTAATGTAATCGTTTTCGTTCGTCATGAGCACGCTCCACTGAGATAAGGATTATTGCGATTTAATATACCAAGGCAACTTAAGTAATTGAAATTAAACTAGATTATTACTTATTTTATGAAGAGCTCATTCTTATTGAAGACAAAAAATTTAAAGTCTGTACCTACCTACCTACCTCATCTATTCTACTAATATCATAAAGCTGCTGAGTTTGTTTGAGTGGTTGTAAAATACTGTTTGACTAATAAATACAATAATAATATTATTGGTATTGGGAAAGCAGTACCCCATTAATTTGTTAGTAGTTATCTAAAGCTTAAATGTTCCTCCTTATTTTATTTGAATGATCGAATGATCTTGCTTATCTTCAAAACAAAATTGTACGGCTTGATTACTTATTTTTACTAAGTTTGCCTACATCCATAAGACTATTAAACTCGATAAATTTTTATCCACTTTTTTTATAAAACTTTAAACATATTACCTAAGGCAGTGGCACTTATATTTCAAGATACTAATAAGCTAGTTCGCAACCCGACTTCACATTCTCGGTATATTTACTCTAACTTTAAGTAAAACAACAGTATTCTAATAGCTTGTTCTTTAATTACATACCTAGTAATGTGTCCTTCTGTTATCATAACATAGCAACAGTGTTTAATTACCAGTGTTAATCATTTATCACTAAATTATGTAGATGGGCGTTATCTAATGCGTCAGAATAGGCCCTCACAATGAATTAGCATGAATAAGTTCTTCTTTGTCTAAATTGTATCTATCAACAATTTCACGACAAGTGAAATAAAAAAAAAATTACAGTAAACTTATTAAGATACAGACAATACAGAAAAACGAATAATGTAACCATAGAGTTTAGGTTTCCGATATTTTGCTAAATCTCCATAATTCAAAGATTGTTCAATCTGAATGAATAAGGTAAAGGTTAAGGTTAAGGCCAGGCTTCGGGAATGCTCGGCGCGAAATTTGGGTTTTTTGACGTTACCCTAACAACGTTGTGTGCGTGTGCATACATGTCCGCATGCACAGTGGGTCGTTGGACTTCGACACGCTTACATAATTATAACTTTGTATAGTGTTACTAAAATATAAAAATTTAAATATTAGCATATAATTGAATAAATTGAGACATTAGTTAATTCCCAATTTTACTTATAGTTGCATGCTAATAAGGCAGAATGTATTATTATTATGTATTATGTAATTTTCCTTCCTATTTCATGCACCTACATTCAAAGCAAATAAAGACCTATTCTATTCTATTCCCCCATTGAAAATTCTCGTCAACAGGAATAATAAAGGCCCAAATACGAGGTTGTTAACGGTTACCGTTGCAGTGTTCACTCGACTCTCTCTCTCTATTGTCTCCATCATCAGGCCAACAGTTTTATGAAGCACCTGAATATCAAGTTTTATCCCATGTGTGCCCTACATTTTTCAAGTTTTCCATCTTCAGATCTTGGACTCGATAACAATGGGACCATTTGGGAAGGAAGGAAGGAAACAATAAATACTATTTTCAAATCGGTTGGTAAACGAAAGAGATTAGTGAGAACAAACATAAGAAAAATAAATAAACATCTAAATTGAGAACCCTCTCCTCGTAAAGTAGTTTAAAAACTGTAATACCCACACTCTGTCTAGTTCGTTCAACACTAGCCATAAGATCAACCATCATGACCATCAACTTCCACGAATATATATTAATAATTTCGTCAAAGAATACGGTAAACCTTATTAATAGAAAATAAAAAAATAATAATTTCGAGTCGACAACATGTATTGGGAAAATTCGGATTGTCGAGCATATTGTTAAATATTAATGGGGCTGACAGACATATCGTAGTAGCCATATTTGTCAATGTAGGCAAACGCCACTGAAATCAAATGACATCACTATAATAACATCCATCTTCTTCTATCTATATGTAAACCGCGTGACTATGCATTATCATGCTGACATGAAGCTTATCTGATGCTACAGCTGGAAGGCACATATAGGAACTCCGTAATAAAATGATACAACTCTATTGAGTTTGATCTTGTTGGGTGATCTTTTTTGGTGACTATGGTCTGCTGTTGGAGCTGTAAAGTGTTCATAAGAACCCCGCAATAAACACCACAACGGATCGAGTGAGAGCTTGTTAGATTCGCATCGATGGGTACTTTTATCATTTTTAACCAGGCCTGCTGCTGGAGCTGGGAGGAAACCATACCAGAAACCCGCAATAAAATGATACAATCCTGTCGTGTTTGGGTTTGTTTTG
>NWSH02000008.1:6455331-6467330 GCA_002382865.2 Heliothis virescens
GTACACATGTGCATGCAAATTTTCAGCTCCATCGCAAACCGAGAGTGGGTCTTTCAAAGATTTGATTTGAAAATTTGATTTATGAAAGTACTTAAATAAAACATTGAAACAAGATTTTGGAACGAGAACACTGTGCATGGATTTTGTGTCCGTACACAGTTCGATCGCGATCTGTCAACGCGGCGCAAAGCGACGTGCTCTCACTCTGGGGGCGCGCGGCTGACTGAACTGACAGAATGCGATCCGCACGCCCTCGCGGATCCATTTTGTTCCATAGAAATTTGTATGGACATTTTGAGAGAAAAAATTGGTCAACTTTGTGATCGTTTTACTAGAAAACCAAAATGTATTTTAAAAAAATAAAGGTTTTATGGACTGGTCTATACTTTTAACTTTATTATTTGATAACTTTCATATTATAATTCGTGATACTTACGCCACACTTATGACAATACGGGAGTGCGATTTACGCGTTTTTAGTCATTTTTGGAATTTTTTTTAGACTTATTCTTATGCATGACCAAAAATTCGAAAGTTTCATGGACTAGTAGCATTCTTTGGCTAGCTGTGTGATTTTTTTCAAGGTTGTGGAACATCGTTTACTATATAAACTTATGGAAATGCCGACCCTCGTTCCATCATATAATACCCTTAATGGAGCATTATAGTGTAAACAATATAATAAAATGAACATTTGATACCTTATCAAAAGTACAGTGATACCTATTTATAGTCTAGACCTACTTTCAAAACATATATTTTTTCTGCTTGGT
This sequence comes from Heliothis virescens, assembly GCA_002382865.2. Taxonomy (NCBI): domain Eukaryota; kingdom Metazoa; phylum Arthropoda; class Insecta; order Lepidoptera; family Noctuidae; genus Heliothis; species Heliothis virescens. Next base: position 6,456,105 of record NWSH02000008.1, read on the forward strand.
AAAAAAAAACTTGTTGGATCAGTTATCTTCATTATAAAGATAACAAAAGATTGGTCAGATTGGTTACTTTGTCTTTTTCTATATAATTTATGGCAGGATTATTTCATGATTTATACGATAAAACAAAATTCCATCCTTTTGAATTCCAAAGATGGAATAAAATAATATTTTCCTTCTACAATGCATTTATTTTTCTCTGTTAAATCACCTGAAGGTTAAAAAAATGTTTAATTTAATAAAAAAAATATGAAGAATGTTTGCCCTTTATATTGTAATACCGTTACCCTTTGCTGTAGTAATCAGCTTTCTCTAAAGTTCCAATACAAATGACAAAACAAACCAAACCGCCTCAGGCCGTTTTATTGAAGTATTATGATTAATATTAAACCGGTTTTATACTTGAACAACTTTTATAAAAGGTCAGGTACGTATTAAGGTCCTAATGTCGTTGACTGGTAAACAAATAAGCCACCATAACCAAAAATCGATTATATAAAGTGATAGCTTTGAAATTTTGTACACATAGCTTCATAAGAAAGGTTAAAACATAACATAGGCAATGAAGTTATTTTTAATAAACAATCAAAGTGTTTTACTTCATAAAATTAAATACCGAAGCATACTTCGCTACAAATACACGGATAAATACATACCTTTAAGACATTCTTAACATACGTACACAAAGGAAACGATTCTACGGGACGATTAATGGATACTTCCTCATGCTCCAAATTGTTACATTGAGCGGTGACTCAAAGCGTAGGAGATTAGAAGCCACCGCTGGTACTTACGTCAACCTAACATTGGTACTTACAGCGTGGCACTTATTGAGGATGTCAGTTCTTCCTTCAGCCTCTAGGGTAGGGGAACGACGGTGTTTACCCACTTTTGGGATAAAAACCCGATTAAATGCTTGTGACGATTGGTTCTCTCTTCCTCCAAAGTCGAAATTGTCCGAAACTTCATACGCTGACTAGGGTTCATTTTTAATTAGTTGAAAAATCTGATGACACTAAAGCTCATGGCAATTTCACAGTGATTCATTTTCCTTTACCAATTGCACATACTTCTCTATAAAACTCTTACTTTGATCCTATCGTTGTAATAAGATTAAATAAAATCCTTCCACCTGCCTGATAGAATATAACTAAAGCCCAAATCTATAGATAGGTGGGTGAATAATCCTAGATAAAACGCTGCCAAGTCTGTCGTACGATAAAACAATCGGTAAACTAATTAATCGTTACCAAATATATTTACATGTAAACCGTTGAAATGTTACGTATGTTGCAGGGTAACAGCCGTTTCCAATAACCTATCCATTAGTTATTTTCATACTAGAGATTGAATTTTGATGCTTTTGAGCTCCATACAAGTAATGGATTGATTGTCAAATACCTATCTCTAGTAACCAAATCGACGAATAGATAGGTTATTGAATTTCGCAGTTAGACGAGGTTGATGAGACCTTACCGTGTCGTACACGTAAATAGATAAGATTAGACTATCATTGACATAAAACCATGATTCATGGTCTATATTGATCTGTTGCTGTTGATGAATTTTGGTAACTAAATGTTGCGATTCCGAATGTCAATGATAAAAATGCTAATCACAAAAACTTGTCTTGTCACCAACCGGTTTCAATTTTCAACATAATTAAGGAAATACAGATGTCATAAATTAATTAAATTATTTCCCCCATTACGTATTTTATTTTATCGTAGTTTACTTATTATAATAACGTTCCTATCATAAAATAAACTGTTCGTTAAAAACAGAATAAAACAATAGCAGTCTTTATTTAAACGAATCTCTATTAAACTTTCCTTGGTCTAATTTTAATTTTATTTTCTATTTCAGAAAACCGTCAAGTGGCAGAATTTTCGTTAATGGACGCGTGCGAAATGAGAAGATGTTCAGAAGACGATCATGTTACATTTTACAAGACGACAGGGTACAAGACATGCTCACGATACAAGAATCACTTCACATAGCCGCTGATCTCAAATTAGGAAATCATATTAGTAAACAACAAAAAAAACGACGCGTAAGTTTACTTAATACTCCATACATCTACAGAATCTACACTTATATTATAAAGAAGATTTTTTTGTTTGATTATTTGTCGGTTTGTACCCTAAAGTCTCCTAAAGTACTAAACCGACTTAAAAAAATATTTAGACTATACTATATCCCCGGGTACGGGAAGTAGTTTCGACGAACGCGAATGACACCGCGTGAAATAGCTAGATACCAATCGTCGTCGTCACAAACAGTCTAAAACGTCTACTGTTGAACAACGGCCTCCCCCAAACTAGGGAGATTTCCCCATATTCACCTCGCTGGACATGCGTGTGAGTGAGCGAGTCTAGTTATCAATACAATGGATTATTTTTGAATTATCTAAATTAATTGCATCACGCTTCTAATCTTTAGAGGTCGAGTCATAATAAATGTTTTCGACTTTAGTATAATCATACCTAAACAATTACAAGGACCACGCTCTCAATACGCATTTAGATCTTACATCTATATAAGAAATAAACATAGTATATTCTAAACGCATTCCCAATAGTGTAACACATGATTCTTCTCTCTTACATGATTAGACTACGAGTATCATAGCACAATGTATCCGACCACTATTTGGTTTCAATATAGTAGCAATAAAGATACTAAAAAGGAAAACGGCTTTTATTATTACTTTTACATTGATACTGATATTTTATCTTTATAAGAAGCCGATACCGATAGCTTTCACAAAAATCTGTTCGGGACTGGTCGGATCAATTGACGATAATTACATTGTCTGCATCTAAGATTCTGATATCTTCACGATAAGGACACATTTATCGTTGCCCATGATTAACACTGGATTCAAACATGTCTGAAAACTCTCCCTTATTTTGCCGGAAAATAAGTATCTCTCTCTTAAATATTATGAATACTGACTACAGAAAAAAACGAAAGCTAATGAGTTCTTTTCTTTGCAGGTAGAAGAAATAATCACATCTCTTGGTTTAAGTGCAGCACGACACACTAGAGCTGGCAATTTGTCTGGTGGTCAGAAGAAAAGGCTAGCTATAGGTCTAGAATTAATAAGTGACCCTCCGGTCATGTTTTTAGATGAACCTACCAGGTAAATATGTAGTTACAATCAAAATACACAATCTTACATTTTAAATATGGCTCTGATAAAATTAAGGTGGTCTTCACTTTTACGTTCACCTTGATGGCAAATAAGATTCACCCACTCTTTCCTTTTTAAAAGGTAATGGGTGACTAGGAGTGTAATGTGCCATGAAATATAAAAATTAACCCACGCACTATTTTCGCGATGTACCTAAGACATCACGAAAATGCTGGTAAAATCTTGAATAATAGCTAAGGGGGCTTAATTTCTATATAAAATAAATTGCAATAAAGACAATATTATGATTGATGAAAAGTCAACAATAGGACGGCATCCTGTCACTATTTATAACTGACAGCTATCAACTGTTGAACAACACGTAACTGTCGCATGAAATATCTGAAAGTGCCACTCGCATACTACAACGTCGTCAACAACAAATCAGAAGGATTAGTCGAGGAATTAAATATTCTAGATATGAACACATGCTATTTAGATACTGTATTTAATTAAAATTGTACTTTTTACTATGGAGCTCAGCTCTGTTTCATGTATCTCGATGTAAATACGTATGATGTACTATGAGTCAGCTAACAGTCCGCCTGCTATCTACTTTGTGCGAGCTCAATTGTTGTAAATTGTATAAAATTCAATGAACCCTGAATGAAAACAATGGGCACTGTCAATTAATATTTTTTGCTAGTTTTATTGTTTAATTTAGTTTGGAAAAAATACCTAGATACTAATTGATGTAGTTGCAAGTCTTTCCGAAAACAATAAAGTCTAAAATACATTCTTAATTATATAACATCATGTTTCCGTGCCAGAAGTATTTATCTGTCGATATTTGCACGATAAGTTATCTAGATAATGAGGTGACACTAAAACATTGTAATTTAATCCTTTATACGGCATTTATAGGTATTATACCTAAATTATATCTGCTGATAATTACAATGTAACGTTTGCCAAATCCGGTAAACATAAGTCACTGAATTGCTTTCAAATGTGGCTTACAAAACTATAAATAAAACGCATTTCTCCAATAATAAAACACCCAACAATAGAGGAATCAAACCCAACAATAGTGAAAAGGGTCTTGTGGACCCTTTGAGTGAAGAAACCTAACCCAATATCCGAGGAAAAGGTCTTATAGACCCTTTGAGCAGAGGAAAATAGTATTGATCCTTTCCTCTAACGTTGGGTTTAGTTTTTCCACTGTTGGATGTTTTATTACACTATTCTTTTAATGTTTAGGTAGGTAAAGTCATTGTTCAGGCTAAGTCTAAAGTCCATTTGTGAATGATGATGTTTGAATATCAGTTTCTTCCAAAATACTTACACAATTACCTGGCTAGCCTTGTCGCGACTATGCGAGGAATAACCGGGATCGGTTTCCAGTTAATTGCTTATCTGATCTGCTCAACCTAGTTACCGGGGCAACATCAAATCCCTTAGACTGGTTGACAGGCGTTCTAGCTTCCGACTACCTGTAACGACTGCCAAATCATCAAATGACTTTATAATGTGCTGATGAGAAAATGAGTCCAAACGCTTGAACGTAATTATATCTTCTTTCCAGTGGGCTGGATAGTTCAATATCGAAGCAAATAGTATATTTACTTCACCTTTTAGCGCGGCAAGGGCGGACGGTGGTGGTGACGATGCACCAGCCGTCCGCCGCACTGTTGCACATGGTGGACCGGCTGTATGCCGTGGTGGGGGGCCGCTGCGCATACGTCGGCTCCGTGCCGCAGCTCCTGCCGTATCTAGAGCAGATGGACTTGATGTGCCCGCCCTTCCACAACCCTGTTGATTTCTGTAAGTGTGTCTAACAAAGTGTTGCGAATTGTAGTTCTTTATTTCATGTAAACCCAATCATTCTAATTTTGCAACTCATCTATCATCTTCAAATCAACTGCTTAGCCTTTCCCTAATTACGGTGGAGTCGGTCCAGTCTAACCGGATGCAGTTGAGAACCAGTGTTTTACATAGGGTGATGGCCTATCTGACCTTCACAACCCAGTTAGTCGGGCAACCCGATACCACGAGCCTTATCATATTCAAACTTAGTCACAAATTCTTAAAAATATTCAGAATACTTTTACCTATATCCCCTAGCTCTCCGTCTGTTGGCCTTTGAAGCCTTAAACCCTGCCTCCTATTTATCCTGGTGCGAGAAGTAATTCCCTCGGGATGCGGAACTATGAGGAAAGGCTAATTTTAATTAATTCTGACTACAAACATTCACATCAAAATGCTTGATAGTGCGATAGCGATCAATTTGTTCATAATAGGTTCTACTTTGAAACCAGTCCCATCCTTGAGCTGTGCATTCCGTATATGTAATAAACTACTTATTTTGAAAATTAAATAAGTATCTTGCAATAAAGCAACACACTTAAATGTAAATGTTTAATTATAAGATTGCCAGGAAGCTATTAGATGATAATTTAATTTTATATTTTCTTAGTGGAATTTCAAATTATTACCGTTTCAACAATTAATTAATTACATTCCGGATAGTTTGAAGTGTATTTTTTAAACGCACTCGGTTTTACGTTGCATAATGTAATTTACTTTTGAATGTATAAACAGTTGTCTAAATAGAAGAAATCATACCACTATTATCATTCTTTTTAATGCCAATTCCATTGATAGTCATTAAATAACGTAAAAACAGATGTTTCGTATACAATTAACGATGAGGACTTCTTCCCACTGTTTCAATAGAAGAAAAGCAATAATTTCTAATCACGTTTCCTTCTTTTCAGTAATCGAAATATGTGTGGAAAATGCGAGCAAACTAGTCGAGAGCTCTGAAAATGGAAAGAATAAGAGTTGGATCACAAACGTATCTCATGAGACTGATAGTAAAATAATAGGTACGTAGTACTTTATTAGAATAATTAATTCAGTAGCTATTAGTACTTCTACGATCATTCTATCATATGCAAGCCGTGTTGAATCCTTGAACTGAATAGCACTCACTTGCTTATAAATATTAATTAAGCTACCTACTTGAAATTAAGTTGCTTATTATTTCCAAAATTACAGCTGTTATCATGATTCACAATTAAATCAGTGGGTATTCGTTGAATGACTCTTTGTTCAGCAGCTGTACCAGTCGACAAACTTATCATAATAAGGAAAATATCACGCGTATTTTATTTATCATCTGGTATTTTAACAGCTTCTGTACAGTGATTGTCGTCAACATTCATATCTATTAGATGAATCAAATTGTTATTTATGCGAATAGTGTTTCCTTTATGCTATGTGACATCTACTTTGACTACATTTATTAATTCGCTTAAGTAATGCTCTTTTTATATTTTTGCTTCCAGAAAAATCTAATCTAAATGCCTGTGAAGAGGTTTGTCTGACAACGCTACCTGCCCCTAAAGAGGACCCAACGAATAAAATATTATTAGCACTTAAGAGTACCTACTCCACGTCACCATGGAAACAATTCACCACCCTCACCCGGAGATCGCTACTGGTAAAATAGTGTAATTTATTTTCTATACAATGATTTGAATTAATCTTCTAAATCAATCGTAATATCTTCTCTGAATTCCTTCACTCGACATCCAAACATGTCATTAAGTTTGAAGAAAAAAAACAAGCTTACGATTTAATGACTACTTGAGTACTGTTACTGTAATTATATGAAATTATTGCTTGGGCTACAATAATGTCTGCCACTTAATGTGAAAGCTTCGCAGTAAAAGAAACGGGTACAGTTTGAAAGCGTTTCGTCCGTTGACAACCAATGCATTCGATAGTTGGAAACTTACTTAACCAAAAAAAGCTGTTGTGTAATTAAGGTCGAACGCAGCTAATTTATCAATCAGCATTTTCTTATTCTGCTGATGCTTGCAATCGGTAGTCTAAAGCTCTTAGGAAAAGTACTGATGTAAAATCGGACAAGAAGGTCTAGAGACATGAACAAACTTTTGAACCCAGCAGATATGTAGACAAAACATTAACGACCAGTTTCATTTATTTATTTGATTAACACGGCTTCACATGGTAATGACATAAATCAGAGTCCATAAGTTTGAAAGACCTTATGTTTACAAATAAGTTTCAAAGTAAACATAAGGTACAGTTTACAGATAGAGTTCTAGATCTGACAGATCATGCCATAGAAAAGTATCTAAGTTTGGAACCTGTGAAACTGGTGGTTAGACTCGTTTAAGAAATGTTTGCTTATAGCCTTCATATTTTTATCGAATTTAATTATTATTTTGCAGTCATTATGGAGAAACCCGTCGTTCACCTTAATGACGACGGGCATCCACTGCGCGATGGCGTTGTTCCTCGGCTTCTTGTTCTACAACATCGGCGATGACGCGGCCTACGTGCGCACCAATTTCAACTACCTGTACTTCAGCCTCATGTTCCTCATGTTCACCGCCTTCAGTGCTGTCACTATTAGCTGTAAGTAGTTACTGGTAAAACTGAGACAACACTGTATTTTTTTTGTAAAATGTCTTTGACCAGTGATTCCGCTAGTAAAAATAGCCATTACAAATATAGGTATTGCTTATAGCTAATACACCAAACTACAGGTCATATTCCCAACAAAAAAAAATCTTTGACAATACCCAGCAGCCTTTATGAGTCAATCACTAACAAGTCAAATTATGCGAAAAGGTTTCGTGCACGAGTCAACGGCAATTCACACCAATGAACTTGAAACGACAAAGTATTGCCAATCATATCTGACTCAGAGCACGTAATTAGGTCAACGGAAGCTATACATAGTATGAACTGAATAATTAAGATTCGATTCACACGTTCATGTTGTACTTAGTATTTGTATACAATGTTCTGAAATTAGCAATGCGCATCAAATTACTTTTGCGTTTGTGATGATTCTAAAATAGACTTCATGAATGGCGATAAGTTAACCTAGTTAAGGAAAGCTTTTCTTTGTTAAAAGTGATATCCTATTGACTACGACCCTTAAAATATCATCATCTGCCATGCGATTCTCTAACTGACACATCATAGATGACAACAACGACGACCTCACAAATGACAAGCTTTTCGGTTTGAAAGATAAAATCGGAGGCGAAGTCGCCCTTGTCGTCGAAGGCGAGGATGATTTTTCATACATTTGGAACCATATTTTAGTTCTATGTCGCGCCGTCAACATCGTTGAAGCGCTGCGATCGCGCACTTATAGATGCAACGATGATTTCTTGGTTGTAAAGATGTTTCGCGTTAGAGAATCACCGCCCAGCCTTGCTTTTTTCCAACTACATTCAGTATACACATAATACTGTCTAACTGGATGCAGCTGAGAATCTGTGTTTTACATGGAGCGATTACCTATCTGACCTTCACAACCCAATTACCCGGGCAACCCGATACCCCTTGGTAAAATATGTTCAAATGACAGACAGGGCCCACCAATTTATCGTGTCTTCCGAAACACGGAAGAACTCGTCATGACAAGATGGCTAACCATCCAGGGACTCATGATCCATCCTGATGAGCTCGGCTTTGACGTAAAATACTTGCCTATCAATAAATTGTTCTTTTGTCCACAGTCCCTGAAGAAATCCCTCTGATACGACGGGAGCATTTCAACAGATGGTACACAGCGGGCGCCTACTATATGTCGACGATCGTATCGACGTTACCCACACAGACTGTGTGTACTCTGTCCTACGCCTGCATCACGTACTGGCTGACCGGACAGCCCAATGAGATCCGCAGGTTCGCCGGCTTCTGCTGTGTGCTGCTGCTGACGTCCTATGTGGCGTTGATCAAAGGACTCCTTGTTGGGTCCTTGTTTAATGTTAAGGTTGGTTACTTTTGATTTAGTACTGCTATATAGACTAAGGTGCTTAGTAATACAAGTATCGGGTTCGTATAGAGTTCATTGAAGATTTGTTTTACACAGACTGGTGATGACAAAATATGAAGTGAACTTTTCTGATCTTTCGCATTCTTTTTTGCGAGATTTCTTTACGATGTTTGAGCACGACAAAAATACAAAATTTAAGAAATGTTTCATTCATGTGTAGAACTAACTAGCAAACGTGTATTTTAATTAACAAAGAAAAAAATCTCTTTACAGAACGGAGTAGTATTCGGTCCATTCTTCATAATGCCGTTCACCGTATTCTCCGGCTTCTTCCTCCGCTACTGCGACGCACCGTTCTTCGTGCGTTGGCTATTCCAGGCTTCATTCCTCAAGCATGGCCTTGTTGGGCTCGTGCTGTCTATCTATGGCATGGATCGGCCCAACCTCGTCTGTTCGGAGCTCTACTGCCACTACACGTACCCCAGTCAGTTCCTTCTGGACACCTTCGGAGTCGGTGAGAACTTCTCCCACCTCATCGTAGCGTTACTTAGCATAGGTTCTACCGTTAGTATACTAGCCTTCCTAATACTAAAAATTAGATTAAAGAACAAGTGGTGATTTGATTTGAGTTGAAGTAGTGTATTGATTGTGACGAGAAGTGGAAATCTCGTTTTTTTATGACAATACAACTAGTCTATTCGTGGTCGCAAACCGTAGAGTAAGCGATGTGTATCACGCCTGCATTCTTTTATGATATCGTAAACAAACGAATGTTTCTTTAGCAAAAAAGAAAGTGAAAAGCACAGAACAAGTATTTGATATTATAAAAAGTGTTCCAATTTTATATAGTACCTTATGTAATTGTACGAGAATATTGTAATAGTACTGATATTATATTGATTTGTAGATTTTACTAAGCTACAACATATCTTTTCTGAGATACAAAGTAGATTGTACATCTTATATTGTAAGTACGTTAGACATTCCAATGTAAATATTGAACAGTTTAAGATACAACTTATGACCAGAGATAATACGTATTACCAAATATATTTTTTAATTTTATCGAACAACACGTTTCTTTGATTTCTTCACACCTTACGAATCGTAACTAGCATAAAATATTTTCTATTAATTCCACTAAAAACCACAGAATAAATGAATCAAACTATGGTTATATAAAAATGCAAAAATGATATAACTTTTAAACCTAAGAAAGCTTTTAATGCACCATTCAACCTGGACAACTTTTTAACTGATCAGTCAAAAGCTTTCGATACTATATAACACACACTAAGTATGATAGAAGTGGTAGGTACCTAAGCATTATTTTTCATGGATTTACGTAATATGAAAATAAGCAAAGATTTTTTTATTGTAATTACTTGAAAAACTTGATAACTGCATATCATTTTCATTACAAATGTATACTTATACCTACCTGTGGTTATATAAATATATAAAAAAATGCATGGGTACATTTAAACCGTAGAAAATATTTCAGTTGTATTTTATCGTGTTATGTATTTTATTTGTTTTATTTCGGTTATATTGTAATTTGGTATTTAATGTCAAATAACGGTAAGGCTATTTTAATTGTAAATAAGTTTTTTTATAGAATTCATTTTATTTATAGAATAAGTGAAAAAGATACAACGGGATTTTATTGTAATTCATATAAATAGATAATTATATCTTACGTTATATTTTTGTATTAGAATGTATTTATGTTATTACGACTGTTATACATAGATGATGTTACCTGATGTAAAATTGAATTAATTATATTGTGCCGTATATGATCAGGGGGCACGGCAGTGCCCCCGCCAAGTCAAGCAGAAAAAAGCGGCACGGCCGTACCATACTTTTCTCGAAGCAATTCAGGCCATTTTCGACTCCCTATAATTTCGTTGTGGATAAAACTAGAAGCCTGAATTTTCAGCAACTAATCAGGAATTGTATAAATACGGTGTATTTAAAATTTCAGACAATTTGAACCAGTAGTTTAAGAATGACAACTTGGTAAAGTTTCTGAATTTTGTCACTCACTGACTGACTCACCGATCATCAAAAGTATAAGGCACTTCTAGCAGACATAGAAGCTTCAAATTTAGAATATATATAGAGTTTAGTGTCCTTATTATGGGAAAATTCAAAAATTTTGTAATTTCGGTCCAGTTTTCTAAATACACTAACTGCATGAATAACTTTGTAATCCTATATAAATGTATAGGATTACAAGGTTACATTTGCAGTTAATGAATTA
>NWSH02000008.1:6470073-6485565 GCA_002382865.2 Heliothis virescens
AAAGGACTTCTGTCTTAAGTTATTACATAAGTTATATGATGCCAATATTAAAAATATGTTACGTTTTTAACAAATAGATCGACTTGGCCATCGCATGAAAACAATGAATATTACATTATATTAGATTCTTTAGTATATCGCGCCTCACGCGATTGAAATTCTCGAAACCATTTCTAATCGGTACTCTTGTTCGCCATTGAAGTTTCAGGAGCATTAACTTCTTTAAGATACTCACCTCCATCATCATATCCGGAGGGACTCTGGTGAGGAATTAGTTGCTGGCCCGTCGTGCTGTGTAGTGTGATACATACTAATAACCAAATCTTGGATGGCCAAGCGATCTATTTGAATAAAACGTAACATATTTTTAATATTGGGCATGAATAATAACTTATGTAATAACTTAACACAGAAGGTCCTTTAAGTACAGACTAAAAAGATTAACTGACTTGGTATTACATGGATCTCACAACTTTTTACGATAGAGAGACTGAGCTGCTGCGAGACTTGGGTTTTTTACAGGATGTTTTTGATGGCATTTAGTATACACTATGTGTTAGTCTTGCCATAACGCGTTTGAGTCTTAAGTGTAACAAATGCAATAATTGTCAAACAATAAATATTGTAATACATCAACATATTTGAGATTGTACGTATATATTAATTTGTTTCACTAGTCAGACACAGATATAACTTTTGAATATTATATTGATGCAGTCAAACAACTTTCGGTACTTTATGTATTCACAGTTTTTTATTTTGACTGGAATCATAATAACAGACAAGTACTGAGTACCCGAAGACTTAATTGACCTTCATCAAAGTAATATAAAAGCAAACCTTTACGTAAACTTGTAACCAATTGTTGTTTAACCTATATAAAACGAGTTTGTTTATTACCTCTACAGAATTAAACAAAATGGGCTCGAAAAAGAAATAATAAATATAAAAAGTTGATTTCAAAGAATTGTATATAGGTAGTAGGTACTTGTAGACTCAATGACGCAGGATAATAAAATGTACATACAGAATAACTTGGCGAATAAACAATTCAAACTTATTACGACTTGATTTTCTTTCCACAGCCTTTACTTAAAAATTCCCATTAAATACACTGCATGTAATCATGAGTCATTCTCGTTACCTCCCACTTTTTGATCTAATTTTAATATTTGTGGAGTTGAATCACACAAAATATTATTTCATATTCCGGAATAACAAAGCAATTGGGATCAAAATGTGAAGATGTACCTAAAACGACTCGAAATCATAGGTAAGTTTCCATAAAAATATAAAAGTGAACCAAGTAACCGTTCTTCTTCTTTTTACTGTAGGTCATTGCAAAACGTAATGGGCCAAATATGCGACCTTGAGGGATACCGTTAGAAGTAGACACATTAACGGTACGCGTTGTGCAGGTTGTGTTGTGTACCTATTGTGTATATAAACAAAAGGATCTGCCTTCATTCATTTATTTTACTTTTACAAAAAACAATGGCATGGTAATCATTAAAAACTAAACACAGTAATAGAACTTCCGTTATAGCTGTATTATTTTCTTCATGCAACCCCGTGCTTGATTTGATTCCTGTATCTGAAATCGCTTTATGGGTTCCAAGACACTTTCACAAAGCAGCCTGTAGCCTGGAAGTTGTTGTCCTATGGGACTATGAAAGATAATAAGGGTGTGCACCTCTTTGTACCACTTACTCATATTATACATATTTGCATAGTATTGTCTATTGTCTTGCGTGGATCAATTACGTGTGTAGTCGTACCTAGTGCCTCCAAATTATTTTCTCCATTTGATGAAAAGATATAATATTATTTAATGCTAACAAAACATCATGAATTTCTTCAGAATTCGATGTCGCTTTGAGATAGGTGTGATTTGATGATTCTATTGAATTCGTGTTATAATGTCGAAAAGAAAAATTACATCATTCTAGCTTAGACAATTTTCGTTAAAAACCAAATTAGCATTTCGAACTTTTTTATCATGGATTATCACACAGGACAACGACTTAAATATAATAAGTAAAGATAAGTAACACTGGTCATTATTGTATATCTAGTGATAAATAATTGTGTGAAGATAAATAACATCAGTCGGGGTTCTAGTGTCCAGTGTAGTCCACTAGCGAGCTGCGCGCTAATGTGAATACTTCCTCTCGCGACTTGGTCGTGCGCCTGCACCGATCCAATCTTCCAATTCCGCGCATAATACGTGATAATCATTACCTTCCGTGTCGTCTGTAGCAGTTCGTGATATATTAAAATTCAGAAATTAAAGTTTAGTGCTAACATGGATGTGGAAGCGGTGAGGGACGACATTAGCGTGGAAGATGGCAGTTTGATTGTGTACACCGATGTTGTGTACTCCATTAATAAACCAAGTGAGTGTTTTGTTGAAACTATTGTTTACCATTAAATTCTTTAGTATGTAATGCCTTTCATATTTCCTTACAAATCTCAATCTTATATCTGCATGCAAAAGTACGTCAGTTCAAACTGTGTGAAGGTAATCATGTTCGCGTTGTATGAACATATACCATACCTTGGTAGGGATATTCCCTTGTTTTTTTTTCTTACTGACATTTATACTCCAGTATGTACATACTTTACCGAGTTTTTTATTTACAAAAAAAAGATAACAATGTGCAGAATATAAGGTAAACTTAATTAGCCTTAATGTTTCTTATGTGGCTGCAGCAAAAGATAACTAAGTACTGTTGAATCGAGCTGAGCAATTATTTTACCTTTGTAGATTTTAGAATACATTGGAAGGTTCATTGAAAAAGGAAAAAGTTAAAAATAAATTATAATAAGATCGCATGCATTATTGGAAACTTCAAGAAGTAAGAAGTGTCGGCTGTGGGTGTTTATTATTTACCCAGTACCTACATATGTAGAGACTTGAAGATTTTATCTCACTATAGACTGCAATACAGTCCAGCCCTCTAACCTTTCGCTCGTTAGTATGAATGCAATGTGCCTAGTTCTTATTTCTTGTCTTAGATATTTACATTCTAATGAAGGTACCTTGTACATATTTTGTATTTAGAAATGTTGTTGCTTCCATCAACTGTACATATTACACTTTTGCAATATTGTGAGTTACAAAATGCACAGGTTTTCGCAATTGATGCATACTTAGTAACAAACCTTATGGTCGATGGTCGTCCAAATAGAACAGTTTGCTGTAATAGAAATTTCCAATAAGGTGTTGATTGCTTCTCAATATAACGTCAAATTAGATGCAGGTCAGACTATTGGTAAGAGCCACATATGTATAAATGTTTTTTTAAGTATTTAGTTAATAATGTAATTATAGTACCGAAATTTGTTCAACGTCGTAAACTTTCAAAGGGCAGGTAAATAAAACTACGGACAAAATCTGCCAGGGCTACGAGATTCGTAGAAAAAGTTAACGGGCCCAGGTAAACAAAGGGTTCAAAGAGGCACATAGTAGCTTTCAGTCAGAAAACGTCTCACACTCTCTCACTCCGGAGAGTCATTTGACGCTTGGGTATTTGGCGATTTTAAACCAGTTTCTTTTTTAAAACAAAATCAACATTTTGCTTAGACAATTTTGATCACGATTTTATTTACACGTAGCAAGCATCGGAGATAAAACTAATTAATGAATACCTCGTGAACAACATATGACAGAAGCTCACTTATCAATTATTCGATAATCCTCCGCAACATTTCACGCTACCTATCGGCGGCGTATTGCATGTTAATTATGTAAGTAAAATAATTATGTCAACATGCTAGCACCTTGTCACAAAACTAAGTTTATCTTAAGCAACCATGTGTATTTAGTGGTTTTAACCTTAACTTTAGGTTATTAAACCTGCGAAGTTCACAAAAGACATCGTTGTCTACTCGATAGCACTCCGCTATAGACGCTTTTCCCCTCCCTTGAATAAGCGTGTGGACAGGATAAAAAAATGAGATAATAATAATTAATCCGTCTTGTAGGTGAGTAAAAAATATTGGACAAGTATTATTTATTTTAAGAAAGCATTACCCACGTATTAACCCAACACAAAATTTAAACGTCTTGTAATTTCGTTGTTTCTTATGTCTGAGAGAAAATCTTTATGACGAGCATCTCATTTTAGGGTAATCTAAGACGGTCTAATTACTTTTTTCATTCCACATGTCTATTGTACGAACACTACTTACTGGTAGGCAGTAATACTGTGAAGTTTTGATGACTTAAAAGGATGCTATTTTAAGGTTGTCGTCAGTATCAGTCAGTCAGCAGCCCCAAGTAGGTATGCTGCATAAAGCTGTTACACAAAAGCCACGAAATGTAAATATAACTAAAACTTTTCCTCAATCACTTCAATCATAATAATATATTTGTTGCAGCCATAAATTGTTAATAATTCGTGCATATAAATGGGTATCAATAAAAGGGCAATCACATAATAAATTAGTGATTCTAAATATTTTTATATCAAACGCATAAATGAATAACCATTATAGGTAAGTTAAGTTTTAGATATTTCGTTAGTAGAAATTAGATCTAAAATTTAAAAGATATTATTATGTTTTATTTTTAAAATTGTTAATACAAAAATCAAACACCCAAAGTCATTTTGGATCTAAAATTTGTTGATGGAGGGTTTAGATATTTATAAACATTATACTAAACATTAGATAAGTACTTAAAACAGGTTCTGTTTTAGGAATTTGTTGCGAATGTTTGTGGTCAATGGCCATAAATGACCTTCAAAACATAATTTAAAGCGTAAACAATCGCGTTTTCCTTGACAACTTGGTATGCAGGCAGTCGCGTAGCTACGAATGGGCTAGCCAGGGCATCCGGGGGGGGCATCCGCCGGGGGCCCTTCGAATGAACCTGAGGAGGCCCCTGAACTTTTCAAAGGTTACTCTTATTTTTACAAAAAATAATAAAGACAGGTTGCGACAGATTTCGCTAAAAAAATAAAAAAGCTCGCTCTGTTCGCGCATGTTACATATCCCTTTCCTTTTTTCCTTTAAGGGGCCTCATTTTTTTTTCTCGGTCTGCGGTTACCTAGCTACGCCACTGTATGCAGGGTGTATCTTAAGTATAAAGTGCGTACCTTAGGCTTATCCATCGGTACAGCTGTAAATGCATATTATGATTATGATTAGCAAATAAATAAATAGGTACTTAATTTCTTTATGCTCTTATCATGTGTGTCGTGTATATCTACGTATGATTCAACTCTAAAGGTACTAAATAAATCAGTAATTTTGCAGTAGTAATTAAAGAGCTACTACGTAGGTTCGTAGGAGAAAAATCGACCTTTGTTTAAGATATAAAGAAATGAAAAGCCTGCAGTATATTTAAGATGCCTATTAATATGTAAACCACTTCTTGGGCAGAAATACTGTATTCCCAGGCTCAGTGCTTTATTCTCAGTCCAAAGTACATACAACAATATTAGTTCGATATAGTCTCCTTTGTATTTGGTATAAAAATATTGAGTTCATAAGCCCTGAAAAATCTGAAAGATTTTTCATGAAATTCCACTAGTTTTGTGGTTGTTTTCTCCCAAATAGCGCTAACAGAGAGCAGCGCTATGAAATAAAACGAAACATTTTTAAAACATTATTAATTTGTTTTTTTACCCTATCGTTTATTTAACCAGTGTAACAAGCTAGAACAAAACTTTTTCTAAATTTATTATATTAGAAAATTGTTTATCTACTTTCAAAAATCACCCTAAGGTATTGATCGTTGGTCATCGAAATGATTTTCTAGATTTTCTACCACTTAATACATAGCATGTATTAGCATACCAAAATCACAATCCACAGTAAATACCCACGCATTTAATTATCAATCAAATTCATGTCACAGTCTAACAAGATAATTTGACGAGTTTGAAGCGAACCCTCTGCCACGCACGAGCGTGTACGCTGCAAACGAACCATTGATAGTGCGGGTCAGTCTTATAGTCGCATGCGCAAGAATCGCACGCGCCGACAAATCGATGTCGCGATCGACATAAACACTAACTTACGGGTTTAATTCAAGCCTCAAAATGGCCTTAGAACTTGGAAATAGTCATGTGAACACACCAAATAGTGATGTGTCTGTGTTTTCTGATATACACTATAAGATTCCTGAGGGTAAAGTTATTTTTTTAAGTGAAAGTTTCCTTTTTGCGGCTTTATATTGTCAGAGTTGCGATGTTGTAACTGCTGTCTACTTTGACTCAGATTTTCTTATGAGACCATTAATTTACTAGGATAAATACTAAGATTTATCGTTGTGTAATAAAATAGGTACCCTTCAAAGGATATAAGATATTAACATCAAGGTTTTCTCTACATAAAACAATACCAAATGATCTAAGATGATAAAATAAAAACTTGAATGTTAAGAATATTATAATTAAAACAAGGCTGTTTCCCTCCAACTGGAAATCCTTATTTTGTAAAGAGACTCTATGTAGAGTTAATATTTAATTTTAAAGCCGGTAAAAGTTTGACAACTTCATAACAATTTTATAAACATTCCGACATGCCTAACTTAAATATGACTTTGGATTGACCAAGCTCCTAATATACGTTATTATATACAAGCCCTTAAAATACGAAAATAATTAACCTTCATGTCTTTTATCCCTCAAAAATAAAAATAAAGAACAAGAAATGAATGTATACCTGCTATAATCGTTAAGCGTGACCTTTTTCCGACTGTAGAACGTACGAGTATAATATTTGAGATCTCGTTTAACTACACTATAGGTAAAACGAAGGATTTTTTTATTTATTCACAATTTTAAGGTATAAGCCAAAAATAGCCTTTACTGCAAGACCCATATAAACTACTCACTTATGGTAATTTTATGTTCAAGCCATACAGCAAAATTAGCCTGAAAAATAAGAAATAGATCTAGAAAATCAGTGCATATAATTCAAGTCATTACGGCCAACTCAAAAAATACTCTTATCAAAACCCAAATCAATGATGTAAATGTAAGAATGAAATTGATTCAATTAACAATACTATAACTATTAACGATACGTAAGTATGCAGATTATTGCGTAAAATGCTTCTAACTATGTAATAAACGATACATCAACAATGATTTAGAAATAGAAAAATAAGAACACAGGTGAATAGATTATGAATGAAAATNTTCTCGGTCTGCGGTTACCTAGCTACGCCACTGTATGCAGGGTGTATCTTAAGTATAAAGTGCGTACCTTAGGCTTATCCATCGGTACAGCTGTAAATGCATATTATGATTATGATTAGCAAATAAATAAATAGGTACTTAATTTCTTTATGCTCTTATCATGTGTGTCGTGTATATCTACGTATGATTCAACTCTAAAGGTACTAAATAAATCAGTAATTTTGCAGTAGTAATTAAAGAGCTACTACGTAGGTTCGTAGGAGAAAAATCGACCTTTGTTTAAGATATAAAGAAATGAAAAGCCTGCAGTATATTTAAGATGCCTATTAATATGTAAACCACTTCTTGGGCAGAAATACTGTATTCCCAGGCTCAGTGCTTTATTCTCAGTCCAAAGTACATACAACAATATTAGTTCGATATAGTCTCCTTTGTATTTGGTATAAAAATATTGAGTTCATAAGCCCTGAAAAATCTGAAAGATTTTTCATGAAATTCCACTAGTTTTGTGGTTGTTTTCTCCCAAATAGCGCTAACAGAGAGCAGCGCTATGAAATAAAACGAAACATTTTTAAAACATTATTAATTTGTTTTTTTACCCTATCGTTTATTTAACCAGTGTAACAAGCTAGAACAAAACTTTTTCTAAATTTATTATATTAGAAAATTGTTTATCTACTTTCAAAAATCACCCTAAGGTATTGATCGTTGGTCATCGAAATGATTTTCTAGATTTTCTACCACTTAATACATAGCATGTATTAGCATACCAAAATCACAATCCACAGTAAATACCCACGCATTTAATTATCAATCAAATTCATGTCACAGTCTAACAAGATAATTTGACGAGTTTGAAGCGAACCCTCTGCCACGCACGAGCGTGTACGCTGCAAACGAACCATTGATAGTGCGGGTCAGTCTTATAGTCGCATGCGCAAGAATCGCACGCGCCGACAAATCGATGTCGCGATCGACATAAACACTAACTTACGGGTTTAATTCAAGCCTCAAAATGGCCTTAGAACTTGGAAATAGTCATGTGAACACACCAAATAGTGATGTGTCTGTGTTTTCTGATATACACTATAAGATTCCTGAGGGTAAAGTTATTTTTTTAAGTGAAAGTTTCCTTTTTGCGGCTTTATATTGTCAGAGTTGCGATGTTGTAACTGCTGTCTACTTTGACTCAGATTTTCTTATGAGACCATTAATTTACTAGGATAAATACTAAGATTTATCGTTGTGTAATAAAATAGGTACCCTTCAAAGGATATAAGATATTAACATCAAGGTTTTCTCTACATAAAACAATACCAAATGATCTAAGATGATAAAATAAAAACTTGAATGTTAAGAATATTATAATTAAAACAAGGCTGTTTCCCTCCAACTGGAAATCCTTATTTTGTAAAGAGACTCTATGTAGAGTTAATATTTAATTTTAAAGCCGGTAAAAGTTTGACAACTTCATAACAATTTTATAAACATTCCGACATGCCTAACTTAAATATGACTTTGGATTGACCAAGCTCCTAATATACGTTATTATATACAAGCCCTTAAAATACGAAAATAATTAACCTTCATGTCTTTTATCCCTCAAAAATAAAAATAAAGAACAAGAAATGAATGTATACCTGCTATAATCGTTAAGCGTGACCTTTTTCCGACTGTAGAACGTACGAGTATAATATTTGAGATCTCGTTTAACTACACTATAGGTAAAACGAAGGATTTTTTTATTTATTCACAATTTTAAGGTATAAGCCAAAAATAGCCTTTACTGCAAGACCCATATAAACTACTCACTTATGGTAATTTTATGTTCAAGCCATACAGCAAAATTAGCCTGAAAAATAAGAAATAGATCTAGAAAATCAGTGCATATAATTCAAGTCATTACGGCCAACTCAAAAAATACTCTTATCAAAACCCAAATCAATGATGTAAATGTAAGAATGAAATTGATTCAATTAACAATACTATAACTATTAACGATACGTAAGTATGCAGATTATTGCGTAAAATGCTTCTAACTATGTAATAAACGATACATCAACAATGATTTAGAAATAGAAAAATAAGAACACAGGTGAATAGATTATGAATGAAAATCGATGAGATCCTGTATATACTTACAGACTAAACTCCAAATATTAGGATACAAAATTAAGGTCTTCGGGGCTCATGTAAAACTCAGGTCGTAAAATATAAAAAACAAAATGTCTAATAAACACAAATGATATTGAAGACTGTGAAAAATATAATCATTTAAAACCTAAGCTTGAGGAACAAATGGCATTTACAATTTAATAAATATAAAAATTAAGTTTTTTACATACATAAATACTTACATATTATTTATTAGACATGTTGATTTTAAAATACATATTCTTGTGCAGCTTTATATTTTTCTTAAATACATTAAAATCATTCAATGTTTTATCTTATGTCCACAAATGTTCGCAGTGATGATTGCATAATAAAACAATAAATGTTTTATTTGATTAACAATGGAAGGTATTAAACATGCATTGTTACGACTGATATCACTCATTACACTTAAATATTATGTATATTGCACTCGCTTCTTTTGGTCAAAAATCGAATCGTTGAGATTTTGGTTACAAGTGAAAACATTGTGCGTCATCTACTTTAGATTTTCTCTATTTAAAAAAAATGTGATAAATAATATTGAATTTCCTAAATAATTACTTTTGTCCCTGACTTACGTAGATGTATTACCTATATTTAAAATGATAGAAGCTTATATTTAAATTGATTGTTTATCAATGATAGAATGGTCGTAAAAAATGATCTAGTAAATCCTTTTGATACCAGAAACGCAATCAAATAAAGACAAGATAATTTGAAGTAGATTTTATGGCTGGTTACAGTCAAGAAAATCGCCATTTTAGTTTTATATTTAATAATATTTTTGTATAAGAATGTACCTATAATGAAGACATAACGAAAATTGACCAAGAGCAAACAGAATATTGAAAAGCTGCCCTTAAAAAAAAATATTTCCTGGATTAGTTACATCACAATGTTCTTATTATTATATTTTGTATAATAACTTAAATATGTTGGATGGATTTTATGTTTATCACTTCATTTGAGGTCATATTTTTCCCAAATTCGTTGATCTTGTAGCCATTATCTTCAAGAACGATAATTATACGCTACGTCACTTGTAAATGCGTTATCTGTTGTTCCAGTTAACTACTAAATTTAACTCAAATAGTAATTAAAATATAGCACTGGTTAACTTTGCCCCTGTACCTACCCAAAATATAGTGAAAGAATGTTTCAAATCCATTTTGTAGTTTCAGAGCCTTTAGGGTACACACCAATAAACAAAACTTATTTTCCACTTCACAATAAATATTAGTGTGTATCCTAAATAACAATGAAAAATGTTAAATAAGTAGGTAAATATTGGCACATTCAGTGTTAATTATGGAGTTACCATCTTATAAACACGTCTTATGCCAGTCAAAACAAAGCAAGTATAATATTTATTGATTGCAAATCAAACAAGAAGGTACATAATACAACACGTGGTGGACTTAGCAATGCGGTTATGCAAATACTTACTCGTAATGTCCTGTGGACGTTCATTTAAGGGTTCTCGAGGCATTCATTTTGACGACTGCGTATCGCTTTAAAACCTTGAACAAAATTGCGTTGAAAATACAGGAAGGATCATGATAAAAAGACTAGAGATCCCGTATTGCTTAGTAGATTATCGATCTCGATTTCAATGTTTTAAATGACTTAATCTATTTTTTTTTTAATTATATTTTCGAAACTAATTTTACCTACATTAACGTTAGAGTGACTGGTAGTTAATTGTAAAACAAGAAAGAGAGTATATTTTCAGTTAAAATACACATGTACCAAAAAAGGTAATACAGTTCGATTTTTAAATTTAAAAATTAAAAAAAAATTAAAATTAAATAAATTAAAAAATTTTCAACCAATTTGTACATTTTGGTTTAATAAACATTAAAATACAAATATTGGCATAATATTATAGCGTTGTTGTAAATGTAGATACATATTTGTGTTCTTAAAAGATCTATACTAATATTATAAGGCTGAAGAGTTTGTTTGTTTAAACACGCTAATCTCAGGAACTACTGGTCCGATTTGAAAAAATATTTCAGTGTTAGATAGCCCATTTATCGAGGAAGGCTATAGGCTACTTTTTTTCCGGGTTCGCCGAGTAGTTCCCACGGGACGCGGGTGAAACCGCTCTGGCAGAAGCTAGTTTAAGATAAGAAGCAATTTCACTGTTCAAAATTTTACGTGGCTTGACTAAATCTACTAAAGGCGGCTCTTGATATAAATATCAAGTTTTTAAAACGCAAAGATATTATCTGTATCCTTTTCATTATAATCAAGCATGTGAATTAAATATGTGATTTTTTTATGGATCTATTAATATACCTGTCAAGTTACTCGAGCCAGTTATGACTAGTAAAAAAACCAGTGTTTTTTCTACAACCGGTTTGGTTTATCTCATTTACATTGAAATTGAATAAACGTGTAAGTACCTGCCTAAAAAAAACTTTTGAAAATGTAAAACTCTAAATTAAAAAAAAAATCTTAAACACGAAATTTTGCATAGCTGTTTTTATACTCATAAGAAATAGAAAATAAGAATAATTTAATATTTAACAAAATAATATACAAGACCACAAGGTCATCTCTTGACAATGATATGGCAGTTGCCAGTTGTAACTGTTTTCTCTAACATAAACAAAAAATGGTGTCAATAGCATTTTTGCAAAGGATTTTCTGTCAGAAAACTTGTATGAATCACATGCTATTATTATCTATTTATTAAATCCATTAAACTAATCTCAACAAGTCATTGATCCCACACACTAACCGGTTTCATTGGAACTGCCAATGCAACTGTCAATATTTTTGTTAAAGTTTAAGATAATAAATAAAACAAATAAATGTTTTCTTAGAGGTTAAGTTAATAAATAAAAAAAATTAGACAATGTTTTTTACACTTCAGTTCTAAATTAAGCTTAATTTGTGTTTGCAAAATATATTTTTAATTTGTTTGTGAAAAATTTTGGTTGAACATAATGTTCATATTTTTGCGAAGACCGACCGTGCAAAGTTATTCATTAACGGGCTTCACCTTATGCAACCAAATGGGCCATATGGCTGCTGTACCTAATTAGGGTAATACTTTAAGCCTTATGATGACTCTTTTGTCTTCTACACTTCATAATATATTTATGTTCATTAGCTCACTATCCGTGATTAAACTCGCGTCCCAATGGTATACTTTTTGCACCTGGATAAAGCGTAATATTTTTTCAGGCTCTAAACGTACATCGTAATCGGTACCTACAGTAGTTTTATCGTGAAAGCGTGACAAACAGACTGACTAGAGTGACTCTCGCATTTATAATATTGGTAAGCTTAAGTAGGACGAAGTATTCAATTAAGTATAACCCAGAATTTCTTCAGCTCTTTGACTAGGTACTATCGATACTTAATTATCGTAAATATAGGGAAACAAAGTGAAAAAGAACCTACAATTAGCACTCGCTATGATATTATTTGACATGAAACCTATTAAAATAAATATCTGAGCCCTGTGATTAAACCATTTGCTTTATAATTTACTAGCCGTTTTCCCGCGGTTTCACTCGCATCCCGTCGGAATTACTGCCCGTACCCGGATAAAATATAGCCTATGTCACTCGTGGATAATGTAGCTTTCGAATGGTGAAAGAATTTTTAAAATCGGTCCAGTAGTTTTTGAGCCTATTCATTACAACCAAACAAACAAACAAANATAGCCTATGTCACTCGTGGATAATGTAGCTTTCGAATGGTGAAAGAATTTTTAAAATCGGTCCAGTAGTTTTTGAGCCCATTCATTACAACCAAACAAACAAACAAAGTTTTCCTCTTTATAATATTATACCTAAGTATAGATTCATTTATTCATTGGAGCACTTTACGTAAAGGATTTTATGCCATTCCACGCGAGAATGAATCCTATTGGCATTTTAGTGTTCTGATTTATAGACTGCTTTTAATGATAATTGAAACTGTTTTTTTTTAAGTTTTCACAAATAATTATAAAATTCACACAAACATATTATGTTGTCTTCTGCATTCCAATTACCTACTTGATATGAATGCTTATATTATCATCACTGATACAAGTGAAAACGCGGGTTTTTAATTCGATACGTTTCAAAATTAAGTTAAGTTTTAAGATAAAGCTATATTTGTTTCTAAAGCATAGTTACTAGTCCATTACTCTAAAATAAATGCCTGGTGTTAGTTTGAGCATGATTACCATCAACGCCAACTTTGCCAACTTTAGACATTCCTTAAAAATTTAAGTGGAAAATAATAACAGACCATAGATGAATAGTTGTACATCTGCCATGATATAAAGTAGGTAATTAATTAGTTTTATGTATTTTTAACGACATTCTACTTTAACTTGCTGAATATTTTTTTCTGTATCCAAAAGATTTTATCTCGAAATAGCTCCCGCTAGCGCACTACAAAAATAAAGTTATTCTGGTTTGTAAGCTACGTTACATCCAAGTTTCATCAGAATCTGTTCAACCGCTTGCACTTGAAGAAGTAACAAACATACATAGTCACAAACTTTCCCCTTAATAATATTCATGTGAAGTATAATGTGATGATGATTCATCAATCAAATTTGTTATTTTATGTTAATAAAATAAATAACTAAATGTGCAACATTGTCAAGAAACTAATCTCGCGACGATAATTTAGGTAAATGAAATCATTGTCAACAATCTATTAATATCTTAATACTGATATCTACTAACACATGTTATCCCAGATAATTCTAAAATATGTAAAAAGATATGGGCAGCTTAATTTTCACTATCAATAAGGAAATTATTAATAACATTAATAGCCTTCAAGGCCGCAGGACACATTATAGTGCACAAGCATTTGTGCAGACACAGGTGAATTCCCTATTCCTTCAACCGCTTCGCCCGATGGGACGCCAGTCTGAAACGACCGGAGAGAGATCAGGCACAGGAAAGAAATTTACGTGCTCTCAGATGCACGGGTATCAATCACCAACTTCCAGAATCCAGACTGCTTTGTGAAAGTTTCTAAAACCCACAAAGCAATTTCGACCCAACCCAGGAATCAAACCCGAGACAAGTGCACAGCAATCGCGCGTGCGTTCACTAGACCAACGAGGCAGTTAAATTAACGAGCCTTCAATTGAGGTGTTATTGTTGACTCTATACAAAGTCATATCATTGTGACTTTAAAACAAAGGCATTTGAAATTAATCTGTAAAGGAGCATATAACGATTAAACAAATTATGTCTCGCAATGTTACTTCTGATGCCAAATGTTTATAACAATTACCTACAACAATTATAATTTAATCATAATAATAATCATCGCAGCACTATGCTGTAAGTTCATGAAAAGGTCAAAAGATTTTATCTGTAGGTAATTCTTATTCTAACATAATTAATACGGAAAATTCTTCAGACAAGACTAGAGTGGGTAAATGAAGGCAAAACTAAAATAAAAGCTTTTAAAAATAAAGTCTGAATTTAAGATGAACACTCTCAAAAGCTTGGTTGTGTTCAGAACTTCCATCCGCACATTATGCCACAATCTCACAACGAAAATTGTAGTCCTTTGAGTCTTGCTTATGCCTCATCTGATTGCCCCTTCGAATAATGTCTAGATTAGAAACAGAATATCAGATATCGCTAAGTAATAACAATAAATCAATACAGACATTTCATCATGTAAATGTTAATACCATTAAAAACATCCTGTAAAAAACCCAAGTCTCGCAGCTCAGACTCTCTACCGTAAAAAGTTGTGAGATCAATGTAATACCAAGTCGGTTAATCTATTTAGTCTCTACTTAAAGGACCTTCTGTCTTTCGTTATTACATACGTTTAACAAATAGAACGACTTGGCCATCGCATGATTTGGTTATTAGTATGTATCACACTACACAGCACGACGGGCCAGCAACCTAATTCCTCACCTGAGGTCATTCAGAATATGATGATTGAGGTGAGTATCTTAAAGAAGTTAATGTTCCTGAAACTTCAATGGCGAACAAGAGTACCAATTAATGAATTGGTTTCGAGAATTTCAATCGCGTGAGGCGCGACAGACTAAAGAATCTAATATAATTGTAATATTCACTGTGTTTTCATGTGATGGCCAAGTCGTTCTATTTGTTAAACGTATGTAATAACTAAAGACAGAAGGTCCTTTAAGTAGAGACTAAATAGATTAACCGACTTGGTATTACAT